>JAXQQM020068991.1:0-75121 GCA_034641835.2 Pinus albicaulis
AAGATGGTGAATGAAGAGTAGGGAGCTACTGCACAATGTGTTGAGGTAGTTTTTCCACTGAAGACCTCTGTTGTCACACTCAAAGTAAAAATGAAAGAGCCTTCTTAGGGGTAAAATGCACATGTGGTAGTTGGAGTAAGATCCCTCTTGGGCCTTCTCGAGAACCAAGGCATATAGTCAGATTAGTTGCAACATTCTCGAAGATAATAAACACATGTTCATACTAATTTTTTATTAACAAAGTGAAGTAGATAAGTATTACCTCAATGTAAAAGGCAGATTTGTTGAAGAGCACAATGCAGTGTGGTGGAAGTCCTCCTCATCGGCTCCATGTCCGAATTCTGCAAAAAAACAAAAAACTAGCATATTCTTCACAATATTATCACAACAAAAAATCAAGCAAGTATATAATCAAACAAGAAATCATGTAAATCTAAGCCACTTATAGCGTGTATCTTAAATAAATAAATAAATAGATGCAACAATAAGAAACAAAGTGGACAAAATAGAGGCAGTTCTATTATTCAAAGAAGGAATATTACAACCATTAGTTTGGTCAAGCTTCCCTTAGTTCTCCGAATCCAATCTCTCTCTCCTCAATATCCAGGTATTACAATGCTGAGGCCAGTAGTTCTCAATGAACCAAGCCAACCATGAAGCCTCACACCAACAACAAAATTTTTCTCCTCACACGATCAACCTTTTGACCTTTGACAATGAGCCCTAGAATCCAATTTATAATAGTTTCGGAGAATCAACCTTGCCATTCTTCTCCATTATTTTGAATAGGTAAAAATCCATGATGTTTCCATGCTTTAATATCTTTTTTCTCTCATTTGATGCTTTGCTAGGTTTAGAAATCTCCAATGAGAGGCCTACACTGCAGTTTTCCTGCTTTTTGGACTGACTCCTTGAGAAAAATCCAGAAATGTCAGGTAGTTATTATGCAATTTTTCCCTTTTTCTTCATAAAAAACGGGTAACGATTCCCTTTAGGCAAGAAAATGCATTAAATTAGGCCCTAAAACTCCCTTCAAGAGGCACGGGAGCATTATAACTGGGCCTACCAGTCTCTGCGGTGCGTTACCTTCGGAAAATAGGTCTATGTCTAGGTCAATTTATTCCTTACATGTGTGCTTCTCGTGTGAGTTGATGAGGAGGTCATTTGTGGTGTAACATATGTCCCCTAAAGTGTGAGGTTAGAGACAAAGACAGTGGCCAAAATACTTTATAAATGTGTAGTAGAGTGAAAGGATCTAGAGGATTGAGGAAGACCTAAAACAAACAACATATGTAAAAATTATAAATATATGTCCTGAGTCGGGCATTCCCATGCTTAATAGTTGTATCAAAATGATTTCTCCAAGAAGAGATATGAATATTATGTCCACTGATAAGAACAATGTGGAAGCTTGTGTCATGATAGGATCAATCTGATAAGCTATCTCTGAAAAAAATATACGCAGCTTGGGAGTGGAAACAAAGCGAAGTAAGCCTCAACCCAAGGTCATGGTCTCTACTTCTCTAAACTGCATATTTCTGCACATGTGAATAAAGGAGTTGTAATCGAACATGTGCAAAATCATCTGATTAGCAGTCAATGATGAAAACTGTTAACAGACACAAGGATCGCCACCGATAAGGATGATGGTATCTGAGATGCACAGTACAATCTAGCGATTGTGAATAAATGGTCTTGACCTCAAACACTCGCAATCATTCTGCTGGGAGCCAATGATGAAAACCCCCAATCAAACATAAGGTAAATTTCCACTGAGATCTGCAAGTTCCAGGGTACTAATATGTTTCTAGACCAACCTCCTAGATAAGATTTTGAAGTCGATAGGAAAATATCTGTCAAAAGGCAGGCAATGAGGTGTCCTACATCAGTTGACATGAAACGGGAAAAAAATTATTTTGCTTTGAAGATAGTCAAGAGCGATGGTGAAAAATTATTGTGATAAAATAATTTTTGGCATATGATGGCTTGGTAGCTACATGAAGCAGTAGATAGTGTGATATCTTGAATAATAGAAGACACAAAAAATAAGGTACTAGGAAACTTAGACTCATGAACACCAATGAGTGTTAGGTTTCACCAATGCAAGGACATCGGCATATGAAAGATAAACTCATAGAATGGTAGGGTTTGGCGAGAAGATAAATGTGAGAGATTTTTCTGAGGAGTGCCATGTTCAAGATGATGCTGCCAAATCGTCTTTCAAAGTGTAAAAGAGTGATTCTCCACCTTGTCCAATTTTTTCCCCATCTGATTAGGCTTAATGAGTCTAGAAGGGTGAACTCGGTGATATTTTCATGTTTAGGGAGTCTAAGAAACATCGTAAAGGACAACTCCAAGGAGGTACCTTTTTCATGGTTGATGACCGGGTGCGAAAAAGGGGTAATAGTATGCCCGACATAGTTCCTTTTCTTCAAGTTAGTCCATTGAGTCTTGATAAAGTGATAAAATTATGTTCAATGGATGTCTACCTCATTTTTTATGAGTACGAGAAGACGAAGTAAACTCAATATTCTGCATGAATTTTTAACAATTCAGATGAAGAAAAACTTAATCCTCTTCATGAACTTTTAACGAGTCCAATGAAGAAAAAATCGGAGTATTTTTTTGGTTTTTAAAGAGCTAGAAAAATATGGAAAATAATGGCTCATAATCTTCATTGTGGTAGTTTAACGAGCCTGAAGAAGGAAACTCAAGGTTATTTTTATTTTTATGAGCTAGAAAAAGTCCTTAAAAAGAAGGGTTGATTCTTCCTTGTGGTAGTTTAACGAGCTTGAAGAAGATAACTCAAGGCTTTTTGGTTTAACGAGCAAAAAAACACCATAAAATGAATGGTCATAATTTTTTTATCTCATGCTAGTAAATAGAAGAATCTATGTCAGGAATTTCATTGTAATACCAAGCAAAAACATCGCGGAACTCCTTAAAAAGGGAGGTGAAGCGTGCAAATTCCTCTGGAGTGAAATCTACTCCAATCTGTATATTTTCCACGATATTAGTTTTGACTGAGATATCTATGAGCATGGTCTTAGAAATATTTCCCATGTTTCCTTCCGCATTGATAGTTTGAACAGTCATATACGCAGATGGAACAATCTTAGGTGGGTCAAAAGGTGGGATTTATATAGTGATCACGTCCGAAGAAGACATCGAAGTGCAATGGTGAAATTCTCCCCAAGGTCCTTCTTCTAGAGACATGATCTCTCAGATAGCTTCATCCGAAGGTAGGAATTTATTGAGGAGATCCTTATAATGAACTGTTTTGGGCAGGAGGGTGGTACCATTGGTCGAAACCAAAGTAGTGGATGGTTCAGATGGTGATTGGATGGCTTGATAAGCCAACTCAACCGGTGAAAGTGGCATCTGATCTCCATAGGAATCAATTTATAAAGGCATTGGTAGGATCTAGGTGTCGATAGAGCCATTTGAAATGGTGGATATCATTGAAACCGTTTGTGGAAACTTAGGCTACGAGAGAGGAAAACAACCCATAAGGAAAGACGTCTTTAGAAAACTGGTACCATTGTTGATGGAAGAGTCAGGAACTCCTCCTACTAGGGGTATGGTGCTGCTAGGTATTGTGGAATAATCAGGGGTGAAAAAGGATAGCTGGTGCACTCTAACTATATTCCCATCCAAAGGAAAAATGATGAGTCAGAAAACCAAAGAAACAATGGTAGTCATCGCATAAGACCAACTGTAACACAAAAGGATATTATAGTTGAGATGACGATATATGACTTTGATGTCCATAGCTATCATTTTCCCACTAAGTGTAATGGGGTAGCTAGCAAGGTAGCCTTTTGGGAGGAAAGTGTGACCATCAAATGAGAGGGAATTCGATGATGGAGACAAATTAGGAAAACCCAAAGTGAGCCAGCACATAGTTGACATTACGCAGGCTGAGGTGCCTTCATTAATGAAAGTGGGATGGATTGGCCTGACTTTCGACACAACTTGAACCTAAAAAGAAATTTGATGGGAAAGGTGAGGTTTACATTTTTCCATGTCAAATATGGCTAGCATAGAATCCTACAGGTCAATTCCACCAATGGTCGAAAGTAGAGCTTTCCTTTGCACTGGATAGGTTTACAACACTTTGAGTATAGACATAGCTAACGGTGCTTGTCGTTGGAGATATGATGCAATATGTTGTCCTTGATGGCAACATACTTGATGAATTTTTCCTTGATGGAAACCTACTTGATGAGTTTCCTTTTTATAAGAAAACTATTTGTTAAATATGTAAAAATGATGTTTCTACAGGTCAGTTCGGATGTGATAGGGAAAGGAACTCCAGTAAGTGCTAGAGAAATGAAACAGGAAATATTTCTCAATGTATACGCAGGTTTGATGAAGGAAACCCATGTATGAAGGAAATTTATATGCTACTTGGTATATAGGAAACCCCTGTATACATCCATAATTAGTATATATGTAGTTTTTATCAAGAGAATTCGCGTATACACACTGGTATGAAGAAGCCAAGTCGTGTATACCTTTTGTGCTCTAAAATTATGATACCAATGGGAATTACCATGCTATTAGCCCACAGTATTGAGCGTTGTATCATCTATTTTATTTTTTCCAAGAATACCATCGACACTTGTGTGGTTTGGCTCATGGTATTGATAAAGGCTAATCCTATATAAGGAGAGGACGATCATAGTGCAAGAGTGTGCATGTCTAAGGGATGTTACTAAATAAAAATCTCTGAAGTATATCTGCATGGGATGAAATTTTTTTTATTGGTAGATCTAAATCTATGATGCACCCTTGGATACAATTATGGATCAAGATCTCTAGACCTAAAATTACTATGTACTTGCATAATCTAGATATGTGATGTGTGGATCTAGGACCTAGCGCATGGTTGCTGAAGTGAAGTAAATAAATCTGGGTAAGTTTATAGATATGCATCTTTCTGCATTAACAACATTTATAGATCTATACTCTAGTTCGTCACAGTGAAAGCGCGTATACATGTGGCTTTGTTTCAACCAAAGCGCATATGGAAGTCAGGGTTTTCTGAAGCTTGCTGGAGAGGTTATCTATTTATTTTTTGTTGTATTTCTATTGTCTGTAAATGAAGTCTTCATGTAGATCTGGGTTTCTTGAATACTGTATATGCTGCTAAGTTGAATATGTACAAATCTGATCAATAAGTGAGAAAATATGTTTAATGATGACTGACTGATTAAGGGTTCTGCAATACTGAAAATATATCTGACTGAAAGCCTCATATTTGGTTTTGAGACTGATCATATTCTAAAAATTCAGTATTCTCAGATTAATACACAAGTTGGTGTGAAGGAAAGCGTGTATACACGCAGGATCAGTAAAGTGAAGTAGCGTATGTATTTTAAGATAATGAATGATCAGGGTTGATATTGATTCTGCATACTAATTTTGATATCTGGGTTTATTATTGTGTTCTGGTTACAGTGATCTCACTGTTTTGATTGAAATTTGGGTTAATTTTAATTGGTGTTGATCTTTATAAAGTGTTGTGTTGAAGATGTGGGATACAGTGTGAAAATTGATGAAATGTGTTCTGTAGTGGTTCTGAGGGTTGAAGCCTTCAATATGAAAGTAGAAGATTCCTTCCAGTAGAAGCTGGTGTTCTGATTAGGGGGTTGAAGCTCCCTTATAGTAGTGGCTAGTAAACGAGATTAGGGGGTTGGAGCTCCCTTCCAATAGCAACTGGAGAACGAGAGAAGGTTGCAGCCTTCTATAGGTAGATGCCTGCATACTGATATGAGTTCACATATGAGTTCGCATCAACACAATATTGTAAGAAGTTTTCCATATAATAAATATTGAAGATAGTGATGACAACAATGGTGGTTTTATCTTGAATTGGGTTTCCACCTTAAAATCTTGTTGTTCATGTCTATCTCTTATGTGTGATGATTTATGATGTTCTTATTTCACATGTTTACTGCTTACTAAAAATCTGATGAATGAATGATGCAGTGATTTAAGTAAATAATTATCTGCATAATAATATCTCTGGTCATACACAAGTTTTCTTAAGGATATCCACATGTATACACTAGTTGGGTTCATTAAATTCGCTTATAGAAATCAATAAGGAAATTTTTTTAAGTAAGTTAAAAATACTAATTCACCCCCCCCCCTTCAGTATTTTTCCCAACACTTGTGCCAAGTCTTCTACAATCTTGTAGTTCTGGGAAGCATGTGTAGAGGTGTTATGATTCATGCATCGAAGGGTCCCTTTGGGGGGGTGAATGACAGGGTCAACAACATGTGTTACGATATGAATATCATTGGGCGGCAGTGGATTCAAACTTGAACTAGGTTCATAAGCATAAATGTCTATATTTCCATAGGCTTTGGCTTGGGTTTGGAGTTCAATAGTCTCCATTCCATAAATGACAGATGATCCTTCATCGGAATGATGAGCACCACCATTTCCCCTTTGCAGGGGTTGTGGTGGTTTTGCAACCATATGTTGTTACTCCTATGGATTATGGAAAGGGTTGTACGGACGACAAGTATGCTTCCAGAATCCTTTTGCGTGATAAAATCTGTGCATTCTCGCAGTCGAGGAAATTTATATGTCAGGTGGTCCTTTGCACAAATATTGCAAGGGAATCTAATAGTTTTCTCCTCCCCTTTGTCAATTTTAGCAGCATTTCTCTAATTTGGATTATTCTGTGTTGGGATGCTCTTCAAAAGGAGTGATATTTTTCTTATTCTTCTTATTCTTACTGCTAGGTTTTTGTGTAGACTGCATAGAGTGTACCTTAGTGGTGGGAAGAGTAGTCAATTGGGTAGGGGCGGTGACATATGAAGATGGATGGGAAGCGTGCCCGCTAAGGTGTGTAATATCCCAAAATGGGGATGCACCAATATTTGAACATGATAATGAAAGAGCAGTGATACATCAACACATAAAATGTAATAAGATCCAAATATCCATCATATTAAGATCTTAGAAGAAAATAGATACAACGTCTTGAGGAAAGAGTCACTCAAGCTAGGAAGCACAAGCCTCAAGAGAACATGTTCATGAAAAATAAAATACACTGCTACACAAATATTGCCCAAGGCTATGATAGCGCAGTTTTATTAGGGACAAATACTACTGGAATATTTCAATACATGGATATGGAAATATACAGGTCATACAGCGTTGGGAGTGAAGATATAAGCTCCCAAACACAATTTCAAGACAATCCTAGAAGGATTTCCCGAAATATGCAAAATGGAAAAAATGTAGGAGTTGCATTCCTCGGATTGAATAGAAGTTGCAACTCAAGAACTGGATGGAGATGGCTGAATATGATGCACAATCTGAACAAACCTCCTCCAATGGATCTTCCAAGTGAAAGGCTGATCCTAACACTGAAGATATCACCCTCCAAACAATCTCTGCAACACTCACTGCAAGTACTCACTGAAAATAACACAGTCAAGGAGAGGGACTGCACTGTAGGAGATAGAAACTGGGTTGGCCAAGTGCCAAGATTTTAAATCTACCCCAAAGGCTTCCTCACTAATCTCCAAAGGGGAATAAAGCTTCCTCCTTTGAAAAATAAGCTCTAGAAGTGGTGTTGTGAACCCTCCACTGCAACACCCTGCAACACAACATTATAGTTCAGCAAAAATAATGCTATAGCTGGAGGAGGTGGCTTGGCCTTGAGCCTAGATGTGGAGAAATTAAGTACAAGATTTTTTAAGAGGTATCTCAAGAAAGGAGAATGAATTCCTAAACAAGAATGCCTTATGCTAAGTAGCACAACAATCTCAACTAAACAGTTGAAGAAAGCACAATAGTCATGCAGAACAAATTTCAATATTCAATAACATAACCTCATATAGTTTCCTTTCCCTCATTTTATACAAATTGAAGCCCTCTCACCTTGGTTCCCACTCATTAGGGTTTCCTCCACCAAGGAATCTTCCTCCCACTATCTATGTGTTGTCTCCAAAGATGATCTCCACCTCTTATCCTAACGTTGTTGATTTGGTCAAACTTGACCTTGTCCACATGAAAAAGTCACTTTTCACACATGAGGGTATGAAATCTAGCTCCTATGATGATCCATTTTCACAATATGAGGGGTCTAATTCATATCTCTGAAATGTATGGGCCTCCTCACCCATTTATTTATCTCTTATGTGCAAACAACAAAAATCAATATTCCAATTAGCTACAAGCTAATTTTGGAATATTACAGTCCTCCCCTCCCAAATGTTGCTTGCCCTCAAGAAACTGCAAGGATATGATTGAGAATTCTCCTCTCCTCCTACCGTAGCATCCAAATATGATATGCTCCTCCAAGGAATGATATGTTGTCTCATCAATAAATCTCTGTATTTCCCCTCCCAGGCATACAAGCTAACTAAACAACTATCATCATGAACAAGTAGAGTACTCAAGGAGGAAATAAGGTTTTGTACAAAGGTCCCTTTGAGGTATGGGATCTGAAATGAATTGGGAATCATCATTCCCATGTGGATCCTCCATCCCCAATCTATCATCCATACAAAACGAGTTACCTCCCAACATGGCAACTCCTGAATTTCTCCTCCACCTTTAGCTCCTGCAAAAGTAGGTGGGCTGAAAATATGAACATGGTAGACAAAGTAGCCTACCCCAAGTTGTCCTCCTCTCCACTTATGATAATTTTAGAGTATCCGCTGATCTTGGGCTGCAATAATATTTCCCTCAAGTGGCAAGATGAAGACTAGATCTCCAAAGGTCTCCTCTCCAACATTGTGAATCAAGTTGGCCCAAACCATCTCATATATGATGAATAGGACATGATCATCATATGGAATCCAAATAAGAAGATTTTTGAAGGTTTGATATAGTTCTGGAAGGTATCAACAGTCTCCCAAGTGGTTACAGCATAGTTTTCCTAACTGCTGTTTCAGAAAATAACATGGAAAGTTGTTTTTTGATACATGGCTAATTATGTATGTCATCACATCTACTAATGAATATTAAATGGCTGGGTACATTAACTTAACGTACATGGAATGATAAAACACTTTCCCAAGGCCACACAAAACATGGCTGTCTCTAGCACAATAGTTGGCGAAATTTTTCCCATGGAACCCAATGAAAAGCTTGCCCTCTTGTGGAGCAATGCACTATATAGAAATGGTAAGAGCATGAAAATACTGAGTTAGATAATCAATAGTTGCAAAAACAAAATTCTTACCATGTACTGAAAGTACAATGATGATAGGATCCATGAAAAAGTCCTCCATAGTTGTATAAAATCCTCTCATGAAGAGAAATGAATCACATGCTACATGATGATCCTCCTTCTTATGCTTGGAAATCCAAATCAAGAAGAACATATCAAAGTACATGTTTCCATCCTCTAATTCATCACTCTCACCTCCTCCTTGTCCACCAAGTGCATCAAAAGTGAATTGATCCGAGGGACACTCCATCAATAAGTTCAAGCTCCAAAGTTACAGCATTGTTGGCCTATTAAAATAGGCTCCCACCAACTCATAGCTCCATTCTTTGACATGTTCATTGTCAAAGACATCTCCCACAATGCTACTACATATAGGAAGTTCCTTCCAAGGTGGAAGTACCTCCTAATCATCCAAGGCTAAGGAGTAGCCGCTTTGCACCATGATAGTTCCATCTCCTATTCCTGAAACATCATGCAAAGTATGAGAGAAAATCTATCCATGCTCTCCCAAGAACACCCAAAGCAACAAAATTTTTGGTTGCCTCCTCATACTTCCATCATACAAATCATGTGATGAGGAAATAATGATTGATGTGAAGAATTTCATATCAATACAATGCATCCATACTCCTTGCTGCCCTATGATGCAAGTATCCTGCTAGACTTCTTCCACCCACATACCCTTTGAAAGAGGATGTCCCATGATGGCCAAACTCCTTCAAGAGTAGCCAACGCAGCCAAGCTTCCTGCTGCACAGTATCATAGATTTGCAAGTAGCTTTCTAGCTTCTTGCTCACCATCCAAACCCATTCATCCAAATGTGGGTGCCTTCCATCATGCTCTACTTTGGTACCCTTCCAATGAAGACTACCATTCTCCCAAATCAGATTTCTCCTTTTGCATTTCATGGGATATTGAAATGCAGCTCCTTGGAGATCTTCTAGAAAAGATCTCACACCAATGAATAACATGAATCCATTAGGATCCAAGTGTAATGAAGGCAAAACCTCCTCACTACTATTGATTGATAGCATTTTTATTCTCCTCCATGGTGTTTTTGTTGTCTCATGTCCCAAATCAAGGATGAACATATGGTTTTACATAAGTTTGTTTGGGACAAAGATCATCCTATCCTCCAAGAATTCACACCCCAACCTCAAGTGTTTTGTGCAGCTCAAAAATGGCATATTAGAATGATGGTTCATCCCTTCCTTGAAAAATTCAAGGTTTCATAGTGCAGTGCAATTTTGCTGTTCCAAATAAGCATTATGCAATGGTATACAACCCTCCATAAAATTTGTTGAAACAATAGGAGATGGAAACTTAGGAATACCTTGGTAAAATTTGGAAGTATCGTGTATGGCTGCAAGAGTTCCTTCCTCAAATGTGTTGGCTCCCCCAACTGCTAATGTTGATGGCTGCTCCTCCATGGTTATGATAACACTGGTACAAGCCTCCTCTAGTGGTGGTGAGGGCTTTTCCTGCTCTGATTTCTCCTTGCCAAATTTTTTAATCAACCTTTGAGTAATTCTGCAAAAGTAGACACTCTTGCATGACTCAAATGGCTGAACCACCAAATGTTTGCTTCACCCTCAAGGTGCAGTGGTGCAATCTCTACAGCCTCTCTTTCTACGACTAGATGTAGTAGGAATAATGCATCTAGTTTCCTTTCCCAAGCCCTTGTTGTAGATGACCCATCAAAATTAGACAATAGAAGCCTATTGCCCTTGATTCTCCCTTTGTTGCAAGGTATCCTTTCTTCCTCCAGCTGAATAAACTATGGTAAAGCTACAGTCTCCTTGAAGGTTCTAGATTTAAATTTTTACTTAGCAAGGTATTCACTTAGAATCTCATGATCCAAGTGTCTGCCATCTCTATGCAATTTTTCCTCTTTTTCAAATGGAAAGGGCATAGTCCCACTGCTTTTTTCTTCTCTTTTTTTCTTGACCTCCTTGTTGAGGTCCTTCTTACTTCTGAAAAGGGATGAGAGAAAGCTCATTCTCTCCATAATTCTAATATTTATCTTGTTCTTCTTATTCTCCTGATAACATAATGGTTAAAACTCACAGGCTGAGCCAAGATTATGCTTTGATACCATTGTAATATCCCAAAATGTGGATGCAATAATATTTGAACATAATAATGAAAGAGCAATGATACATCAACACATAAAATGTAAGAATATCCAAATAGACATCATATTAAGATTTTAGAAGCAAATATATACAAGATCTTGAGGAAAGAGTCACTCAAGATAGGTAACACAAGCCTCAAGTGAACACGTTCATGAAAAATAAAGTACACTGCTACACAAATATTTCCCAAGGCTATGATAGCACATTTTTATTAAGGAAAATTACTACTGGAACATGTAAATACATGGATATGGAAATATATAGCTCATACAGTGTTGGGAGTGAATATTTAAGCTCCCAAACACAATTTCAAGACAATCCTGAAAGGATTTCCTGAAATATGCAAAATGGCAAAAATGCCGAAGTTTTAGTCCTAGGAATAAATAACAACTGCAACTCAAGAAATGGATGGATATGGTTGAAGATGATTCAAAATATGAACAAACCTCCTCTAATGTATCTTCCAAGTAAATTGATGATCCTAACACTGAATATCTCACCCTCCAAACAATCTCTACAACCATCACTGCAAATAATCACTAAAAATAGCACATTCAAGGAGAGGGATTGCATTCTAGGAGATAGAAACTAGGTTGGATAAGTGCCAAGATTTGAAATCTACCCCAAAGGCTTCCCCACTGATCTCCCAAAGGGAAGAAAGCTTCCTCCTCTAAAAAATAAGCTCTGGAAGTGGTGTTGTGAACCCTCCAATGCAACACCCTGCAACACAACGTTATACTTTAGCAGAAATAACACTATAGCTGGAGGAGGTCACTTGGCCTTGAGCCTAGATATGGAGAAATGAATTACAAGCTCCCTCAAGAGGACTCTCAAGAAAGGAGAAGGACTTCCTAAAAATGAATGCCTTGTGCTAAGCAGCACAACAATCTCAACTAAACAGTTGAAGAAAGCACAATAGTCATGTAAAGCAAATTTCAATATTCAATAACATAACCTCATATGGATGCCTTTCCCTCCTTTTATACAAATGGAAGCCCTCTCACCTTGGGTCCCACTCATTAAGGTTTCCTCCACCAAGGAATATTACTCCCACTATCTCTACGCTGTCTCCAAATATGATCTCTACCTCTTATCCCAGTGCTGTTGATTTGGTCAAACTTGACCTTGTCCACATGAAAATGTCCCTTTTCACACTATGAGGGATTTTATTCATATCTATGAAATTTATGGGCCTCCTCAACCATTTATTTATCTCCTATGTGCAAACAAAAAAAATCAATTTTCCAATAAGCTATAAGCTAATTTTGGAATATTACAAGTTGTTTTACATCAACACTGGAAGTTGTGCCAATGAGGTTGTCAGCATGTGCTCTAGGCTACTGAGTAGTGTGAGGATTAGGGTTTCCAGGGGCATGAGTGAGTAACTCATACAATGTGCCATATTACAAATATATGAGATCTAGATTTTGTGCACGACGGATGGATTGGTCGTCTGTGACCGCACCAGATAGGAAAACGTCCTTAGAAAGGGGAGGAAGAATTGACTTACAAAACGAATTCGATAATAGATGATCCAGGATTGGTTCTTTAACTAGTCTCCACCTATTTCTCCATTTATGAATGTGATCAGAGATGTGGGTGGTGGTGTCTTGGTGCATGGAGCTTAATATTTTTGTTCTGGTTTCGTATCAGATACGTAGTTGGAATTTTTTAATAAATTTCATTGCTAAGGAACCAAAAGAATTGACTGCAGCTTGTGGTAAATCGATGTACCATTTGGCAACGTTTCCTGTAAGGGTGCGAAGAAAGATGTTGAGATAGATACTATCATCCACCATGGAATTAGAAACATACCATAGATGAAAGGTGGTGATATGTGTAGCCGGATCATCCCCTTGTTTCCCTTCGAACTTAGCAATATTTGATGGAATATTATGCGGTACAAGAGGCCAAAGTGAGTTATGATTGATGGGATAATTGGTACCATTTATATAGATCAGGGATGTCTAAGGTTTCCAAGAATCGAAATTGAGTTTAGTCCCCTGATTCTAACCTAATAGTCATCAGTATTTTTCACTTGTTGGTGATGACTAGTTGTAACAGCAAAGTTTTCTAGCAGTTGATCTAAAAATTTGTCAAATTTTCCAGCTAGAAAACACCCATAAACTTTTTTTTTCCCTCCTACCTTTCATTCTGCCCATGACAAGATGAAACCTCATTATCAAGTCCTATCTAGCCTCAACCATACTAGCTTTCCCATCAGCTCCAAAGAAACAATCCAAATCTGTCCAAAAAGTCTCCCCTAACTTAGGTAGTGTCGCTTTAGGAATTTCTCCCTTGGAAAACCACGCTAAAGCCAAAGAACCTCTACCTGCTATAGACCAGTCATAACAGACCTTCCTATTCTGCAAATAAAGTTGGTTACAGCCCTAGGTCACGCCACTAATACACCCTCAAGTCTCAACAATACATGTACCATAAGTCAAACTGATTCTAGGTGTTTTTACAGTTTTTTAATGGATCTTTCAAGGACAGAGGCATACTAGCATCCCAGAAGACAATATTTGGCTCCACAGGAGAAGACAGTTGCTTCTCAATGTGACTTTGAGGCTGGGATGCACCTACAGAGCAGAGAGTTTTTCATTAAGCTCTTGCGATCACAGTCAAAGCATGAAAGGACAGCGAAAGGAAAAATAACACTATCAAAAGGCTGATGATATGACATGACTGAAAAAAATCCTTCATCTATAAGCAGAGGGTTTGAAGACTGAAGAACCTCCTTCATTTCATAAGTAGAGGGTTAAGAGCGCCTCCTTCATCTATAAGCAGAGGGAAAATGGATAAAATTTGATTTTAAGAATCTGCACTTACTAGAGGACATTTTTTAGGTACAGTAAGATAGCAACTGTTGTGTAACCAGCTCCAAAGAGAGAAGAAAAGAGATATTCACGCCTTAGAAATGAGCCACTTCGAGGGGGCAACCTCCAATACATTACATGAATGAACAATTCTTGGATGATTCAATTTACAAAACCTCCTTTCTATATATAGGAGTCCATGGGGCCATAATGTAATCCCGGTGGGCCACAATGTAATCCTAGCCGACCTAACAATAATAATTTAGGGGCACAATAACAACAGAATGGGGGTTACAAGGGTACAATAATAACAATAAAGGGGTTACACTAACAACAATAAGGTACTATACTAGTAATATAGGGACCTAACATGCCCCTCTCCTTCAAAAAAGCGTTGTCCTCAACGCTTGAGTAGCTCTGGGTGCTTCTGTATAAATTTTTCATCCTCCCATGTAGAATCTTCGGTGTATAAATTCTTCCACTTGATGAGATACTCTGAAATTGATCGATTCCGTAGTTGTCGAGTTCTTGTTTCCATGACCGCTTCTGGTTCCAATATGATTTTTCCTTCCTCATCAAGTTCTGGCAATATTGTTTGAATTGGAAGATTTTCTCCTATAACCTTCTTTAAGCATGAAACATGGAAAACTGGATGTACTCGCGAAGAAGCAGGAAGCTCCAATTTGTATGCCATAGTACCAATCTTTTGCAAGACCTTGTAAGGACCATAGTACTTTGGCGATAATTTATTATCCTTCTTAGCTTACTTGAGGGACATTTGTTTGTATGGTTGTAGCCGTAAAAATACCCAATCTCCTACATCAAAACTTCTCTCGCTGCGATGTTGATCTGCCTGTTGTTTCATTCGATTTTGTGCCAAATTCAGGTTATCCTTTATGAGTTGGAGAACTTCTTGCTGATGCTCGATGTGATCTTCCACTGCTTGAACCTTCGAATTTTCCCTTAAAGATGATGTGATGGATGGTGGATGATATCCATAAAGTGCCATAAATGGGGTCATTTTTGCTGCAGTATGGAAGGAAGTGTTATACCACCATTCGGCGAGAGGTAACCACTTGACCCATTGTGTTTGTTTATCAGATACAAAACAACGAAGATATCCTTCCAAACATTTATTTACTATCTCAGTTTGACCATCGATTGAGGATGATAAGATGAGCTATGAGCTAATTGAGTACCCAAACAAGAAAATAACTCCGTCCAAAAATTTCCAGTAAAAATGGGATCTCTATTGCTCACAATAACCTTTGGGTTTCCATGTAGCTTTTGAATTGTTTTCATAAATGTAGTAGCAAGTGTACTAGCTTTAAATGGATGAGATAATGCACAAAAGTGTGCATACTTGGTAAGTCTATCAACTACCACCATGATGACACTCTTTCCTTCGGACTTAGGTAAACCTGTGATAAAATCCATTGAAATCTCCTCCCAACGTTGACTTGGAATGGATAAAGGTTGTGGAAGTCCTGAGGTCTTAATTGTTTCCACTTTATTCTGCTGGAAAACCAAACATTCCGCCACAAATTTTTGAATATCAGATTTAAGGCCATCCCAAAAAAATTCTTTCTTCACACTGTGGTAAGTTTTTAAAAATCCTGAGTGTCCTCCTAAAGGAGAAGTGTGCAATTCCAGAAGAATCTTTTGTTTTAGTTGGGAATTCTTACAAAGATATAAGCGATCTTTGTACCATAAGGAATCATTTTTCCAACTAAATGTATCGGATGTACTAGGATCTTGCTGCAACTTTTGAATGAGTGTCCATACATCTTTGTCCTTCTTCCATTCATCTCTTGCTTCGGTTATCCAATGTGGTTGGATAATAGAAATGGCACAAAGCAATGCTTCCACCTCTTCATTCTTTCTTGAGAGTGCATCTGCAACAACATTAAGCTTTCCTTTTTGTAGATTATTTCAAAGTCATAACCCAACATCTTTGTGACCCATTTTTGTTGCTCTTCTGAAGATAGTCTTTGTTCCAAAAAGTGTTTAAGACTATCATGATCAGTTTTTACCTTGAAGTGTCTTCCCATTGGGTAAGTTCGCCATTTCTTTAGTGCATGCAGTATTGCTAACATTTACTTCTCATAAATAGGTTTCTGTAAATAATTTCCTTTGATTGGACGACTTTCAAAAGCAATGGGTCTTCCTTCCTGCATTAAAACTGCACCAATTCCATTTCCTGAGGCATCACATTCCACAATAAAGGTTTTGTGAAGTCTGGCGTAGCTAAGACCGGTGCTAGGCACATTGCCTCTTTAAGATGTTCAAAGGCCTTAGTTGCTTCAGGAGTCCATGAAAATGCATCTTTCTTCAATAATGTTGTTAGAGGTGTTGCTATTCTTCCATAATTCTTAACAAACTTACGATAATAGCCAGTTAACCCGAGAAATCCTCGCAACTGCTTTATTGTCTTAGGGACTTTCCATTCCTTAATGGCTTTAATTTTGTTAGGGTCTACTTTAACACCCTCGTAGAGAAAGAACTTTGACAAGGTTGAATTATCCCGCCTCTAACATTTCTGCAATCATACATTCAATTTCACTCTTTTGGAAGTAAGGATATCTATAAGGCCTGATGTTTGGAGGAACAATTCCTGGAATCAAATGAATAGCATGATCATGATCACGAATAGGTGGGAGTCCTTTGGGAGTTTCAAACACCTTGGAATGATTGTCAAAGACTTGTTGGAGATCTGCAGAAATAGATGATTTTGATGTTGGAACTTCTAGTGAGCATAATTGTGCAATTACGCCTCGTTGTTCTTTCTTTAGAAGCTTTGTCATGCCATTAGAGCTTATTATCCTTCCTAGATTCCCTTCAATACCCCGTAGTTCAACTTCCTTTCCTTCTGAAAAGAATTTCAAGAAAAGTTCTTGAAAATTAAAAGCTACCGTCCCCAAAGATTGTAACCATTGTACTCCTAGTACAACATCAGCACCTCCCATAGGAATGGAAAGCATTGGACTAGTCAACACATATTCCCCCATGGTTAGCTTGATGTTATGGCATTTTCCCGAGCAATTTATAGTTCCTCCATTTGCAACCATCACTTGACATTCTGGTGCTGGGTATAGGAAACAATTTAATTCCTTGGCTACCTTACAATGAATAAAATTATGGGTGCTACCTGAATCGATCAACACTATTACCCTTTTCTTCTTGATCTGTCCTACTATCTTGAGAGTTTGAGGAGTGGTAATTCCGGCCAGTGCATTACATGATATGGTCGGATTCATTTCTTCCTCTTATATGGCTGGTTCCTGGTGTATATCCTCTTCTTTTTCATTTTCTTCTTCTTCTTCACAATCTATGTAAAATAATTTCTTTTCAGCACACTTATGACCTTTAGTGTATTTGCTATCACAACTGTAGCAAAGCCTTTTGCTCTTTTTTCTTCCAATTTTTGTGGTGTCAACCTTGTAGGTTGTGGAAATCTAGGCGTAGAAACACTTCCTTCTTTATAGAATTGAGTGGTAGGCTTCCTTGTCGCCATAATTTTACATTCAACTTTTCTTGCCAACTTGAATGCCTTCTCCAATGAATCAGGTTCCAAAACACGAACTTCATGTTGTATGTTATCCTTTAGAGTACCTATGAAGAGATCAATCCTGTGTTCCTCTGGAATATCAGTTACCCTTATATTCAATTTTTGGAAGTCCTCAATGTGCTGCCCACTAAACCCTTTTGTTTGAGATTTATCAATTGGCTAAAGAAGGTGTTGCTCTTTGTATCCTCATAATGTGCTATCATTTCCTCAGTAAAAATTGACCAAGTGACAATTTTTTTACGGGAGCAAAGCCATCGATACCATACAAATGTATTTTGTTCTAAATGTAAAGTTGCAATGCGTACCTTTTGTGTGTTTTGCACGTTATGGAGATCAAATATTGCTCCATCTGTAGTATCCATGTTACAGGATCCTTTCCATCAAACTTCCTCATATCCATTTTTGGAATATGGTGGTTCTTCCCACCAACATTTGAGTTTATGAAATCATGATTAACATTTATTTTGTTCTCATCATGAGGTTCTTCTCCTATATTTCCGCCATTAGGAATCATTTCTGGTTTTAAGCTTGTCATCAAGCCTTCCATGTCTGATTTTAGATCATTCTTCATGTTTTCTATGTTGTCTTTCATGTCATCCATCTTAGCTTCCATGCCCACTTCCATGCCATCCATCTTAGCTTCCATGCCATTCATCTTAGCTTCCACGCTATCCATCTTAGCTTGCACACCATCCATTTTAGCTTCCACGCCTTTCTTCAAACCTTCCATCTTTACTTCCACGCCATCCATCTTAGCTTCCATGCCTTTCTTCAAACCATCTATCTTCACTTCCACACCTTTCTTCAAAACTTCCATTTCATTTTTTGCTGCTCTTTGCGAGAGTGAAATTTGTTGCACTTGTTCTTGTAATTTTGATAGATCATGTTGCAATTCTTCATCTTCATGAGTCATGGTAGAGCCTTTTGAAGGCTTGATGGGTGTTGAATTCTTTTTAGGGGCCATTTTAGAATCCAATATTGATATCTATTCTACAAGATGCCCTTGGAATCAATTCAACTTGATTCTTCAAACAAGACTTATGCAATTCGGAAAAAACATACACACCTTTTACTAGCTTTTAGGAGCTCGATATTGAAATTGAATTATCTATGTAGTTGAAAATCTTCGATATCTGAAATTCAGCCCTGTAGTAGATCTCTGCAAGCCTTCCATGTATGCTTTTAGATCATTCTTCATGTTTTCTATGTTGTCTTTCATGTCATCCATCTTAGCTTCCATGCCCACTTCCATGCCATCCATCTTAGCTTCCACGCCATCCATCTTAGCTTGCACACCATCCATTTAGCTTCCACGCCTTTCTTCAAACCTTCCATCTTTACTTCCACGCCATCCATCTTAGCTTCCATGCCTTTCTTCAAACCATCCATCTTCACTTCCACACCTTTCTTCAAAACTGCCATTTCATTTTTTGCTGCTCTTTGCGAGAGTGAAATTTGTTGCACTTGTTCTTGTAATTTTGATAGATCATGTTGCAATTCTTCATCTTCATGAGTCATGGTAGAGCCTTCTGAAGGCTTGATGGGTGTTGAATTCTTTTTAGGGCCCATTTTAGAATCCAATATTGATATCTATTCTACAAGATGCCCTTGGAATCAATTCAACTTGATTCTTCAAACAAGACTTATGCAATTCGGAAAAAAATACACACCTTTTACTAGCTTTTAGGAGCTCAATATTGAAATTGAATTATCTCTGTAGTTGAAAATCTTCGATATCTGAAATTTAGCCCTGTAGTAGATCTCTGAAGCTTCTTTAAAATGCCACAGGTCTGACCTGATTTGGATTCTCCAAGACAAAGTTGTGTCCAATCTCCCACAATGACCTAATTCTGGACTGGTTTAGTAGAGCGAACTTGTACGACTTGCCACGTGTCACTGTTTTGTCCTTTGTCTCTGAAATTGATAGCCCAAAAACTTCAGTCTGTGTACTTGCAACCACTTTTTACGGCACTTCAATCCAATGCCCAGAGAGAGAGTTATTGAAGTTTTCCCACGATCACCTCTTTGAGATGCAATTCAGGAGCCTGAAAAAGCACTACCTTCCACAGATCATATCTCCAAAAATATTGCGAACCAAGCTCTGAAATTTTTTGACAAATTTCCTCAGGCTTTCAGCTTCGCACCATATGAATTTCAGACTCTGAACCTTCGTACAAAAAAATTTATAGCGCAAATGCCACGATGACCTGTTTATGAGCCTGAAAAAATACCTAACTTCCACAGATGATATCTCCTCAAATATTGCGAAACAAGATCTGAAATTTTTAGACAACCTTCCTCAAGATTTCAGCTTCGCACCCTAGAAATTTCAGCTTCTGAAGCTTCGTAGAAAAAAAGTTATAGCGAAAATGCCACGATGACCTGTTTGGAGCAGCGAAACCCTAGAATCCCAAAGCTCCGATACCAAATGTTGTGTAACCAACTCAAAAAGAGAAGAAAAGAGATATAAACGCCTTAGAAATGAGCCACTTCGAGGGGGCAACCTCCAATACATTACATAAATGAACAATTCTTGGATGATACAATTTACAAAACCTCCTTTCTATATAGGAGTCCATGGGGCCATAATGTAATCCTAGTGGGCCACAATGTAATCCTAGCCGACCTAACAATAATAATTTAAGGGCACAATAATAACAAAATGGGGGTTACAAGGGTACAATAATAACAATAAAAGGGTTACACTAACAACAATAAGGTACTATACTAGTAATATAGGGACCTAACATGAAGATGGAGGTTTGTATTGGGTTGTACTTCACTGTTTGAGGTGAAACAAAATCCATTTTTAGCTTATTTCTATCTTTTGAAGTCAATTTCATAGTTTATTTTTCCTGTTTAGGCATATTTTTCACTGTATAACCATTTTGAGCAAATTAATAGAGGAAGGACATGCCCATTGGGAGCCTTGGACTCAACAGATGTAGCCCAGGAGGGGTGAACTGCCTCATCAATTTACTATGTTATGCTATGGTGAATTTTCCTTGCTGTGTATTTCTGATATAATATGTTAAACAATAAACTTAATTAACATTTCCTCACACAAAAACTCAGAAACAATTACCAAAAACACTTTGTTTAACTTGGAAGACATGGAAAACACTTTGCACACTTATTTATATGGAAATGGATACTTTGCATAGCATTAAAAATAGTTCCATTTCGGATCAAGGAGCACTTAATTAAAGCATAAACACTAATTGGATCATGACCATTTGTGGTCATTCAAATGCACTTGTGTTGGTGGATTTGACGCACGGGTGTACGAAATCGCACTAGTTTAAGGGGTGTGGTCTACCCCTATAAACTATTGGTCACAGGAAGAAAGTGGTGGAGCTCAAAAGCATATAATCTAGAGGAAAAAATATGCGAATGTATGCTCAAAGTAAACTAAAAAATTAAAACACAAATATACAGAAGCTATTGAAGAGAGTCAAAATGATAATAATGCAAATGATGGCTCAAAGGCCTCTTCTTATTAAACATTTTAAATGGAGAAGAAATTTTACCCACTTGCCAAAGGGCCCCTAGGAAATGGCTCTAGGTCCTGATGCAAGGATGTTGGTTTCCAAGCTCTGCCTCTGATGTAGTCTCCCTCTCTCTCCACTGTGATGGACTAGGATTGTTGGGTGGCCAACAATCGAGTCCCCTCTATCTCCAACTCCGGGTCACACACTGCTGGTATTGCTTGGGAAATTATGGCTAGCATAACAATGTGATCACCATTTCTTCATCTCTTGGTGGCTTTATAGAGAGGATTTCAAATCCTCCTTCCCTCCCTTGGTACATGATGGATGGTGACCCAAGGGAGAGGTATGATTCCATTGTGTGCTTCAAATATTCCTTTGTGTGCTCACATAGTGTCTAAGGAGGCATTGGTGGCTGTCCTTAGGCGGCTTTATATAAGGAGTAACTGTCCTTTGCTTTGTGTGGTCCCAGAAAGTGACATTTTTCCATTTCCAGGGATGCGCGCTTATCGGGCAAAAAGACGCGCAGAAGGTGCTCTTCTCGAAGGATTAAGCGCGCAATTTAGCATTTAAGATTAGTTCAAATCTAATTTTCTCAAAACCTTAGATATTTTAAATACTTCTTGATTCCATAATGTGTTCCTGCCCTATAAATCCTTAGGCTTGACATTAATTAATGCCATCTTCTGATGTACGATTTTCCAGTGTTAACAGTTGCCCCCTAATGTGTGAGGTCTAGGAAGGACTGTATAGCCGAAATACATTATAGTTTCTTTTATGTATCTTGCGCAGAGAGAGAGCGGCCTGCGTGAATCTTGGAATTGACAACACCTTGCATCATTTCCTAGATGACCATGGCCTAAGGGACCCCTGTAAGCAAACAAAATATACAACATATATACAAAATTTCAACGAGGCGGGCATTTCCCATGCTCGTGATGCTATGGATAGTTAAACAAAATTGACAAATACATGTGATGTCTACGTCACTACCATGGTAGTGATGTTGGCAGTTGTTGACGATGACTGTTGATACCCTCAGTGGCGTTTTTTTCTCTGACAATGGGTGGAATGTGGTACCCATATGCGTAAACTTGGTATGGCATCTAGCTGTGCAATGTACGCATGTGTACTAGCTAGGACCTTCCCGTGTAAGCATTGTTGATAGAGATTCTTATGGAGGCACGGGTCTTCGGCGGATCTTTATCAAAGTGCAATGGTTGTAAGGTACGATACCATCTTGACATGAAAGCTTTTGTCGTAGTCGAATTTCAGGAGGATCAATGACATCTATGGACAATGATGTCTCCCACAGTGCCACCCAAGGATACCCTTTTTGCACGGGGAGGGGTGATCCAAGGTACCGCTTCCTTTGTGGAAAGGAGGTGTCGAGGTCGAAAAAAGGAAGCCTTAACCGAGCCATGGGTCACCGACCTGAGGGGTCGAGGACCTAGATGTGATGGGTTTAACATAGGCATGTTGGTGAGAGGTGACTAAAAACCAATTATGGGGATTCGGTGGCCAGAGGCTTGTTGAGGTATAAAAGGTATCTTTTTAACACCTATTTATCCTACATTAATTATCAATCCGAGAACGACTTTTTGTTTCAAGAGTGTACTCTGTTTGAGACTACAATTTAGTTAAGAGTAATGTTGTGAGAGATGTAGTATAGTATTCTAGATACAAGAGTAAACGAATGCTTGTAAAGAAATCTAATTACAATAACATGAATGAAAATACTCTGAAATCTTAACTACTCACTCTACAAAGCATCAATCAAGGATACAGTAGCAATAACTCATTCCTTTAGAAATCGATGCAATTGAAATCACACTGGAACAAGGCAATCAATCTGGGAACTTGGAAGCTATAACCAATGTTCTCTATAGTTGACAATCCTTCTCTTTGAGAAATCAAAGTGAAATCAAAATTGAACTACTTGTTGTTGAAAATAAACTAAGAAGAATTTCTTTTAAAAGCAAGAATTGGAAAGGAACAACAATTTGTAATCTATATGCCTACACAGCACACTGTAAACAAACAATCTCTCTACAATCTGAACCTAACGAATTAGAAATGAACAAAAAACAGTAATTGAACAGTGAATATGAACTTAACAAAATCAGATAACAAGTCTTCTCAAACTCCAACCCTGTCGACATCAAACGCTATTAAGTAGTCAATCGAAATGAAAAATAATCCAATGGAACAACAAAGAGGTTAAGTATGGAACACCAAAGCTTTATACGTGAAATCAAGATGAATAATATAGAATTACAATCCTTGTTAAAATAGAACAGCGATGCAATCCATTAGCGCACACATCAATCTAGTACTCAATTCAACAGTAATTAAGTAACTCTGTAATCATAATGAAACCAAATGTTATTATCACACAACAGTAATCAAGGGGTAGAAATAAAAACAGCAGAATGATTCCACTAAGGCCAGGCCCTTAGCACCAATGAAACACTGCTGGGTTACTTTAGAGCTTGAAAGATGAAATGAAACGTGCCTTTGTATTAATTGAACATAAAGTGTTACAGTGACCATTCTCTGATCACGAGAGTCAATAAAACGCAATATTACAAAAGGAATGTTTTTAATCAAATGATCCGACTCTCTAAAATCGCTAAAGGCGTTGCCTTATATAACAAACTCGATGGACAAGACAAGGAATGAGATAATTTTTGAACAGCGATCCCTCAGGATCGAAGGATCCTGAGGGATTCGCTTCCCTTCTTTCTTTAGCTGTCACTTGATTTCCTTTGACCAAAGCCGAGTTGTCCCCTACCTTCTCTTAGCAATGCGTTCAGATTTCCTTGTCTTTGGAAGGATTTGGTCTAACGCTGGAGGAACAACATTTGCTCTTGCTTTAGCCTCGCCTCTGGTATAACTAGTCACCTCGCTTGATTCATGTTTTTAGCAATAAAAGGAAATTTTTAGTTACATTTTACAATAAACATAAATCTTTACAATTCTGCCACAATTCTTGTAATAAGTCACCTTTCTAAAGTAAAAAGAATTATGTTTAAAGTAAAAGAATGGGAAAATACATAGTGAATTCATACCTTTTCCACTGCTCAACATACCCCCCTGCTTACCCTTTTTCATGTCCTCATGAAAACCATAGTTTACATGCAAAACATTTAAATAATAAGCTGGAGAAGGTTTTTCATCAAAAGGCCTAAAACCATGCATTGCAGCTAATGCTTCGAAGACATCCAATGTCTGTCCTTCTTCTTGGAAAATATTCATGGCTTCTTGAAGCCTGACCTTCTTATGAGTCCATACGGTTCCTTGCGCTGGTAGACCAGAAACCTCTGCAATTATTCCATCTGTTACTACTATCTGTCTTCCTCTAACCATGGAGTATCCTTCCTACAAATTCTGTAGAAACTCGGTAGCCATTGTTTCATGGGGTTGTTGTAGCCTTGTGAAGTATGTAATCCATCCCAATTTTTCCAGAATCTCTCGTGCAACATCAGAAACAACTAGCACTTGCGGCTCGCTACGAATTGGTCGACCTCCCATCTTCTCTACACACTGTTACTTCTTTCCAAACACACAATAATGTAATGGAACAACACAACACGGTGAATTGGAATAATATCGTTAAGTTTTTGTTATTCCCTAGAATGTAGGGATTTGATTTGCGTACAGGTAAACAAAAAGTATAGGGATTTGATCTACATGCAACGATTAAGAGGCATCTGCACCCCCCTGGAGGATGATAGGTCGTCTTCGACCATCAAATAAGAAAGGAAAGTACTGCACAACAGTTGTACAGCAGGAAAAATCATGCATACTTATGATACAATCAATCAAATTATTGCATTTACTGAAATCGATGTGTGTGATTAAATCATAAATAGATATAGAAATGTTTTTTATGATTTAAAAATAAGGAAAAGGGACAGCTAATGTGAACACAAGTACTAATGCGTTTATTACCCACTCAAACTAATGTGATTGATTTATGATGATTTTCATGTATAATAGGTTCAAAATCAAGGGTTTAGGATTCATACTTTCATTTGACATTTAGATAGAGATATAGGAAAAAGGGTTTAATATTACTATTGATTTGTAAAAATGTGACTCCAATACCATCAGCAGAGCTCTGTTGCCCACAAGTGTCCATAACCTTGACAAAATTGCTTTCTCACCCTTGGAACCATTGCCCTTTATTTATGCCTAGGGAAGTGATGTTTAATGTCATAACGGAGGCCATTGTGCTGGCTTGGGAACCAGATGAATCACAATTCCATTCACCGGGAAGAAGTGAAAAGTGGGCAGGCTGGCTTGTGATGAGACCTCCTGTTCCAAGGACTTCTTAGTTTTTTTCAATTGTCCATTGGACCATATCCCTGGTGTGGTGGCCATGATGGGAATGCCACTTCACTTGCTTCCTTATGATCATGGTAGGCTGGCTCTTGATGAGACCCCCTATCCTCCATCTGCCATATCATAAAATTGTTAGTGAAATATATAAATATTTTTTCTTCTTTTTCATATAGCACTTTCCTACTTATATATAAAGGATGGCTCAAAACTCCTTAAGACTAGGGATGGTGGAAGAAGTCTAAACATCTCAATAGAAAAGAATATGCCCTTATTCCTATTCAATAAGTAAAAATCAAAGAAAGGTATAAAGATTTGGGGAAGAACCAACATGATAAAGATAATCGATCATATTAATTCTAGTGATAGTAAGACAACAAAGTCATCTTATTGATTATGTACTTTTTCCTTTTTCTTATCATCACCAAACAATTTCTTAAAAAAAATGACAATTTCTTTTGATTTTCTGATTCCAGTAAGCTTTAATTTGTGTGATTTTGTATAAATAGTATGTGTGCCTTTAGAAGAGTCATCAGAAATCCTCAAAATGCTGGTCTAAAACAAAAAATAATCCACCCAAAAAGTGTTGTTCCTTTGGAAAGGAACATCGAAAGAATACGCGAAGGCTATTTGTTCCTTTCGAAAGGAACAACAAAACAATCTACGAAGCTTGACAAAACTAAGCGGCACAAGTTTGTGTTGGTTTCAAAAAGGAACGAGAAAAACACTACGCCGAAGCAAAGTTGTTGTTCCTTTCGAAAGGAACAACAAAAATGTTGTTCCTTTAGAAAGGAACAACAAAACTCAAAATAAGCGAAATAAACAGAATTTGAAGAAACAAATTTCCATAAAAAGAAAAAAAACAAAATAAATGAACAATCTTTATGTAAAAATTTCAAAGGAAAGAAATGATTTAATGAATGCGTGCCGAGGAGGAGTTATCCCCTTCAGCCAGAATTTACATGGTAGTATCTTCCCGTAATTATTGGTAGAAGGATTCTCGAGTAAGCCGTTTATGATACAATCATACTCAATGACCGTTTACTTTGAAGGAATGTCCAGATCCATCAATGGTGGTTAATGTAATGGTGCCATTATCATGCACTTTTTGTATCTCGTAAGGTCCAAGCCATCGTGTCTGGAGTTTCCCTGGAAAATCTTGAAACCTGGAGTCATATAGGAGTGCCCAATCTCCTTCGTGGAAGATTTTTTCTTTGATGAGGGCGTCGTGCCATTTTTCTCTCTGTTGTTGAATTAACGCAGTGTGTTGAAGAGCAGAGAACCTAATTTCATCTAACTCATTGATTTGTTGTAATATTTTGGCATGGGCTTCATTTAAATCTAGACCCACCTTTTGGGTTGTTCTTAATGTCTGAATTTCAAACTCTATTGGAAAGATGGGCTCTTTTCCAAATACCAATTAATATGGTGAATACCCCGTATACTTATCCATGTTGTTCGATATGCCCACAAGGCTTCTGGAAATCTGTAGGCCCAGTCACGTCTGTGTGAGGCAAATGTTTTTGTCAATATAGATTCGATCACTTTATTCATGCTCTCTACTTGTCCGTTTTCCTATGGGTGGTATGGGGTTGTAATCTTGTGCTGGATGTGGTAATTCTGCAATGTTTCAGCAAGTTTATTACCTAAAAACTACGGTCCTCCATCTATGATTATGTCCCTTGGGAGGCCATATTGCACAAAGATTTGGAAAAGGAATTGTATTACAGAGTCCTTTGTAGCTTTCGAAAGTGCCTTTGCTTCAACCCATTTAGTTACATACTCGGTTGCAACTAGGATGTATGTTCTTTGGTTTGATGGGGGGTTAATGAGGCCAAAAAAATTGAGCACCCAACGTTCAAATGGTTCAATTACTAGCTGTGGGTTCAAAGGCATTTCGTCAGACTGTCTAGGGCGACCTGCCCTTTGGCAGCTATCACAGGCCTGCACAAATTTTTTAGCATCTTTAAAAATGGTAGGCCAATAGTAGCTTGTCTGTAAAACCTTATGGGTGGTTCTACGATCTGAAAAAATTTCGCCACACGGCCTGTCATGGCATGCTTTCAGAATATCATATACTTCGTCCTCTCGGATGCATCTCCTGATTTGCATATCTGACCCTGTATGAAACAGGTAGCCCCCAATCCAAGAGAATCAGATACTACGCTGTATTATCTGCTTTCGTTCATTAAGGGTTAGATGTTTAGGTAATCTACCTATTGCCAAATAATTTGCTATATCAGCATACCATGGGGTTCTAACAGTAACAGTGAACAAATTTTCATCTGGGAAGTGGTCTTCGACTGCTGCTGCATCTGTTGGATTTGGCATTCGTGACAGGAAATTAGCTACAGGGTTCTCTTTTCCAGGTCGATCTTTGATTGTAATATCGAATTCCTAAAATAAAATCAACCATATTGTCACCCTTCCATTTGTAACAGGTTTATTTGCTAAAAATTTAATGGCAGAGTGATCGGTATATAAAACTATAGGATACCCAATTATATAATGTCTAAACTTATTTACAACATGTACTATAGCTAAAAATTCCTTCTCAGTCACAGTATAGTTTAGTTCAGCAGGAGATAGATTTTTGATGATACAATAGATTGGATATGTTTTC
The DNA here is from genome assembly GCA_034641835.2 of Pinus albicaulis. Classification (NCBI taxonomy): domain Eukaryota; kingdom Viridiplantae; phylum Streptophyta; class Pinopsida; order Pinales; family Pinaceae; genus Pinus; species Pinus albicaulis. The sequence continues at coordinate 28,181 of JAXQQM020068991.1, forward strand.
TATCCTCTTCCTGCCCAAGCACTGCTCCAATCACTGTGTCTGAGGCATTAGATGAAATTTGGAATGGAAAATTCCAATTTGGGCCCCTCAGCACTGGGGATGTTGATACAAGCTTTTTTAGATCCTTGAAAGCATTATCACATTTATCTGTCCAAATAAAATCAACATTTCCTGTTAGTGCATATAAAGGTGCAACTATTCGAGAATAATGTTCTATAAATCTCCTATAATAACCAGAAAATCCAAGAAAGCTACGTACCTCTATTTGTGTGGTGGGTGTGGGTATTAAAAAAATTATATGAATTTTGGCTGGATCCACCTGAATTCCAGCTGCTGAAATATAGTTCCCTAAGATAAGTCCTTTGGTCATCATCATATGACACTTTTCATGGCTTAGACAAAGCCTAGTGTCAATACATCTTTGCAACACCTTTTCTAAATTTTCTAATGCTGGCTCAAAATCATCTCCGTAAGGTGTGAAGTCATCCATATATACTTCGAGCCCTTCATTTATTAAATCTGAAAAGATGTTGAGAATGGCCCTTTGAAATGTAGCAGGGGCATTGCATAGGCCAAAGGGTAAGACTCGGTAGGAAAATGTCCCCCAAGGACGGGTAAAAGTAGTTTTGTCTTGGTCCTCAGGGGCAATCCGGATTTGATTGTACCCACTGAAGCCATCGAGGAAAGAAAAGAATTTCTTTCCTGCCAATGTATCTAATACCTGGTCAATGAAAGGAAGGGGAAAGTGGTCTTTCTGGGTTGCCTTGTTGAGTTCTTGGTAATCTACGCATATTCTCCACTTCCCGTTCTTCTTTGGTACCACTACAATTGGAGAGACCCACTTGCTATCAGATATTGGGTAAATGAAATTAACATCCAATAGTTTTTGTAATTTAGCTTTCACAATATCTTTAAGGTGAGGGTTTAGTCTTCTTTGAGGTTGGCGAATGGGTCTCGCATCCTTTTCGGTATAGATGTGGTGTGTATATAATTGGGGGTCAATTCCCTTCATGTCTGGATAATCCCATGCAAAGGCTGCTTTATATTTTTGTAGTAATTGGACCAACTTCTCTTCTTGTTCAGCAGTCAGATTTTTGTTAATGTTTAGAGCTTTTCCCAGCTCAATTTCTACAATCTTACTATTGTACACAGAAGTAGTGGGTAATACTTGATCAGGGATGTCTTTCAGAGGATCTTCTTCTTTATTATCAAATGTTGCCTTGATCATGTGACATTGTAGATGGGATCTGATTTGTGGTTTGTTAATAAAACTATTAATGATATCATCCTTTGTTTGATCTTTAAAATCGAGGGCATCTTCTATAGTTAGAGGCGATCTCATATTTTCCATAAGATATGATACAGGTTGCTTTCTTGTTTTGATTATTTATAGGCTTGGTTGGGCTGGGGGATATAAAGCTAAATTATTGACATAGTTTCCCCTTGTTATTGTCATGTTGCCTTGTCGGCAGCCAATATAAGCATCGGCAGTTGCCAAACAAGGTCTACCTAGGATTAACGGGTGTACATCTAGCTGGTTCTTTGGGTTGATAACCAGGAAGTCAGCAGGGTATTCGCAGGAATATATGGATACCATTACATCTTGTAGTGTACCTTCTGGTTTGACTACTGATCGGTCAGCCAATTCTAATAAGGTTGTTGTTGGTTCTAATGATGTAATGCCAAGTTTTTAACAGGTGGTGGTTGTTAAGATATTGATTGCGACTCCTACATTGATTCTCAAATCTGCATCTTTTCCATACACTTTTCTATACCTTTTTCACTCAACTGAACCTCCCAAGTTGTAAATATCATTGTATATTAATTGCAAAAGAGCATCTAACATGGTTTTTAATTATATTTTTGTGTCTGCTGTTTGATTTAGATTTTGCTCATCTAGCTGCGGAATCTTGCCACTTTCCGCAGCTGCTGCAACTTTCCGCAGCCATTTTGTGAAACTCTATGTTACATGTGTCTACAGGAAAAACGAGCCACATGGGCAAGTCAGAAATGATGTGGACATGGATCGTGTCCTATTGGCTCGAGAAAATTCATCTAAAGAGGCTGCGGTCAAAGGTGTCCAAATGGAAGTCAACCGTAGAGTCCCACGGTGACAGGACTCTGTTTCGTGTCACGTGAAGATTCATATGGCCATTTCTGAGTTGCGGGGGACAAATCAACATCTGTACACGGCTCCATAGCCGAATTCAAACATCCACTCCTCATAGATTTACTCTTCAATACGGCCATGATCCTAGATCTGTGGACGTAACGGTCTACGTGTTCTCCATCAGCATAAACTCTAGGAATCAGTTATATTTCTTTTGTTATAAATAACGCGTTTGTATACGCATATTAGATTAGTCTATGTTAGTCTCTGTTATATTTTATTAGTCTGCTCTGTGATGTAATTACGTTGCACTTGTGCCGTAATATCACCTTTCTGTTATGACTGCATATTAATATAAGAAGACTGTTTCCAAATGTAATTCGTACTTGAAGATTGTTGCCAAGGCTGGTGTAGAGGGCCCCTGCACTTGCCAAGGTTCTGTGCATTATTGTATAGTTCTTGTTTTATTTCTTTTAAGCTCATTGTGCCATAATCCATTCACATGTTTATACATTGCATCCTTCATGGTATATATATGCTTCATTTCTGTTTATAATCTTTCATGCTTTCTATTTTACTTCTGTCTTTCATGTTTTATGATATTGTTTAACTGATCAGTGTTCTTGTTTCAGGTTATAGATAGGCAGCCCGGGAATTTGCATAAATTTTTGACTAATGACATGGAATTAACATTGTTCTGCTGCTAATTTGTTTTTCTTAGTTTCTGTTTAATTTCAGTATTGCTTTGTTTAATTCAGTTTTGCTCATTTGCTTCAGTAGTTAAATTTAGATATATTAAACTGCTCATAACATCTTCAGTTGCCTCCGAAAGCCACAGCTGGACTGATGGTGAGGGATTGTATTATGAAATGTGTAGTTTGATATTAGTTTCCTTTCCGCAAATTTAGATATATTAAACTGCTCATAACATCTTCAGTTGCCTCCGAAAGCCACAGCTGGACTGATGGTGAGGGATTGTATTATGAAATGTGTAGTTTGGTATTAGTTTTCTTTCTGCAAATTTAGATATATTAAACTGCTCATAACATCTTCAGTTGCCTCCGAAAGCCACAGCTGGACTGATGGTGAGGGATTGTATTATGAAATGTGTAGTTTGGTATTAGTTTCCTTTCTGCAAATTTAGATATATTAAATTTTGCATGACATCTTCAGTTACCTCTGAAAGCCACAGCTGGACTGATGGTGAGGGATTGAATTATGAATGTATGGTTTGATATTAGTTTACTTTCTGCAAGTTAGATATCAGTTACTCAAGTTGTTTATGGTTACTTCCGAAAATCATAGCTGGACTAATGATGAGGGATCGGAAGACAAGTTGATGTAATTTGATTTAGATTTACTTTATTGCAACTTTTGGATTTCTTTCAGCATAGTTTCTTTTGTGTTTAGACAGCAGCAAGAATAGTTTGGTTTCATGCTCACTAGTTCACTGTTTTGATTTATTAGACTAGCATCACCTTTTCATTTCAGCAGCACATTTTCATTTTCTTTCAAGTTTTGTCATTGTAAGTTTCAAATTCCTTTTTAAGTTTCAAGCTAGTAAATAATTATAGAGGATATCATTTCCTTGAACAAACATAACCATACTTGTTTTCATTTTAGAATTTCCATCTCACCTTAGAAAACCAAAAACGACAAAAAGTTAAGAAAAAGGTTATCTTGCACATATAGTGCGCCGCACTTCATCAGCTTACGAATCCCGGATTGAAAAATTAAATGCAACAATTTAGGACACACTAAATTGACCAAACATTTTGGTGCCGTTGCCGGGGAAGTGTAACTAGGTAGCCAATTTCTTAAAAAAAAAACAAAATCATAAAAGAAGGGAAAACTTGATAACTTCTTGAAGTATGCTCTCCTCTTGCACCTAGTGTGATCTGGAGGATCAGAAAAGAGAGTTATTGGTTCAGTAATTTCTTAAGTATGCTCTCTTCTTGCACCTAGTGTGACCTGGAAGATCATAAAGAGAATTATTAGCCCAACTTAAAAAAAAATAAAAATAAAAAAAAATGACATGCATAGAGCAAGAGATTCTAGGGGAAGGTTTATAGCTAAAGCCAAGAGTTCGATTTTCACAACTCCATATTCTTCAAGGCATAGACAAGATTCACCACCATCTACCCCTAGCCTTAAGATTTTTGGAATTCAAGGAGCAGCTGAATTAGAGGATTCTCCTATACCACCTACCAAATCTCATTTAGAAAAGGAAGAGACTCCCTCTCATCCTCCCTTGATAGAAGAATCAGAGGAATTTAAGGAATCTAAAGAAACTATCATGGCAGAGGAAATAATAGATGGATTTAGAGGTAGAGGTAGAGGAGGAGGAAAAAATGGAGACAACAATGGTGAAGGAAATAATGATAGAAATAGGGAAGGAGACAACTTGTTTGGATTCCCTATAGTTGATGAGGAAACTCATACAACGATGAAAAATATCTCACCATCTGTCCTCCCTAACTTTTATGGATTGCGAAGTGAGGATCCTGAAACATTTTTGTTTGAGTTTGAAGTTGTGTGCCGAACCTATGACTATATGGAAGACTCTCAAAAACTCAAACTGTTTCCTTCAACTTTGAAGGGATCTGCTTTGAAATGGTTCATGGGATTAGCCACTCAATCTATTAGGACTTGGAATGATATGAAACAAACATTTTTGGATAGGTACTTGGACTATTGTATGCCCACCAATCACAAGGATGAGGTATTCAAAATGATGCAAAAAGAAGATGAAAATTTGGAAGACTTACTTGAAAGATTTCAGTACAACTTGAAAAGAGCAAAGATGAGAAACTTAGATGATGAAACCTTGAAAGCCCTCATATTAAAAGCCATTAGAGATGAATGGATAGATATTTTAAACATGATGGGGAAAGGAGACATTTCTCAACTCCCACTTCGTGATATAACTGAACTATGTGTCCATCTCTCAAGAGGAAAATCTAAAACAGGAAAAGGGCCTAGGGATCCTTCTCTTATTAGGGCTAACAAATCTGCAACTGGATCAGTAAGTAGGGCAGATATTGGTAATATGCTTGATGAGTTCAAAACTGATATCTTAGGGAGCCTTAGTGAACAACTAGACACCCTTAAAATCCAAAACAAGCAGAAAGCAGAAACAGACACTTTAGCCATCTTTTGTCCAAAATGTAGGAAGAAACATGCTTTAAGGGAATGTCCCTTGGATGCAAAATTTGTAGAAACATGTATGATTTGCTCAGAGAATCATGAGATCAAGGATTGTCCTTCAATTCCTGGACTCAAAGCTGTCTTTCAAGAAGACCCAAATTCAGTATAATCTCTCTGTTTTGTTGCAAGGAGACCTTGGCAGGGACAACAAACTCAAGGGTTTAACAACCCTATGAATTTTCAAACCCCACCAAATTGGAATCCTTGGCAACAACCTTGGCCCCAACATCAGAATCCATATCAACCATGGGTACAAGGGATGCAAAATCTTTATGGGAGATTTGATCAATTTTATCAATATCCTCCATCTTTTCAAAATCAGCAAGCTCCACAATTTCCAAACCCAAATCCACAACTTTCATTGCCATTTCCACAACAACAACCTTCTCAACAAAATCCAAATCCTCAACTCATGCTCCCATACCAACAAAAGACAAATCAACTTCCAGCTCAGCCATTGCCAAATCCTAACAATAAAAATCCTCGGAATACTTACATGGTAGAAGGACAACAATTTCCTACCTATATGATTGTTCCTCTCAACGATGTACAACTCAGATCTGGTAGAGTTTTAGAAAAACCTTCTATAGATATTCAAGAACAAGATACCTCTGAGGAGGACTCTCTTAAAGTCAATGAGGGTTCTGAGGAAGCATCTCTTCAAAATTCAAGCATTCAAAAAGAAAAAGAAAATTTAACACCCACAACTCCTATAGTTGAGCAACCTGCATCTTCATCTACACCTCCTTTTCCTGAAAGACTACAAATTGACAAGGGGGTGGAAAAACAAATCTTGTTGCCTAACTATGATTTTCTAGATGAGTTGAAGAATGTTTGTATCAAGATTCCCTTGCTACAAGCCATTCGAGAGATTCCTATTCTAGAAAAAACAATAAAGGAGTTGAGTTTCAAAAGACCAGGAAGGAAACTAAAAGACACAAGAAGAATCCACCTAGTAGGAAAGATTGCAGATATTATGATGGGAAAAATTACCATGCAGAAGTATGTAGATCCAGGAAGTCCAATTGTCAAGACACATATAAATGGGATAGAAATTCCAAACACATTGATTGAATTAGGGGTTGCTATCAACATTATGAGTAGACAGACTATGGAACAGCTAAAACTTCCTAACCTTCTTTTTACACCTACTTTACTGCAACTTGCAGATCGATCAATTATTAAACTAGATGGTGTATTAGAAGATATTTCAGTCTCCTTAGATTCTTGGGAATATCCGGTAGATTTTATGATTTTGACTCCCAAGAGTAATCTAGGAGGGCACCCACTTATTTTAGGAAGACCTTGGCTAGCCACAGCTGATGCTTTTATTAGTTGTAGATATGGGGACATGTACATTTCTAATGGTAATTCGACAAAGAAATTCAATTTGTATCCTCCGGCAAGAGCAATCACAGAAGTAGGAGACAATGAATGGGTTGATGATGAGGACACTATACAACCTGTCTTTACCATTTCTGAAATCAGTGAGGATAGTCAAATTCTGAACACATTAGAAAATTTTGAGACATCTTCATAATATGACCCCACACAATTTCAGTTGGAATCTGACATAGAATATTTATCATCAAGACAAATGTCTCTTTACTCTATGGAAGAGTTTGGTAGTTCTACTATTGAGATTTTTCCAGGAAAAACATTGAATATCAACAAACATTGGGAAAAGTCACAACAAGAAGAACTAACCAAAATCTTGCAAAAACATTCTACTGCATTTGCATGGGAGTATACTGACATGAAAGGTATTGATCCTAAGACTTGCATCCATCACATCTATATTGAGGAAAACAGTAGACCAATCAGACAACCTCAAAGAAGGATGAATCCAAATCTTAGGGAGATAGTGAAAGAAGAGCTCCAAAAACTTCTCGATGTAAACTTCATTTATCCAATTTCAGATAGCCGATGGGTTTCTCCTTTGGTTATAGTACCTAAAAAGAATGGTAAATGGAGGGTATGCATTGATTACATGGAATTGAACAAAGCAAATTTGAAGGATCACTTTCCTTTGCCTTTTATCGATCAAGTATTAGATACATTAGCAGGTAAAAATTACTTTTCATTTTTGGATGGTTTTAGTGGCTATAATCAAATTCAGGTAGCACCTGAAGATCAAGATAAGACCACATTTACTTGTCCATGGGGAAATTTTGCCTACCGAGTGCTTCCTTTTGGGTTATGTAATGCACCCGCAACATTCCAAAGAGCGGTACTAGGAATTTTTTCTGATCTAATCCATGATTGTGTAGAGGTTTATATGGATGATTTTACAGTTTATGGTAATTCATTTGAAGAGGCATTAGAAAATTTGGAAAAAGTTCTCATAAGATGTAAAGAAACAAACCTTTCATTAAGTCATGAAAAATGCTTTATGATGTTTACTAAAGGGATTGTTTTAGGACATCATATTTCGGGAGATGGAATTAAGGTTGATAGATCAAAAGTTGAAGTCATCTCCAAGTTGCCTATTCCAAATTGTCAAAGAGATGTTAGAAGTTTTCTAGGATTTACTGGTTACTATAGAAGATTTATAGAAAACTTCACTAAAATAGCATCTCCACTCTTCAAATTGCTTACAAAAGACTATGAATTTAAATGGGATCTTGATTGTCAATCAACTGTTGAAACTTTGAAAACAAGAATATCTAAAGCACCTATCTTGAGAGGACCAAATTGGAAACTCCCTTTCCATATTTCTACGGATGCTTCAGATACAGCTCTAGGAGCTGTGTTGGGTCAAAAAGATTTAGTTCCTTATGCCATTTATTATACCGGTAAAAATTTGACTCCCACAGAGTTGAACTATACTGTGACTGAAAAAGAGTTTTTAGCTGTTGTTCATGCAATTAATAAGTTTAGAAATTACATAACAGGCTATGAAACTTTTATTCATACTGACCATTCTGCAATTAGATATTTAATGAACAAACCTGTTACTAATGGTAGAGTGACAAGATGGCTCTTAATTTTGCAAGAATTCAATATTACTGTGTTGGATAGACCAGGAAAACAGAATACAGTAGCTGATTTCTTGTCTAGGATTCAGAATACTAAAGAAGATTCTCCTGTAGAGGATAAGTTTCCTGATGAATACTTGTTTGCGGTAACTATTAAGACTCCTTGGTATGCAGATATTGCTAACTATTTGGTTACAGGGAAACTGCCTTCACATTTATTTCCAAATGAAAAACGAAAAATTATTCAGGAGAGTTCAAAATATTCATGGATTTCTAACGAATTGTTTAAAACGGGGCCAGATCTTGTGATCAGAAGATGTGTCAGGGAAGATGAAATGCCTGATATTCTTAAGGCATGTCATGATGAACCATGTGGCGGACACTTTGCGGACAAAAGGACGGCCTATAAAATCCTTTCCTTGGGATATTATTGGCCTTCTCTCTTCAAAGATGCAAAACAATATGTCAAAAGGTGTGATAGCTGCCAAAGATTAGGGAAACCTACCCTTTCAAATGAAATGCCATTGCAAACACAGGTACTCATTGAACCCTTTGAAAAATGGGCTTTAGATTTCATTGGACCTATTAATCCACCATCTAAGCAAAAGAAGTATATATTGGTTTGCACTGATTATGTTACTAAATGGGTAGAAGCTAAAGCATTAGTATCTGCTACTGAAAATTCGGTTGTTCATTTTCTTTATGAGGATATTTTTACTCGCTTTGGTGTTCCAAGAGAAATTGTGACAGATCAGGGGAGCCAATTCACATCCAATTTGGTGGAAAAGTTGATGGAAGAATACAAAATCAAGCACAGAAGATCTACTCCTTACCATCCGCAAGAAAATGGTCAAGTGGAGTCCACAAATAAATTTCTTGAAAGTATCATCACCAAAACTGTTCATCTACATAGAAGAGATTGGGCAGAAAGGCTTCGTGAAGCCTTGTGGGCCTACAGAACTACATGGAGAAATACAACAGGACATTCTCCCTATGAACTTGTTTATGGGAAAGAAGTCTTACTCCCCATTGAGTTCCAAGTCAAGACCTTCAAGATAGCAGTTCAGTTGGGGATGGACTTATCAGAAGCCCAAAAGCATAGAATGGAGCAGTTGAATGAGCTAGATGAGATCAAACAAGAAGCAATTTTAAGAACTGATCTAGTTCAATATCAAAGAGCTAAATGGCATGACAAGTACATCAAAGAGAAGAAGTTTCAAGAAGGAGATTGGGAATTGTTATTTGATTCCAAGTTTAAAGATTTTCAAGGAAAATTTCAGACTCATTGGCTTGGGCCATATGAAATTGACAAGATCTTTAGCAATGGAGCGGTAAGAATCAAGACCATTGATGAGTTTCAAACTCCTCTTATTGTGAATGGCCATAGATTGAAATTTTATCATAAGCCACTCTCAAAAGAGGATTTTGTCAAAAATTTTCAAGAAAATTCTGCAATCAGGCTGGTACAGAAGAATTATTCTTCTCCACCAGCCTAGCTTTTGTTCTTTCAATTAAATAATAATAATAATAATAATTGTATAAGCCTGAAAACCAATCACTGATTGGCAGTCTTATACAGAAAATATAGGGTGAAAATCAGGAACACCTGACACTCTATATTTTCCAAAAAAATCTCTCTTTCATTTTACAAGTTTTGTGACCATCCACTCCATTCCATTCCACTTCATCCCACTTCATTTTCACTCCACTTCATTCCATTTCACTTCATTTTATTCCATTTCATCAATAAAATTCTTTTTCATGACCATTTCCATCTGGTCATTTGTCATCTGTTCATCTCCATTCATCCAAATAATAGTTGTGTCAGTTTCCGCAGCTGACATCTGTTTCCGCAGCTGACTCCAGTTTCCGCAGCCAGAAGCAGATTTCGCAGCTACTACTCTGTTTTCAAAAGAATGTACAGTCAGATGTTATTTCCATAATCATGAAATTAAATGTAGGTGAGAGGATCAATTATGAAGACATGGAGCATTCAAGACACCAATGAAGAGCAACTAGTTGAAGACCAAGGAAAAAGGCAAAAGATTCCAAGGTATGAGTAAAATTCATTTCAAATAGCATTGAAAAACACATTTTTATATAGTTCTAAACCATAAGCTCTATCCATTATGTGCAATGATTATATTGACAAATTCCGTAACCCTTTCACGATCTCCATATGATCTTCTCGCATCCATTCTCAAACGGTTCCATAATTAAACCCCCGATCTTCACTCATATTCCTATATTCCACCGGTGACAATGAGACGTAGTTGATTTGACCACGGACTCTTACAGCCGCATAAATCCATAGCCATTGTTTAAACGTGCTCACATTTATTGTGCAACCACCAAATTTCAAAACACTGCCGGATGTGTTATACTCTGTTAATCTCACAGCCGTATCTCTGCCGTGCTCACAAAACCCCTCTCTGTTCTGTCTCACTCCATTTCGTTCTCTATTACGCTACAGTTTGCATACCCACTCTCTGATATCTACCTACAGTCATTGTGCTCATCTCCGTGCATTCAGCCGTTCTATTTCCATTGAACCCTCACGCAGGAAAATTTGTGAAGAGCAGAAAGAAAAATGGGTAAATTGCTAAGAGCAGAACCGGAAGGACCTAAGTTTATGGAGGGATATCCGCAAGTAAGGGATATATTGAAGAAAGCAAATTGGCTGCGGTTTATCCAGAAATTCAGAGGTTATCATAAATAAGTGACGAAGGCATTCGCAAGGTCGTTCAATGGCTTGGAAGTAGAAGTTGGAGACCTTAAGTTTCCGGTTAATGAAGCATCTATAGCAACAGCCACGGAACTTCTTCAGGAGGGTGAGCGTTGGTTTAAGAATAAAAGCATCAGTGATGAAGCATGGAGAACAATCTTACGAAACCAAGGTATGGACATAACTGTTTTTAAAAGAGGAATTCCTGTGCATGCATTGAAAGAGGAATGGGCTACTTTTCTGCTAGTTGTTCAGAAATTCATTACATGTGAAGGCCGTTTTGGGTCCATGTATATGTACCATACCAGGTTGCTGATGAATTTTCTAGATAATCAAACTCTCAATCTCCCATATTTTCTATTCAATAGTTTGAAGAAAATGTTTGTGACTGTTCAAAAGCATTTAGGAGATGTAGAACCACATCTATATCACCACGGTCTTGTAAAAATTTTGATTGAAAAAGAGTTAAAGGAGAAGAAAGACACATGGGAACAATTTTTGGTTAGAAATTTCTTTGAGGAACCTCAAGAAATTCCTGAAGGTAGCATAGCAAGAAGAAGTAGGAGAAAAAGAACAATTGATGAAATTCAAAATACTCCTACTACTACAATTGAAAGAACTGATAGGGAAGAGAGACTGTCAAAGAGGAAGAAGAAAGAAATCAAGGGTAAGAAGCCAATAACACCAAAAGAGAGAAAAACTATTGAGGCTATACATCAAACCCCTTCTTTCGAAGAAGAAGATCATCAAGTGTTATCTGAAAGATTAGTTTATCTTCAAAAACAGTCATCTATGGCCAAGAAGACAGAGAAAGGAAAACAAAAACAAAAGGATAGTGTACCACAACGTGTGAGAAGAAGCAGCAGACTTAAGGGGAAATTGAGGAAAACGCAAATGAAGGGTCCTCATTTCATTGATTTGGGAGAGGAAACATCTGAACAGTCCCCAGCTGACCATAGTCCATCTCAGTCAGTTAGTGAACCTAGTTCATTTCATTCTTAGTTAGACATTGAACATACTCCATCCCATTCTCAGCAAGATGTTGATGTGAGCCCTTCTCAGCCAGATTTTGAAGATAACTCTCCTTCACGGCATTTTGGAAATAGCCCAACAAAAATGACACCTGAAATAGACCCCAAGCAGCAGGAAGTATATGACTATATAGAATCTTTGGAAAAGGTAGCTACAGGTCCCAGTACTTCGGCCATCTAGCCTCACACAGTACAAGATGATTTAGTCCAATCACTAAAACAGGAAGTCTTTGAGCTAGAGCTTTTAAATAAACACATCAAAAATGAAAATGAGACATTGAAAGAACAAGGTAAACTGGACAAAATCATCCATGATAATACCATGCTACACCTCGGAATATGGCAGAAGAAGAACAAGAAATTGAAAAGGAAATGCCAGAAGTTGAGCAGAGCACTGGTTAATATCAAATTTAGGTGCTTAATGAAGAAACCCAGAATGTTGGCAGCTCCAAGGAAGAGGAGGAGAGGATTAGACGTGCTGGCTGAAGTGTCAAGGCATATGAACTGAGGAAGGATTATCAAAATTTTGGTTGCATGAGGACATGCAACACCTTCACAGTGGGGGTATGTTGAGTCTCAAATCTGCATCTTTTCCATATACTTTTCTATACCTTTTTCACTCACCTGAACCTCCCAAGTTGTCAATATCATTGTATATTAATTGAAAAAGAGCATCTAACATGGTTTTTAACTATATTTTTGTGTCTGCTGTTTGATTTAGATTTTTCTCATCTAGCTGCGGAATCTTGCCACTTTCCGCAGCTGCTACAACTTTCCGCAGCCATTTTGTGAAACTCTATGTTACAGGTGTCTACAAGAAAAACGAGCCACATGGGCAAGTCAGAAATGATGTGGACATGGATCGTGTCCTATTGGCTCGAGCAAATCCATCTAAAGAGGCTGCGGTCAAAGGTGTCCAAATGGAAGTCAATCGTAGAGTCCCACGGTGACAGGACTCTGTTTTGTGTCACGTGAAGGTTCATACGGCCGTTTCTGAGTTGCGGGGGACAAATCAACATCTGTACACGGCTCCATAGCCGAATTCAAACATCCACTCCTCATAGATTTACTTTTCAATACGGCCATGATCCTAGATCTGTGGACGTAATGGTCTACGTGTTTTGTATCAGCATAAACTTTAGGAAATCAGTTACATTACCTTCAGTTATAAATAACGCGTTTGCATACGCATAAGAGTTAGTTTTTATTAGTCTCTGTTGGTTTTTATTAGTCTGCTCTGTAATGTAATTACGTTGCACTTGTGCCGTAATATCACCTTGCTGTTATGACTGCATTTTAATATAAGAAGACTGTTTCCAAATGTAATTCGTACCTGAAGATTGTTGCCAAGGCTGGTGTAGAGGGCCCCTGCACTTGCCAAGGTTCTGTGCATTATTGTATAGTTCTTGTTTTATTTCTTTTAAGCTCATTGTGCCATAATCCATTCACATGTTTATACATTGCATCCTTCATGGTATATATATGCTTCATTTCTGTTTATAATCTTTCATGCTTTCTATTTTACTTTTGTCTTTCATGTTTTATGTTATTGTTTAACTGATCAGTGTTCTTGTTTCAGGTTATAGATAGGCAGCCCGAGCATTTGCATAACTTTTTGACTAATGACATGGAATGCTGCTAATTTGTTTTTTTTAGTTTCTGTTTAAATTCAGTACTGCTTTGTTTAATTCAGTTTTGCTCATTTGCTTCAGTAGTTAAATTTAGATATATATTAAACTGCTCATAACATCTTTAGTTGCCTCCGAAAGCCACGGCTGGACTGATGGTGAGGGATTGTATTATGAAATGTGTAGTTTGATATTAGTTTCCTTTCTGCAAATTTAGATATATTAAACTGCTCATAACATCTTCAGTTGCCTCCGAAAGCCACAGCTGGATTGATGGTGAGGGATTGTATTATGAAATGTGTAGTTTAGTATTAGTTTCTTTTCTACAAATTTAGATATATTAAACTGCTCATAACATCTTCAGTTGCCTCCGAAAGCCATAGCTGGACTGATGGTGAGGGATTGTATTATGAAATGTGTAGTTTGGTATTAGTTTCCTTTATGCAAATTTAGATATATTAAATTGTGCATGACATCTTCAGTTACCTCCGAAAGCCACAGCTGGACTGATGGTGAGGGATTGAATTATGAATGTATGGTTTGATATTAGTTTACTTTCTGCAAGTTAGATATCAGTTACTCAAATTGTTTATGGTTACTTCCGAAAATCATAGCTGGACTAATGATGAGGGATCAGAAGACAAGTTGATGTAATCTGATTTAGATTTACTTTGTTGCAATTTTGGATTTCTTTAAGCATAGTTTCTTTTGTGTTTAGACAGCAGCAAGAATAGTTTGGTTTTCATGCTCAATAGTTCATTGTTTTGATTTATTAGACTAGCAACACCTTTTCATTTCAGTAGCACATTTTCATTTCCTTTCAAGTTTTGTCATTGTAAGTTTCAAATTCCTTTTTAAGTTTCAAGTTGGTAAATCATTATAAAGGATATTATTTCCTTGAATAAACATAACCATACTTGTTTTTATTTTAGAATTTCCATCTCACCTTAGAAAATCAAAAACGACAAAAAGTTAAGAAATAGGTTATCTTGCACATATAGTGCGTCGCACTTCATCAGCTTACGAATCCCAGATTGATAAATTAATGTAGCAATTTGGGACATACTAAATTGACCATCGGCTCCCAAATCAACTAAGGCATTTGGGAAAATGTGCCCATTGATTTGCACCGTCACTATAGGATTTCCTGGGTCTTCATATTTTACAGGTCTTTCCATTCTTGATAATAATTCAGATAGAGTACCGACTATTTGGACAGATGGGTTGGTTGTTGTTCTCCTCTTTGGCTTCTTTATACACAGTTCCTTAATGGTTTTTGCATAAATAGGGATGTCTTGGATAGCTTGGAGGAGAGGGATTTTTATACAAAAAAAAAAAATTAATTCTCCCAGAAGATCAAAATCAGGATATTCTAATGGGCGAGGTATGATTAATCGTTCTGGGAATGGTGGAGAAGAGGTGGTTTCTTGTTGTGGAGTTTGATGTTGATTTTGTTGTTGAACCACCTTCTCTTTTTGCAATGTTTGTTCTACAGGTAACGGATCTTCAATGTGAAAATTTTTGTCTCTCTCTATTTCTACTATATGCCCAGACGTCAATTGAAGGTCATTACACTCCCTCAGTTCGGTTTCTAATTCTTGTGGTTCCATTATTTGGACAGACTGAACTGGCCTATTATTTGGGTTTGGGTTGGGCTGGGCTGGGATTTGTGGTCTTAAGTTGGTCTGGGGGTTTTGTGGTAATGTATAGGGAGCTGGAAGTGTAGGTTGAGAGAGAGGAATTGTCCTAGCTGGTTTATTTGTGGGTCTTTGTCAGTTTGACTGTCAGGCTTGACTCTGTGAAGTAGAGGGGGACCATTGTGTTGGATAGGCATCATTTTTCCAAAACGGTGGGCAGAAAGGAAAATTTGGCCAATTAGTTTGGTCTTTTTAGTTTGGCCATGGTGATGTAGGAAATGGTTGTTGTGACCAATTGGGGAAAGGTGGTTGATGGATCAGTTGGCATACCTGATTGTTGTGGCTGCCATTGTCGGCACTGATTAAGTAAGCATACCACTTATGATTCTTCTTTTGCCTCTTTATAGACTAATTTTAACCCAGGAAACGAGGGACATCCTTCTGTGGGGTGGTATTTCGTGCAAATGGCACAAACTTTGATTATATCTAGCGGGCACTCTTTGTGGCTGTGTTTCTTCCTGCATTTGGGACAGAATATTGCCAAATTTTTTTCTACTTTTGCTTGCTTTTGTTTGGCTTGCATAATGTCGAACTGCATTGTTAGAGTCCCTAGAATATCTGTTTTAAAATATTTCAGCAGATTGCCAATCTCTGCACGAGTTATGCTTTCACTGGAGGTCTTATTATCCCTTGAGATCATGTCACGTTCTGCTGATTTTAGCCTTGTATTGCCCCTCGAACTCCTGATACACAAATCAATAATGTCAGCATAGCTCTCTTGATATATATCACCTTTTCCCATAATTTTCAATGTTTCAACCCATTGATCCTTCATCCCCCTAATTAATGTATTTTTCATCACATTATCAGGTAAGGGTAAAGATGCATAAGGAGATCTCTGGATATTGTATTGAAACCGTTCCACATATTCTTCCAGAGTTTCATTGGGTTTTGCTGTCATTTGAAATATTTCATCTTTTAGTTCCTGGGACCTGCAATAATCCTGATATTTCTTTAGAAAGGTAGCTTTCATCTGATCCCAATCAATTATAACACCCCCACCTAGCCCCATAAACCATTGTAAGGCTGCTCCTTTTAATGTGGAAGGAAATAGTTTTAATTTTTGGGGATCGGTGGTATAGTCATGCCCCCTGCATAACACATCGAATTCAAACAGAAATGCATCTGGATCTTTCGATGTCAAGCCATGAATGTAGAAATATGTTGAAGAGGAATGGCTTTCATAGGTGCATTAACTGCAGTATCCACTATAGGGTATTGCAGTGTGGAAGTTTGCTGAGGTGTTTGCTGGTTCTGGTTCTGGTTCTGGTTCTGGGCCATTTGATCAAATATGTGCCAATATCCTTCTAGGATCTCAAGGGAATTCCTAGGCTGACTAGAAGGAGTAGGAATGGCCTTGACAGCACTCCCTTGATCTGGAATAATAAGTATTCCTTGTTGGCCTACTATCCGAGGAGATTCAGGTCCTTTGTTTTGAATGAGGTTTATAGCACTTCCCTTATCTGGGCTGCTCACTGTTTGGACTATTTCAAGAGGAGATTTTGGTTCTTCTGTTTCTCCTGTTTCCCCTTCTCCTTCACGGAGATTGCTAGAGTTCCCTTCTTGTGGAGAAATTAGGCAGGGATTCTCAATTTCTTGGGAATATTTCCCAATTCCTTCCATTTGACTATATATCTCAGCAAAGGCTACAGATGGTGACCCTGTGGCCTGAAGGGAAATAGTAGGTTGTCTAGAGATAACTTTCCTAGGTCCTACTGATGGCTGAGATTCAGTCTCCTTAAGGATTTCGTCAATGAAATTTGTTTTCCCAAGGGTCACTGGTCCCTTAGGTTTTTCATATTTAGGAGGAATTTTGTTTTGTTTAGCTTTTCTATTCATTCAAAAGAACAAGCCTTCATTCCTACCTAAAGAAAGAAGTTTACCCAATTCTACTATGAAGCGGGCTATGAGCAATTATGTTCCTTGCCTGGTGTGCAAGTTCTTACCTTCCGTCTTTAATACCCAATTCTTCGCAAGCAGAAAAAAAAAATCAAATGTGCATTACTCCTTCGAAATGGCATACACCCTCCCTGGCAACGGCACCAAAATGTTGAGGTATAAAAGGTATCTTTTTAACACCTATTTATCCTACATTAATTATCAATCTGAGAATGACTTTTTGTTTCAAAAGTGTACTCTGTTTGAGACTGCAATTTAGCTAAGAGTAATGATGTGAGAGATGTAGCATATTATTCTAGATACAAGAGTAAGCGGATGCTTGTAAAGAAATCTAATTACAATAACATGAACGCAAATACTCTAAAATCTTAACTACTCACTCTGCAAAGCATCAATCAAGGATACAGTAGCAATAACTCATTCCTTTATAAATCGATGCAACTGAAATCACATTGGAACAAGGCAATCAATCTGGGAACTTGGAAGCAATAACCAATGTTCTCTACAGTTGACAGTCCTTCTCTTTAAGCAATCAAAGTGAAATCCGAAATTGAACTACTTGCTGTTGAAAATAAGCTAAGAAGAATTTCTTTTAAAAGCAAGAATTAGAAAGGAACAACAATTTGTAATATATGGGCCTACACAACAAGCTGTGAATAAACAATCTTTCTATGATCTAAAACTAATGAATTAGAAATGAACAAAAAACAGGAATTGAACAGCAAACATGAACTTAACAAAATCAGATAACAAATCCTATTAAACTCCAACCCTGTTGACAGCAAACATTATAAAGTAATCAATTGAAATGAACAATAATCCAATGGCACAGCAAACAGAGTTAAGTATGGAACATCAAAGCTTTATACGTGATAGCAAGATGAGTAATACAGAATCATGATCCTTGTTAAAATAGAACAACAGTGCAATCCATTAACGCACACAGCAATCCAATAATCAATTCAATAGTAATTAAGTAACTCTGCAATCGTAATGAAACCAAACACAATTATCACACAATAGTAATCAAAGGATAGAAATACAAACAGTAGAACGATTCCACTAGGGCTAGGCCCTTAGCACCAGTGAAACACTGATGGGGTACTTCAGAGCTTGAAAGATGAAATAAAACGCACCTTTGTATTAATTGAACATAAGATTGTTTACAGTGACCACTCTCTGATCACAAGAGTCAATAAAACGCAGAATTACAAAAGGAATGTTTTAATCAAATGATTCGATTCCCTACAATCTCTAAAGGCGTTGCCTTATATAACAAACTCGACGGACAAGACAAGGAACGAGATAAGGTTTAAACAGCGATCCCTCAGGATCGAAGGATCCTGAGGGATTCGCTTCCTTTCTTTCTTTAGCTGTCACTTGATTTCCTTTGACTGAAGCCAAGTTGTCCCCTGCCTTCTCTTAGCAATGCATTCGGATTTCCTTGTCTTTGGCAGGATTTTGTCTAACGCTGGAGGAACAGTAGTTACGCTTGCTTTAGCCTTGCCTTTGGTATAGTTGTTCACCTCGCCTGATTCTTGTTTTTAGCAATAAAAGGTAGTTTTTAGTTACATTTTACAATAAACATAAGTCTTTACAATTCTGCCATAATTCTTGTAATAAGTCACCTTTCTAAAGTAAAAATAATTATGTTTAAAGTAAAATAATGAGAAAACACATAGTGAATTCATACCTTTTCCACCACTCCAACGAGAGGTTGGAGTATACTTTAGTAGCTTGGTGGCAGTCATAGTTATTTATGAAGGGAAAATCCCTGGAGTCAGTAGGACTTCCAGGGCCGGTGTGAACCGGCTATGAATGTCATGATGGTGCGTGCGTGGGGGTGAAATACTCCGACCAAGGGGAATGCAGGACTGCTGCCATGGGGGAAAAGATGAAATATGAGGGCAAAACGGTGAAGGGCATCATTTGCAGTCTTTGTACACTTCTGAAATAATAAAATAATGAGGTTTGGTTTGTACAAAACATAGGAACGGGTACCCGAGAAACACGAAAGGGTTCACTCGCTGAAGGTGTGAGGATGGTGTTTTGCTGGGGGTGGGGGTCCCATTGGTTGGTCTCATGTGTGAGGTTGATGAAGCGGATGGAGGAGTGTCACAGATGGGATAATGTTGATGGAGGTATGGTGGGCCAAATGCGATGCGCGGAGGTGCACGCTCAATCTGCTTGTATCACCTGGTCATCCAGGAAGGGGGTTTGAGTTTGAATGGTAAACTTGACCTTATTCATGATGAATGGATGGGCACGAGCTGCTTCCTGGAGTGAAATGGTATGGCCATGGTGTCACTTGTGATGTCATATATGGTCTACTTTGGGTGACGAGTGCCATGGAGGGAAGGCTCTACCAACCAACGTGGACGTTGATCATGTGTAGGGTGAGGTGATGATAAACGCGGTCGGGTATGAGGACCCTATGGTTTATTTCTAATGGAGAAATGATGTCAGGATATGCAAAGTTTTCTAGGACTCTATCATGCTGGGGGTAGAATGATACCTGCTACGGAACCTTCAGTGGATGGTGTTGTAAGTCATTAGAAGGTTCTTCCTGCAAAAAAACTACCTCAAGTGAAAGAGTCTTCTTTTCATCAAAAATTATTGAAAGGCATGATCTTTAAAAAAGGGAGATGGGAGGGTGCATACCTTCTAGAACTAAAAATTTATTTTTCTTGGAAAGCAAATGTGTGGCACTGCTTTCTTTCTTCATGGCATACTAATGATGGTGCAACTTACGGTTTGCGGAATGGACCTTCTGATGTCCTGTTATAGACCTCCGAAGTTCTGGAAAAGGGTGATAAATATGGGATTATGGCCCTAATCCTATTCATTTGTACTTAGTGAGTTTTGGGAGATCAGAGGTGCTTGTAGAACCTTTATTGCCATTGTGGTTAGCCCATGTACCAGGGACTAGCGATATTATGTAGGTAACTTTCATGCTGTCCTGAATTGTAAATTCTTCAGTTTGAGGGTGTCGGGGGGCGTACAAGTTAGGTTTGTATGGCGTCTAAGTGACATTTTGCCTTAGATTGTGCGGACGATCTAAGCGAAAGGGAACCTCCTTTGTGTGCCATTCTGAAGGACAGGCACATGAGGGCCTGTTGTTCCCTCCTTTTTGTACACAAAGGTGCGGCTGTGAAAAATACAGGTGCGCAAGGGCACGCCTCCATGAGGGATAGGCACGCAAAGGCCATTATGACAAAAAATTTTGATTTTTTTGTCTATTTTTGATGTTTTTCTCTTTCTTGATGGGTACCTATGTTTCTTGGCAGGTTGGTGTGGAGAGAGCCGGGTTGGCCCAAGATCCAAACCTCTTTAGCTACCGATGCTAGGGTGCGTCATTAGTTGGCCACATGGGGCCTTCTGAAATTTGTTGAGAATGAGTTCTTGTGGTCGCAGGACCATTTGTTACGTTACATTATACAACATTGGTGCAGGCAGCGCAACATGTCCATGTTGCGTGGGACGAACTTGGTGATCCATCCTGAGATAGACATTTACTTTGTTACCAGGTTACTACCTCAGGGTGAGGCTCGAAGGTACCCACTCTCTGCTGGGAGAGTGAACCTTGACAGATTTTGAAGGTGGTATTGCGATGGTGCCTCTTACTGAGGGGTGCATCAAGATTGCATCAATGATAGATGTGGCATAGCGGTGTGCTCTGGTAGTTATTGGGCGAATGGCAGGGTTAGTTTCTCCACATCAGGCATCTGTCCCACAGGTTGGAGTTTTACACCGACTGAGCGGCGGTCATTTTTTTGATTTCACTCATTTTTGTTTTTATGGCATGGTGTCACAATTGAATAAGGTTCAACGTGGATCAAAGTCTTTTGCGTATGCCAGTATCTTATATGTCATTATGTATGAGTAGGTGGTGCTCCTGAGGCCGGTGGTGGTAGTGCCTATTGGGGGGGGCGCGAGAGCCACGCATGAGGAGGTGGGCTCTGGTGATGTCGCAAGGTGGTGGTGGTGGCATGGTGGGTCATTATTGGAAGGACATGACAGAGGCCTGTTTTGAGGCCAATCCACAAATGTTCTTGCCATACCTGTATGTGGGGATGGACTTTCGGGGTGACCCAGACATGGGTCTCCCTTTCGGTTATGTTTGGGGACCTACAAGTATGAGTTATATTTTTTCTGCATTTATTTGAGTGTTTATGTACTTATGTGTTTTGTTATTGATGCTGACATAATTTCAGTTACTCGTGCAGATGTTGGTGAGGTAGGTCGCCCTGTGCCTAACTGGTGGGTCACAACCCTCAACTCTAATCTCGAGGTGGTCAAGGAGGAGGATTTGCAGGTGGACTGGGTGGGGATGGTGTTGGCCCTTCTAGTGAGGGTGGCAGCTCAGCTGCAGTATAGGTTGCTGCCGAGCGAGCTTGTGTTGATGCTGCTGAGGCTCGCCATGTAGTACTGACAACTCAGGTGGCTGCTCTTGAGGACTTATAGGGTCGATTGGACCACTTGACTTAGGGTATGCCTGCACGAGGTTTCATGGATGACATCAAGGAGGTTTGGTTAGAGATAGTGATCACCTACGAGAGGGATTATCGGCCCACTCTACGTCGGGTGGCGATCGCGGTGGCGACAACGGCTCCGGTAATGGTACTAGGAGCAGTGGTGGGTCCAAGTGCTCCTCTTGAGGGGTCACCCCTCTAGAGTATTTTGTACACATTGACAACACCCATTATGAGGATGCTTCCCATATTATTGACGAATTTTGTATCTTTGGGCTAGCCAGAGGGCCAGCGACACTATTTTTGTACTCAGATACATATATTTTTTGATATATATATGAGAGATGTTTTTGTGGCTCTACATGATGTATCGCCTGTTTCGGTTTATGTGTTCTGTTATGCTGATGGATGTCTATATTTTTGGTTTTTATGTATGATGGTTTATTCGAGATGCATTCCATTCTATGATATTTTTAGCTATGCGATCAACTGCTTGGTTTTGATTCCTTGATACATGTCAAAATGTAATGTAATCAAATTGTCTGCTTAATCTTTTGGCATGAAATTTTTTTCTAAAGGGGTGTGTGTCTCTGGTTTCAAATGTTTGGTTTAGCTGTGATACTACTAACTGGGAATTGAGGTAGATATGCATACGACAAATTCCCTAATGGAGGGCATTGCACATAAGTCCAATGACAGCGTCATATTCTTCCTTATTGTTTTTTTTTGAACCGATACACATGCCATTTGAACATAGTGGTGATCGGTCAGGGTGATAAATGACCCAGGCGACTACGGCTAAATTTTGAGACCATCTTGATGCTCCATTAGCAAATCCGAAATATGGTTCATTTTGGTGATCCATGTTGATACTTTAAGCGCTGTTATCTAAGTCTTTGGGTCAAAAATTTTGAGTGGGTGGCTTTTTGTGTGCTCTTATTCTAGGGGAAGGGCCATTGGGGCCCTTATGGGTAGAACTTCTTGAGGTAAA
Source organism: Pinus albicaulis (assembly GCA_034641835.2). Taxonomy (NCBI): domain Eukaryota; kingdom Viridiplantae; phylum Streptophyta; class Pinopsida; order Pinales; family Pinaceae; genus Pinus; species Pinus albicaulis. Next base: position 50,919 of record JAXQQM020068991.1, read on the forward strand.
GGCTGTTGATGGGGTTAGTGAGGCAAGTCCTATTTGGTTCCATCAATATGTATGCCCCCTGTCGAGGTAGTGCTTGATGATGTAGGGTCCTTTCCACAAGGTTTCGAAATTTCATGTCCCTAAGGCCTCTTTTGCAACATCATAGCGGAGGACTAATTCCCCCTTGGTAAACGAGCAAGGGGTGATGTGGCTGTCAAATGACACTTTGACCCTTTTCTTATGGGCCTTGTTATGTTGCAGTGACTGTCGTCGATTTTCATCGACAATCTCTAGTTGTACTAAGTGCTACTCCAAAGGCTGAGTGCCATTAAGGAGTTCAATGGTAGCATGCAAATTGGGGATCTTGCAGAAATCAACGCAAATGCATAAGGTACCTTGGTTTTTTGTGACAGGAATATGATGGAAATCCTAGGACGATGGTGAGGTATTAATCCTATCACCAATATAAACATATACAAATCATATATGGTGAATCGTATCTTTGGCATTTGGTGGGGAAACAATCTCTGTAATGGGATTATGTAAGGGCTCAAAGTTAGGTTCCCCATTAGGATAGTCGGTCTCTGGTAGGTGGAAATTGTGCCTGCCACAGAGATGCCTAAATGTTTCCATTAGCGGGCATGTCTCTAGTGCGTGATTCATGTCAGTGCAGATGGTGCATGGCGTTACTGAGCCAATGGAGTAGATAGTGTGTGATTCTATGCTACTCGTTGTTCCTGATGTGGATGTGTTATGTAACCGACTCCAAAAATAGAAGAAAAGAGATATCAATGCCTTAGAAATAAGCCACTTCGAGGGGGAAACCTCAAATACATTACATAAATGAACAATTCTTGGATGATACAATTTACAAAACCTCCTTTCTATATATAGGAGTCCATGGGGCCATAATGTAATCCTAGTGGGCCACAATGTAATTCTAGCCGACCTAACAATAATAATTTAAGGGCACAATAATAACAAAATGGGGGTTACAAGGGTACAATAATAACAATAAGGGGGTTACACTAACAACGATAAGGGACTATACTAGTAATATAGGGACCTAACATGCCCCTCTCCTTCAAAAAAGTGTTGTCCTCAACGCTTGAGTAGCTCTGGGTGCTTCTGTATAAAATTCTCATCCTCCCATGTAGAATCTTCAGTGGGTAAGTTCTTCCACTAGATGAGATACTCTGAAATTGATCGATTCCGTAGTTGTCGAGTTCTTGTTTCCATGACCGCTTCTGGTTCCAATATGATTTTTCCTTCATCATCAAGTTCTGGCAATATTGTTTGAACTGGAAGATTTTCTCCTATAACCTTCTTTAAGCATGAAACATGGAAAACTGGATGTACTCGCGAAGAAGTAGGAAGCTCCAATTTGTATGCCATAGTACCAATCTTTTGCACCACCTTGTAAGGACCATAGTACTTTGGCGATAATTTATTATCCTTCTTAGCTTGCTTGAGGGACATTTGTTTATATGGTTGTAGCCGTAAAAATACCCAATCTCCTACATCAAAACTTCTCTCGCTGCGATGTTGATCTGCTGTTGTTTCATTCGATTTTGTGCCAAATTCAGGTTATCCTTTAAGAGTTGGAGAACTTCTTGCTGATGCTCGATGTGATCTTCCACTGCTTGAACCTTCGAATTTTCCCTTAAAGATGATGTGATGGATGGTGGATGATATCCATAAAGTGCCATAAATGGGGTCATTTTTGCGGCAGTATGGAAGGAAGTGTTATACCACCATTCAGCGAGAGGTAACCACTTGACCCATTGTGTTTGTTTATCAGATACAAAACAACGAAGATATCCTTCCAAACATTTATTTACTATCTAAGTTTGACCATCAGATTGAGGATGATAAGATGAGCTATGAGCTAATTGAGTACCCAAACAAGAAAATAACTCCGTCCAAAAAATTCCAGTAAAAATGGGATCTCTGTCGCTCACAATAACCCTTGGGCTTCCATGTAGCTTTTGAATTCTATCCATAAATGTAGTAGCAACTGTACTTGCTTAAAATGGATGAGATAATGCACAAAAGTGTGCATACTTGGTAAGTCTATCAACTACCACCATGATGACACTCTTTCCTTCGGACTTAGGTAAACCTGTGATAAAATCCATTGAAATCTCCTCCCAACGTTGACTTGGAATGGATAAAGGTTGTAGAAGTCCCGAGTCTTAATTGTCTCAACTTCATTCTGTTGGAAAAATAAACATTCCGCCACAAAATTTTGAATATCAGATTTAAGGCCATCCCAAAAAAAATCTTTCTTCACCCTGTGGTAAGTTTTTAAAAATCCTGAGTGTCCTCTTAAAGGAGAAGTGTGCAATTCCAGAAGAATCTTTTGTTTCAGTTGGGAATTCTTACAAAGATATAAGCGATCTTTGTACCATAAGGAATCATTTTTTCCAACTAAATGTATCAGATGTACTAGGATCTTGCTGCAACTTTTGAATGAGTGTCCATACATCTTTGTCCTTCTTCCATTCATCTCTTGCTTCGGTTATCCAATCTGGTTGGATAATAGAAATGGCACAAAGCAATGCTTCCACCTCTTCATTATTTCTTGAGAGTGCATCCGCAACAACATTAAGCTTTCCTTTTTTGTAGATTATTTCAAAGTCATAACCCAACATCTTTGTGACCCATTTTTGCTGCTCTTCTGAAGATAGTCTTTGTTCCAAAAAGTGTTTAAGACTATCATGATTAGTTTTACCTTGAAGTGTCTTCCCATTGGGTAAGTTCGCCATTTCTTTAGTGCATGTAGTATTGCTAACATTTCCTTCTCATAAATAGGTTTCTGTAAATACTTTCCTTTGATTGGACGACTTTCAAAAGCAATGGGTCTTCCTTCCTGCATTAAAGCTGCACCAATTCCATTTCCTGAGGCATCACATTCCACAATAAAGGTTTTTGTGAAGTCTGGCGTAGCTAAGACCGGTGCTAGGCACATTGCCTCTTTAAGATGTTGAAAGGCCTTAGTTGCTTCAGGAGTCCATGAAAATGCATCTTTCTTCAATAATGTTGTTAGAGGTGCTGCTATTCTCCCATAATTCTTAACAAACTTGCGATAATACCCTGTTAACCGGAGAAATCCTCGCAACTGCTTTATGGTCATGGGGACTTTCCATTCCTTAATGGCTTTAATTTTGTTAGGGTCTACTTTAACACCCTCGTGAGATATAATATGACCTAGATATTCCACCTCTTGTACTCCAAAGAAACATTTGGATGTTTTTGCATATAATTGTTTCTTCTGCAATAGTTTGAGCACCCTGTCAACATGTTCAACATGATCCTTCCAAGACCTGCTGTAGATTAGTATATCATCAAAAAATACTAGCACAAATTTTCTAAGGAAGGGTTTGAAAATGGAATTCATCGACCCTTGAAATGTAGAAGGTGCATTGGTAAGGCCAAAAGGCATGACCAAAAATTCATAATGACCCTCATGAGTTCGAAATGTTGTTTTTGGAATATCTTCGGTCTTCATTCTAATTTGATGATATCCTAAACGAAGATCCAACTTGGTAAAATAAATTGCTCCATGTAATTCATCCAATAATTCATCAATCACAGGAATGGGAAATTTATCTTTAATGGTGAGCTTATTGAGCTCCCTATAATTTGGACACATTCGCCATGATCCATCCTTCTTGTGTACCAATACTACAGGAGCAGAGAAAGAACTTTGACTAGGTTAAATTATACCCGCCTCTAACATTTCTGCAATCATACGTTCAATTTCGCTCTTTTGGAAGTAAGGATATCTATAAGGCCTGATGTTTGGAGGAACACTTCCTAGAATCAAATGAATAGCATGATCATGTTCACGAATAGGTGGGAGTCCTTTGGGAGTTTCAAACACCTTGGAATGATTGTCCAAGACTTGTTGGAGATCTGCCGAAATAGATGATTTTGATGTCGGAACGTCTAGTGAGCATAATTGTGCAATTACGCCTTGTTGTTCTTTCTTTAGAAGCTTTGTCATGACATTAGAGCTTATTATCCTTTCCGGCTTCCCTTCAATACCCCGTAATTCGACTTCCTTTCCTTCTGAAAAAAATTTCAAGAAAAGTTCTTGACAATTAAAAGCTACCGTCCCCAAAGATTGTAACCATTGTACTCCTAGTACAACATCGGCACCTCCCATAGGAATGGCAAGCATTGGACTAGTCAATACATATTCCCCCATGGTTAGCTTGATATTATGGCATTTTCCAGAGCAATTTATAGTTCTTCCATTTGCAACCATCACTTGACATTCTGGTGCTGGGTATAGGAAACAATTTAATTCCTTGGCTACCTTACAATGAATAAAATTATGGGTGCTACCTGAATCAATCAACACTATTACCCTTTTCTTCTTGATCTGTCCTAATATCTTGAGAGTTTGAGGAGTGGTAATTCCGGCCAGTGCATTACATGATATGGTCGAATTCATTTCTTCCTCTTCTATGGCTGGTTCCTGGTGTATATCCTCTTCTTTTTCATTTTCTTCTTCTTCTTCACAATCTATGTAAAATAATTTCTTTTCGGCACACTTATGACCTTTAGTGTATTTGCTATCACAACTGTAGCAAAGCCCTTTTGCTCTTTTTTCTTCCAATTGTTGTGGTGTCAACCTTGTAGGTTGTGGAAATCTAGGCGTAACAACACTTCCTTCTTTATAGAATTGAGTGGTAGGCTTCCTTGTCGCCATAATTTTACATTCAACTTTTCTTGCCAACATGAATGCCTTCTCCAATGAATCAGGTTCCAGAACGCGAACTTCATGTTGAATGTTATCCTTTAAAGTGCCTATGAAGAGATCAATCCTGTGTTCCTCTGGAATATCAGTTACCCTTATATTCAATTTTTGGAAGTCCTCAATGTGTTGCCCCACTAAATCCTTTTGTTTGAGATTTATCAATTGGCTAAAGAAGGTGTTGCTCTTTGTATCCTCATAATGTGCTATCATTTCCTCCGTAAAAATTGACCCAGTGACAATTTTTTTACGGGAGCAAAGCCATCGATACCATACAAATGTATTTTGTTCTAAATGTAAAGTTGCAATGCGTACCTTTTGTGTGTTTTGCACATTATGGAGATCAAAATATTGCTCCATCTGTAGTGTCCATGTTACAGGATCCTTTCCATCAAACTTCCTCATATCCATTTTTGGAATATGGTGGTTCTTCCCGCCAACATTAGAGTTTATGAAATCACGATTAACATTTATTTTGTTCTCATCATGAGGTTCTTCTACTATATTTTTACCATTAGGAAACATTTCTTGTATCAACTTTGTCAAATCTTCGATGTTTGATTTTAGATCATCCATCTTAGCTTCCATGCCAGCTTCCATGCCATCCATCTTAGCTTCCACGCCATCCATCTTAGCTTCCATGCATTTCTTCAAACCGTCCATCTTCACTTCCACGCCATCCATCTTAGCTTCCATGCCTTTCTTCAAACCGTCCATCTTCACTTCCACGCCTTTCTTCAAAACTTCCATTTCATTTTTTGTTGCTTTTTGCGAGAGTGAAATTTGTTGCACTTGATCTTGTAATTTTGATAGATTATGTTTCAATTCTTCATCTTCATGAGTCATGGTAGAGCCTTCTGAAGGCTTAATGGGTGTTGAATTCTTTTTAGGCGCCATTTTAGAATCCAATATTGATACCTTTTACTTTCTTTGAGGAGCTCGATATTGAAATTGAATTATCTCTGTAATTGAAAATCTTAAATATCTGAAATTCAGCTCTGTAGTAGCCCTCTGAAGCTTCTTTCAAATTCCACAGGTCTGATCTAATTTGGATTCCCCAAGACAAATTTGTGTCCAATCTCCCACAATGACCTAATTCTGGACTGGTTCAGTAGAGCAAACTTGTAGGACTTGCCACATGTCACTGTTTCGTCCTTTGTCTCTGAAATTGATAGCCAAGAAACTACAGTCCGTGTACTTGCGACCACTTTTAACGGCACTCAAATCCACTGCCCAGAGAGAGAGTTATTGAACTTTTCCCACGATCACCTCTTTGAGATGAAATTCAGGAGCCTGAAAAAGCACTACCTTCCACAGATCATATCTCCAAAAATATTGCGAACCAAGCTCTGAAATTTTTTGACAAATTTCCTCAGGATTTCAGCTTTACACCATATGAATTTCAGACTCTGAACCTTCGTACAAAAAACTTTATAGCGCAAATGCCACGATGACCTGTTTATGAGCCTGAAAAGATACCTAACTTCCACAGATGATATCTCCTCAAATATTGCGAACCAAGATCTGAAATTTTTAGACAACCTTCCTCAAGATTTCAGCTTCGTACCCTAGAAATTTCAGCTTCTGAAGCTTCGTAGAAAAAAAGTTATAGCGAAAATTCCACGATGACCTGTTTGGAGCAGCGAAACCCTAGAATCCCAAAGCTTTGATACCAAATGTTGTGTAACCAGCTTCAAAAATAGAAGAAAAGAGATATTAACGCCTTAGAAATAAGCCACTTCGAGGGGGCAACCTCCAATACATTACATAAATGAACAATTCTTGGATGATACAATTTACAAAACATCCTTTCTATATATAGGAGTCCATGGGGCCATAATGTAATCCTAGTGGGCCACAATGTAATCCTAGCCGACCTAACAATAATAATTTAAGGGCACAACAATAAAAAAATGGGGGTTACAAGGGTACAATAATAACAATAAGGGGGTTACACTAACAACAATAAGGGACTATACTAGTAATATAGGGACCTAACGGGATGGTTGGAAAGGGTGACGTAGATGAGGTTATCCTCTATCTCCTGTCTCCATTTTCGTGTCGTTGGCTTAGAATTGTCTTCTTCTTTAGTGGAGTGTAGACTTAACGCAGCTTGTGCCACTCTAAGCTTGGGGAGATGTATACACTTAAACGTATGATGAAATTGTGAGAAAATTCGGCAATAAGTGTGCGTGATCTTCTCTTGATTGGAGAAAATTTTATAAGGGAGAGAAGCAACTATGTGGAGACTATTCGCAAGGGGCTTGAGTTCTCTGCATTGGTTGACTTGGTGATCGTTCTGATCACATAGGCCGCATGTTATCCCAGGCTTGGCCGAGGTTACTTGTTGGTGGTGTGTTGTCTTGTCAAGCTTGAAACACCATTGTGGAGGTGGATCTTGTTAGCCACCCATAAATTCTGTCATATTAGGTGGTGGCTAAATGATGTTGGATAGCCTTCAACAAACAATTTCATTGCTAAAATTGTTGATGCTTAAAGTCTTTTTATAATATCCTATCCTTTCGATAATCGTCACTGCTTTTCCCCTTTTTAAACTCAGAATTTCTGTTGTCATTACATGAAGAAAAACTGCTACAAGCACCATTTTTACCTTTTCCCCTTCTTCCAAAACTAACCTCATCTTTGCCTTTCCTTCTCCCATGAAATATTTCATTTTCATGCCCTCCCCCTTCCCCATTCATCAAAACCCCTTTGATAAGGTTTAAAGACTCCTTCTTTGCCTTATCAAAACCTTCCAAACCTTTGAAAATCATTGAAAATCCATGAAAATCATGTTTTTTATGTATTGTAGACTTAAGCCCCCTTGGGCTAAGTCTTTAAACCCTTCCGCTCCATATGCCCAGGTGCCAGGACCAAGCGCTAGTCTTCTAAGTGCTTATAGCGTTCTCCAAATGCGATTAGCCCCTCCTCTTTAACCGCCCGGTCATATCATTTTCCATTTAACCCCTGGCCTCGCAGCCGGGCACCAGGCCGTGTTGAAATTAATATAATAAACCTTCATTTATATTAATTTGACATTTTAATTATGACCTAGGGTTTTCTGCCAGTTTAAAATTCAAATCATTCTCCACCGTCGATCTGATCTGCAGATCAACGGCACACAACCCATTGCCTCGGTGGTCCCCGCCAACCACTCATCATCCCAAAACCGGGCGGTATCCATCGCACCGCCTTCAAGCGAAGGGCGGTTTTTTCTCGATCGGCAGTGATTCCATACATCGGCTAACGTGTGGCATGAGCACTATTCACAAAACCGCTGCTCATTGCACGTTAAAGTTTGGACGTGGACCCACCGCGATATTGGCGTCCACCGTCTGATCTGGAGCTGCTCATTTGATGGTGATCGCTCACCGAAGATTCCCACTCGATAACCAGGCTACGGCACGACGTTTAAAAATATCTCCGTCGTCGATCTGATCTGCAGATCGATGGCCCACATTCCATCGCCCAGTCCCCTCGCCTGCAGCAGTGCCAATGGTTCCAACGCCACATTAGCATCCACGCGGCAATTTTCTATTGGGCGGGTCTCCATGGTTCCTCTTCCAGTCAACAAATCCGGACCCGGAAATTTTATTCAGCATGGTTTAATTAAAATCTTAATGACCGGTCACATTTTCTAAAGTTTTTAATGCCTATTCTTCGTCGTTGATCGCTTGGGCTGATCTCATCCGATGGCCCACAATTGTCCCTTCACCTCCGCTCCTGGTCATCGATATCTGCACGATCGACGACACTGATTTAAATTATTCTTCCGCCTTCCCTTTGATTTCCCCCAATCAATCTCGACCATTGGATGATGTCATCCAATGGCCCTGCTCTTTCCACGTGCTTTCTCAAGCATCAGACCTATGTATGCAGTATTTTATAATGTTTTTTGTATTTTGCAGGGTTTTTAATGGTTTTTCCGCTATGTCCAAAGAAAATTCAGAAGTAGAGGGTGACGATCCTCTCGCCTCTGATCCATCAAATAAAATCCTTTGCATGATCTAAAATTCACGTTTCATCGGTGTTTCCTCAGGCATTGATGCAATATCATCCCTGCGCGACCCTGCACACCAGAGAAAAACACCATGAATTGACCACAGTCAGAGAAGTATCAGCACCGAAGATAAAATTTATCAGGACAGAGAATTGAAGACAGATTTTTGAGGATTACGACTAAAAATGAATTATCAGAAGCCTAAACCACAGTTAAAAAGAAAATCATGACTGTTTTATTCGAAAGAGACCTCCACTGTCACCTCAGGGGCTAATTAAAACTTCCAGCCGTTGCAGAGCCACCTACAACCTCAAAGCAATCAAAGAAGGTCGAAGTTATTACCAGACCAGGAGTTATTTAGCATCAACATAGCCGAACAGTTATTTCAACCAAACGAACTTATTGTAGCTGTCAGCAGAAGTTATTTCAAGGATGATGAGAAGCCTTGAAGTCAACAAATTATTTCCAGCAAACCTAATAGTTAATGTAAATGATTTTATACAAAGGACACCTATGTAAGTTGCTTCATTGAGCCCCCAAAGGCCAAGAAGCCATTTAAGTCCGTATTAATTATTTTTTGAGATCTTTTACCAGATCTCACCTCCTCATTATTCTATATATACTTCTGAAGAATATGAGTGAGGGGTTGGTTGATTACTAGTTGTAATATTGAAACTTTTCGGAATATACATAGTCTCTTGAAGTTGAAGAAGAAATTGAAGTCTTGGATGTCCTGATGATGTTGTTGCATGCTTGTTACTATGAAGGCTCTATCATTGGATCCATGAGCTTGGTTGTTGGTGACGTATTCTGAACTGTTTAATGTTTTCCACTGTTTTCATTCTGTTCCATGATTTCTTACTATAGTGGGTTGAAAGTTTTAGGCTAAGAAATGACTCCTGGAAGCACCTTAGACCTGTTCATCCTTCACTGTTTCATGTTTCCTTTTGCTGAGGTATTTTAGAGTCTTTAATCTCTCTCTTTAGTCCTCGTGCTTGTTTACTTCCTTAATAGTTCCAACAGTTGGTTTCAGCATGATTTATGGTTCTCCCGGCTTGTCTGCTGCCACTTAAAGACTGTTATTGAAGTCTCCCTTTGAAGTATTTATGTTTACAGTAATTCAACGAGGTCTGTTCTAATCTTTCCCTTTGTCCTCGCTTAAACAGATGTCTTAAAGGTATTTTATAGTTGTGATCATATATGTGTTAGGTGTTCCCTCTTCTATGACTGCAATTATCAGTGAATATTTTATGTTTTATAAGTCATTTGAAATAAAATATTTGAGGAAATAGGGTGTTCCCTGAATCTTAGATTTCATTTTAAAAAGCTGTTTTGAAATCATTATTTTCTTAAAGCTGTGATTTGTAGAATTCATGGTTAGCCCTATCTACCAAATAGCTCTTTATTCTGCAATTTGTTCTTTCAAATTCCCTTTGTTTTAGAATTAAACTTCTCTTTCCAAATCATTGATGTCCATCTCATTCCAAAACCAAAGGATCCTGCGGCCAAGTTAGATTTTCCCTCTGATATCCCATATCCATTGATGAGTATGTCATGACCTCTTTTTGACTCCATTGTCCAATGAACCAGATGTTTCTCCATTCTATATATCTCTCCTATACCTTTCATGTTCTGTTGTATCAATCCAACCAACCAAACAAACAAACACCTACACTTAATAACTAGTTTAAAACCAATTTTCAAAACACACAAGATAAACCTTTCCAAACAAAAATTTGAGAGATCCCTCTCTGAGAACAAGAGGACTAGATCCTGGAACTCTAAAATATTGGTTCTGATGTTGCCTTGTCTTTTGATTTTCCAAACTATCAAAACACGGGACACCAACATAATGGCAATCACGGTGGGACCCTGAGTAAAATCTTTAATATTAAACACTCATTGTCTAGTATAACATAAGTAACCTTCTTCAAGCACTACCAAGCATGACGGTAATCATGATAGGACTTTTTGAATCAGTGAAAAACTAAGTAACCCTTAGGATTCTCATCGAACCTTATCAAACCTTGAAGTTCTCAGTCACCAAGCCATAAGAGTGAACTTTGTATGTTTGACACCCTAGCTAAGTGTTAAATTAGATTTAGGACACTCTCTTAACCTGTAAGACCAAAATAACTCAGAAAAACCCAAAATATTTACGTTTGGCTTCATAATAAACATGGTGGTGGAACCATCCAATATCTTAACTCCATAAAAGCTAAAAGTTTCCACCTGGTGACACCACAAGCCCCAATAGGCCTATTACTCATCTAGGTTCCTAGATCTCCTTAGGATTGTGTTAACTAGCCTTGAGGAAGTTTAGCAGCCTAGTCCCATACTAGATAAAACATTGTGAGAGGTAAAATTCCCAAAAACAATCCCTAAAAACCTCAACCTCTCTCATTTTTGAAAAGCAGTATGGCTTCACATAGGATCAACACTAGATCCCATCCAGACCAAAATCCTCCTTTAATCGTTGACAATCCTGAGAGAATTTTATGCCAGACTTCTAACTCTGGAAAATTAGCTGCTAACAAGAGCCTCCTAAGAGCAAATTATGTCCCTGAAAACCTTGTTTCCTTACAGGATTCACACTTTGATTTACATCATACAAATAACATCTTTAGAACTAGATCTCAAGGTGACTTAAACCAAACTGACCTTGATATTGCAAATTTGCAACAAAGCCTCAGTAGAGAAGCCTCACCTTCCACTCCTCCTGATTCCCAGCTTCTTCATCACTTTAGTCTTTTCCATAACAAGTCTGCTCAAAATCAGTTTGCTGGCCCAAGTATTTCTTCCACTCCAATTCATACTACCACTGTTCAAAACGCTCCATTTTAGCCCACTTTCACTTTTGTAAATCCACCTCTTGTAAATCCACCCTTATTTCCATCCATGGCAACATGGTATGCCCCATTAGTGTTACCACAACCTCTACTTCCCCTACCAAACGCTTACCAATCCAAAATCCCTCACTTCACTGGAAAAGAGTCTACAATAGCTCAACAACATGTAGATAGGATGGAAGATGCATTTGCTTACATGGAGATAGAAGAAGAAACTGTGAAAATGAGGATCTTCGCTCAAATTTTAGGAGGAGATGTAAAGAAACGGTTTAAAAACTTACCTCCTAACATCATAAATGATCTCCCCGCTTTGCATCAAACATTCGTCAACAAATGGGAACTTAAAAAGAATCCTCTCCAAATACTAGCAGAATATAGCAGCCTCAAGAGAAATCAAGGAGAGAGTGTTCCTGACTACTCCACTAGGTTCAATAGCGTTTATAATTCTCTTCCACCTCACATGAAGCCTCCTCAAGGCATGGCCTTAGTAAGATATCCCGAAGGCCTTGATGTGGACATGATGTATCAGTTAAGGGAGAGGGACTACTTAACCTTAGAAGACATGCAGAAAGGAGCTGTGAGCGTAGAAGCAAACATAATTGAGAAAATAAATAGGTTGAGATCAGAGAAGAGGGTAACTTATAAAGATGACACTACACCCTCCACATCCAGCTCAAAAATAGAAAAGATGTTGGAAGAGATGATGAAAAGGATGAGCATACTTTAGAGAACACAGGAAAGAGACAATCAGAACAACTCCCAAAATAGAAACAGAAATCAAAATTTTAATGAGAGAAAACAATCCAGGTGGGCAAAGAGATAACGACCAGCGAATTAGAGCTCCCTTCCAACAGAACTGTGTAGATCAATATGAGGAAGATAGAGAGATGGAAAGGTTGGGAGAATATCATGTAAACTTGATTGGATCAGAAAGTGAGGATGATGTTTTCCTCACTGAAGAAGAACAAGGTTTCTTTTCTGATCAAGGTACAAACACTTATAGAGATTCTGATGACTATAGATTGGGTTTTGAAAATGCAATCATGGAGGTACACAAACAGTATGATCTTAGGAGCAAGGGGAACATAGATAATTTCAAGGACAAAAACACTAACACTGCTGTCAAGAAAAACACAGAAACCCAGCCCAAAAAGATAGTAGAAAATACCAACATTTTGACCAAGAAACCAGACATAAACAAAGACAAAGGTGTCCAGCAAGATGTTGAACAGAGTATCCCTAGCACTTCAGCTAGTTGTCCTAATAAAACTGTCCCAATTACTAGTCCAAATAAGGTTCAACAAATTAAAATTGCCGAAAGGAATTCAAGTGAAAATACAAATGTAAATATGAACAAGTCTATTGTTCCTTTCAGTATTGAGGGAGAGATTGATAAGATAAAAATTGCCATTCCCCTAGCTGAACTAGTAACCCAAGAAGTGTACAGAAACCAGGTTTTGAAAGCTTTAAACTTAGGAAGTGATACTGACACCTTAAACTTGATAGATGACAAACCTGAGTTGCTGTTTGGTCCAGAAGTTGAAGAAAAATACCAAGAAGGGGCTGTCCCTCCCTTCTATGTTAGCTTGAACATAGATGAGAAAATTTTACACAATGCTATGTTAGACTCGGGAGCTTCACACAATCTAATGCCCAAGGTAGTGATGGAAAGCTTAGGCTTAGAAATTACTAAACCATACAAATAATTGTATTCCTTTGACTCAAGCAGAGTCAAATGTTTGGGTTTAATCAAAGATTTGTGTGTAAACTTATCCCAAATCCCTGCTAAGAGTTTAGTCATGGACATAGTTGTAGCTGATATTCCCCCTAAGTATGGCATGCTCTTATCAAGATCTTGGGGAGCCAAACTTCAGGGAAGCCTTCAAATGGACATGTCTTATGCCACCATCCCTGTTTTTAACCAAAACAGAAGACTATACAGGGAATCTCACATGAAGTACATGGTGAGAAACATAGACAAACCAAACAACTCTCCAATATATTCTATTCAATCAAGTTTAGATTCCTTTATCTTATGTAACGAAGATGAAATCACTCAGCCAGACAAGGAAAACATGGACCTAATCAGTTCACCAGAACAATCAAATCTTCCCTTCAATCAAATTCAAAACATTACCAATCAACAGCAACAAGAAAATGAAAATAGGAATGACATACTTTGGACCCTAAACTTTGATGGATCTTGTAATAAAACAAGTGCAGGAGTAGGTGTGTGGATTCAAAATACAAAACAGAGTTTTTCATACAAATTGGATTTCCCATGCACTAAAAATGTTGCTGAGTATGAAGCACTTCTCCTAGGCTTACAACTACTTAAACAGTTAGAAGCCCAGAGGATATCAATCTTAGGAGATTCTGAACTTATCATAAAACAAATCAAAGGAGAATACTCAGCTAAAAATCCAAGGCTTAGGGAATATCGAGACGCTTCCCTTGATCTATTGAAAACATTTGAAAATTATGAACTTATTTTCATTCCAAGAGAACTGAGTCATCTAGCAAATGAACTCGCTTTCAATGCCAGCAGTTGCCAGATACCTGAAATAAATGAACAACTCAGTGTGAAGGTAAAACATAGGCCTACTGTGCCTGATAATGAAGATCACTGGCAAGTGTTTGATTCTGACATACACATAGATGATTTCTTGAAATCATAAAATGATTTCAGCATACCAATATCATAAACCAGCCATAAAGAAAATTGCTTGTATATTGAACAAATCCCAGAATTTGAAATGACATATACTGCTGATATAAATCATTATGAAAATCCTTTTGAAGCAGAGATAATTGAAAACATAGATCAAGAAGACTTGGAAGTTTTAAAATGCAAAAATGATAAAATTCCAAGAGGTCTAGCACCTTTAGAACACCTTTTTGATTTTAACGATGTAGCCAAAGACCCGAGAATAGAGCCCATGGAAACAAATTCAGAAGAGCATAACATAGGCAGTCTAGCAGAACCCAAGATGATCAAGCTATCTAGCACTCTCCTAGCTCACATAAAACTGCAGTACATAGAGCTGTTCAAAGAGTTTAAAGATTTTTTTGCTTGGGGATACAAAGACCTAAAATCATATGATACCAGCAACATTCAGCATAAAATTCCTTTGAAAGAAAATAAAAAGCCTTTCAAACAAAAACTAAGGAGAATAAATCCTCTCTTACTACCTCTAGTTAAGGCAGAGATTGAAAAAATGCATGATGCTGGAATCATAGTACCCATTAGATTTTCAAAGTGGGTATCAAACTTAGTTTCTGTTAGAAAGAAAACAGGGGAAATCAGGCTCTGTATTGACTTCTGAAATTTAAATAGAGCCTCTTTAAAGGAAAACTACCCCTTGCCCAAGATGGACCATATACTTCAAAGGGTAGTTGGGTCAAGAAGGATATCCCTCTTAGATGGGTTCTCGGGTTACAACCAGGTGTTAGTGCTCCCAAGTGACCAAATCAAAACTACTTTTACCACACCTTGGGGCACCTTTATGTATGTCAAAATGCCTTTCGGATTAATGAATGCAGGGGCCACCTTCCAAAGGGCCATGGACATAGAATTTTATGAAGATATTGGCTATTTTATAATCATTTACCTTGATGACATAACCGTTTTCTCAAAAATTGATGAAGAACATTTGATTCACCTGAGAAAAGTTTTTGAGAAATGTAGGAAATTTGGCTTATCATTGAATCCCAAGAAGACACTCTTTGGTCTCCAAGAAGGTAAACTTCTTGGCCATATAATTTCAGAAGAGGGAATCAAAATAGACCCTACAAGGATAGATGGCATATTACAAATCAGCCATCCAAGAAGCCTCAAAGAGTTGCAATCTTTCATTGGAAAGATTAATTTTCTGAGGAGGTTCATCCCCAACCTTGCTGAGCTATTAAAAAACATTACAAACATGCTTAAGAAAGATGTAGGTGTAAAATGGACTTTACCAGCTAAACAATCATTTGAACTGGTCAAACAAGCTCTTACTCAAACACCAGTCTTGATTAGTCCAGATTTCACCAAAGACTTTTATATCTTTTCTTTTGCATCTGAACATACAATAGCTGCAATATTACTTCAAAAGAATGATTCAGGGCAAGAACAACCAATATCATTTTTTAGTAGGGCCTTAAGAGATGCTCCTCTCAAATATAACATCATGGAGAAGCAAGCCTTAGCATTGGTGAAAGCATTAAAAGACTTTAGGGTCTATATTTTACACTCTCACATAATTGCTTTTGTTCCACATACTATTGTCAAGGACATTCTAAGTCAAGATCCTGATGGTAAAAGGAGAAAATGGATTGCAACTATTCTTGAATATGACTTAGAAATCAGGCCTACCAAACTAGTTAAAGGGTAGGGATTAGCAAAAATTATGGCTGAGTCTAACTTTCAAGCACTAGACATGAATATGGTAGACGTGTTGGAAGAAATAGAAGAATCTACTGCTCCTTTTATTGAAAAAAAATTTCTGAATTCTCCTTGGTATGCTGACATTATTTATGTGCTTTTATATTTAAATGCCCCTCCTTCTTTGTCCAAAACCAAAGCTAGATTTTTGAAACAAAAAGCTTTGAGTTTTTGCATTTTAGATGGGGTATTATATTGGAAAAATGCTGTTGGAATTTTTCTTAAATGTTTACTTGAAGATGATGCAGGAAAAATCATGCATGAGTTGCATGACGGAGAATGTGGAGGACACCTCTACTGGAAGGCCACAACAAACAAAATTCTTAGGTCTGGTTACTATTGGCCTACCCTTTTCCCAGACACTCAAAATTTGGTCATGTCTTGCCATAAGTGTCAAATTTTTTATGGCAAAAGAAAACTCCTTCCCTTACCCTTACATCCTATCAGAGTTGAGGCACCTTTTCAACAATGGGGTTTAGACTTCATTGGGGAAATTCACCCATCCTCCTCAGCTCAACATAAATGGATCCTCACAGCCACTGACTTCTTTACCAAATGGATAGAAGCTATACCTTCCAGAAATGCCAATGAATCTGTCATTATCAAGTTCCTTGAAACAAATATCCTATCCAGATTTGGTTGTCCCAGAAAAATCATAACAGACAATGCTGCTGCTTTTAAATCTAAGAAGATGGTTGATTTCTGTTACAAATACCACATAACCTTGGGCCATTCCACTACTTACTATCCCCAAGGAAATGGATTAGTTGAATCTTCCAACAAGAGCCTCATCAATATCATTAAGAAACTGTTGGAACAGAATAAAAAATCATGGCACAGTAAGCTGGTTCATGCCTTGTGGGCTGATAGGTTAACTACAAAGAAATCAATAAATATGTCCCCCTATCAGTTAGTTTATGGCATGGATGCAGTTTTTCCCACCTCATTAGGAGTTCCAGTCATGAAACTCCTTCAAGAAGTGCAGATTGAAGAGAATGATATGCAGAGAAGAATCAACCAAACAATCCATTTACACCAGACCAGAGAAGAAGTTTATGAGAGAACACAGTTGGTCCAAGAAAATATGAAGAATCTGTATGATAAGAGGACTAAGGAAAAAAATTTCCAAGTTGGAAATGTTGTTCTTAAATGGGATTCAAGGAGAGAAGAGAAGGGAAAACATGGTAAGTTAGAGAACTTGTGGAAAGGTCCATATATTATTCATGCTGAGAGGGGTCACAATGCATTTTTCCTGAAGGAATTGAATGGAGAAGATCTGTATGGAGGTCTGTCAATGGCATAATGCTCAAGCATTACTTCTGCCAAGAATCATAAGTTTTAAAGAATTTTATTTTACCATTGTAAATATCATAGTCTTAACATTGCATTCAAGGTTATGAAAATCAAAAATACAAAAACAAAGAAAAGAAAGAAAAGAGGGATAATTGTGAAAACAATAAAGGTATAGCCCCATACCAAAAAAGAGAAACAAATCTGAAAGTGTGCAAGCTCAAATTCCACTCCTAAAAAACACACTTCTAGTTAGTCAAACAGTTTAATCTTGACTAATTAGCTTTAAATTTTCTACTGATAGGATAGTGAATTCGATTTGCCAAATTGTTTAATCTTGGCTTATCAGTAGATAGTTTAGGATAGAAATCAAAGGTTCAAAAATGCTCAAAATATGAACCTAAATATTCCAAGAAAAGAGAGTGACTCAAATCTGTTTCAAATCCTGAGCAAACAAGAGGTAAATCTGGTTCTAATTAGCTCAAAATCTGAACCAGGGGATAAGCAAAAAACAGCTCAAACAAATTCAAAAACAGAGCTGTAAAAAGAGGAAGGAAGTGCTTTGAAAAATTAGATCTTGAGCCTTCATTTTTGTTTTAATTTTGTGCAAAATAATGTCTATGTGTAGTTGTTCTTATGCCATAGATCAACATCAAGTCAAACAGCTTAATCTTGACTTGAATGCTTTTTAAATTTCTGTTGTAGAATTTAGAGAATAGAGTCTGTTGGGAAGTTTAAATCCCAACAGACAGTAGATTAGGTAGAGAATCATATGGACTCAAATATTTAATCTAAGTCCATGGAGAAATAAGGAGTAGAAGTAGATTAGTTTTCCTGCTTTCAAAAGAATAAAATGTTGTGAAAGAGTTTGCCAATCCAAGTGCACTCTAAAGAAGAAAAAATGTTATATCAGTAGGATTGGGTAGGTAGACAGGTTGTATTGATGAAGTTCCATTGTTGATCCATGAATGCTAATATGTTTCCGATAAAAAGAAGATCATCCACAGAAAGGAAGGCAACCCAATGGATGAGGAAACTGATCAGCCTCTCAGAGAATGCAAGTTTGAAATTCTTGATGCCTTCAAAAAAGGCACCATCCCCAAGTGGAGCCACTGTTAGCCACCCATAAATTTCGTCATATCAGGTGGTGGCTAAATTATGTTGGATAGCCTTCAAGAAACAATTTCATTGTTAAAAATTGCTTATGCTTAAATTCTTTTGATAATATCCTATCCTTTGGATAATCATCACTGATTTTCCCCTTTTCAACTCAGAATTTCTGTTGTCATTACATGAAGAAAAATTGTTTCAAGCACCTTTTTTGTCCTTTCCCCTTCTTCCAAAACTAACCTCATCTTTTCCTTTCATTCTCCCATGAAATCCTTGATTTTCATGCCTTTCCCCTTCCCCATTCATCAAAACCCCTTTGATAAGGTTTAAAGACTCCTTCTTTTCCTTATCGAAACCTTCAAAACCTTTGAAAATCATTGAAAATCCATGAAAATCATGTTTTTTATGTATTGTAGACTTAAGCCCCCTTGGGCTAAGTCTTTAAACCCTTCCCCTCCATATGCCCAGGTGCCAGGACCGAGTGCTAGTCTTCCAAGTGGTTATCCGTTCTCACTGGAACCTTGGAGTGCTTCACCTCCGCAAGCCCCCCGGTCCTTTATCATTTTTTCCATATAACCCACAGCCTGTGATCGAATTAAGTGCGCGTTTAAATTAATATTTTAAACCTTCGGTTATATGAATTTTTGATTTTTATTATATTATTAACTTTTCCGCCAGTACAAAATTTCAGTCGCTCCGCACCGTCGATCCGACCTGAAGATCGGACGGCTCGCGACCTATTAACCCGGTGGTCCCCGCCATCCACTCACCATTGCAAAACCGGGCGGATTTCATTGCACCACTTCCGAGCGTGCGGCGGTTTTTTCCATTTCGCAGCGATTCCATACGCTAGCTGACACGTGTCTTGTGCATTGTTCACAAAACCGCCGTCCATCGCGCATTAAAGTTCGGACGTGGACCCAGCGCGATATTGGTGTCCACCGTCCGATCTAGAGCCGATCATCGGACGACGATCGCTCACCGAAGATGCCCACGCGATAACCAGGCTACGGTGCGACGTTTAAAAAGATCTCCGCCGTCGATCTGATCTGCAAATCGACAACCCACATTCCATCACCCAGTCCCCTCGCCCGCAGCAGTGCCGGTGGTCCCAACGCCACATCAGCATCCACGCGGCAGTTTTCTATTGGGCAGGTCTACATGGTTCCTCGTGCAGTCAGCAAATCCAAACCCGAGAATTTTATTCAGCATGGTTTAATTAAATATTTTATGTCCGGGCACATTTTATAAGGTTTATTGACACCCGATCCCCACCGTCGATCGTTTTCGGCCGATCTCATCCGACGGCCCACGATCGTCCTGAACCCTGAACATGATTTTTGACCATTTTTGTCTAGAACAAAGGTTTTTAACCATTTCTCTTTTTCACTTTGCCTTTTTCCTCCGATCCCAACTGTTGATCTCTGCATGATCGACGGCTCCAATTTAATTCCTCCCTCCGTTTCCTTTGACCCCTTCTGATTAATCTCGACCGTTGGATGACGCCATCCAACGGCCATGTTCCCTCCATGTGGCTTCTGAAGAAATATAACCTATAAATGCAGGATTTTCTAATATTTTTCATATTTTGCAGGGTTCAAAGGGTTTTTCCCACTATGTATGAATAAAATTTGAAGGTAGAGGATGACGATCCTCCCACCTTCGATTTGTTATACAAAAATCATTCGCAGGGTTTAAAATTCATGTTTCATCAATCATCCACGAGGCATTGATGTCATATCATCTCTGTGCGACCCTACATACCAGCAAAGCATAGTGAATTAGACACAAATCAAAGAGTATCAGTGCCGAAGGAAAAAATATATCAAGACAGAAGACTAAAGACAGATTTGCGGGGATCACAGCTAAGAATGATTATCAAAAGCCTAATCCTCGATTAATACACAGTTAAAGGGAGAAATCATAAAGGTTTATCAGTCAGAAAGCTTCTACCGCTACAGCTAAGGCAAATTTATCCCTCTATCTACCACGATGCCACCTGTGCCTCAAAGCAGTCATATCCGAGGCCGAAGTTATTGAGCAAAATCAGATATTTGCCTCAATGCAGCCAGAGAGTTACTTCTGCAAGGAAATTAATGCAAAAAATATCTGCAGAGTTACTCCAACATGACACAGGGCTTCAAAGGTCAAAAAGAGCTCCCACCAAGATTAAATATTTATGAAAATCATTTAATACAGAAGACACCTATGTAAGTTTCTTCATTGAGCCCCCCAAAGGCCCAGAAGCCATTAATTCTGTATTAATTGTAATTGGAGATCTTTAATCAGATCTCACCACCTCGTTCTTCTATATATACTACTGCAGAAGATGAGTGAGTGTTTGTTGGTTGGTTTTTGTTTGATCACCAGTTGTAATACTGAAACTCTCTGAAATAAATACATAGTCCGTTGAAGTTGAAGAAGAAACTGAAGTCTTGGAAACCTTGATGATGTTGTTGCATGCTTGTTCCTGAGAAGGCTCTATCATTGGATCCATGAGATTAGTTGTTGGTGAAGTATTCTGAACTGTTTTAAGTTTTCCTCTATTTTCATTATGTTCCATAATTTCTTACTATAGTAGGTTGAAAGTTTTAGGCTAAGAAATGACTCTTGGAAGCACCTTAGACCTGTTCATCCTTCATTGTTTCATGTTTTCTTCTGCTGAAGTATTTTAGAGTCTTTAATCTCTCTCTTTAATCTTCATGCTTGTTTATTTCCTTAATAGTTCGAACAGTTGGTTTCAACATGATTTATGGTTCTCCCTGCTTGTCTGCTGCCACTTAAAAACTATTATTGAAGTCTCCCTTTGAAGTTCTTTGCTTACAGTGAATCAAAGAGGTTTGTTTTGATCTTTCCCTTTGTCCTCACTTAAACAGTTGGCTTAAAGGTCTTTTATAGTTGTGATCATAGATGTGTTAGGTGTTCCCTCTTCTATGACTGCAATTATCAGTGAATCTTTTATGTTTTCTAAGTCATTTGAAATAAAATCTTTGAGGAAATAGGGTGTTCCCCAAATCTTAGATTTCATTTTAAAATTTGTTTTGAAATCATTATTTTCTTAAAGGTGTGATTTGTAGAATTTATGGTTAGCCCTGTCTACCAAATAGCTCTTTATTGTTCAAATTGTGCTTTCAAATTCCCTTTGTTTGAGAATTAAACTTCTCTTTCCAAATCATTGATGTCCATCTCATTCCAAAACCAAAGGATCCTGTGGCCAAGTTAGATTTTCCCTCTGATATCCCATATCCATTGATGAGTATGTCATGACCTCTTTTTGACTCCATTGCCCAATAGACAGGATGTTTCTCCATTGGATATATCTTTCCTAGACCTTTCATCTTCTATTGTATCGATTCAACCAAACAAACAAAGCAGTGCACGCAATAACTAGTCTAAAACCAATACTCCAAAGCACCGCAAAGATAAACCTTTAACGAACAAACATTTGAGAGATCCCTCTGCGATAACGAGAGGACAGATCTGGAACTCTAAAGATTAGTTACGATGTTTCCTTGTCTTTTGATTTCCAAACTATCGAAACACGGGACACCAACGGATGCATTGATCCAGCGATGTACTTTTTATGCCATTACCATAGATTGTCTTATCTCTTCTCTGTGGCATTAATCATGTTGATAGTGGGATGAATTTTCGAGGCATAAGTACAATGTTGATCGTAATGATTACCCTGACATATCAGGAAAAATATCCTTGATATGAAGGTTCCATCTAGTTCAATTCGAGGTCTGATGGGGAACTAGCATCGGAAGGCTGCTAAATCAGGGCAATGGAAAATTGCATGGTCCATATTTTTTCATAACGTACACGCCGTGAAGTGCCACTGGGGATAATTAGGGGTTCCCTTCTAAGCCGTTCTTCAACTATCAAAAACATGATGGATTCGCTCATATCTTCTGCTTGGGTCATGGAGCTGCCGATGGACTCAACATCAATATCATCTTCTTAGGAAAGGCAGACTATGGCTGAGCGGAGGCTAGCAAGGGTTAGCCAGAAGTAAGGTATGTAGTGACAATCCTCCAAAAGGTGATTTTCAGCACATAACGAGCATGTGAATTGTGCTGCCCATAGCCCCTTGTAGTAAACCATTTCGATTAGATACCATCTGCGAATGAGCTCCAAGGCTGTGCAGTTTTCGAGGTAGTGGTCGCGTTCATCACATAGCGTGCACATATAATGGGCCTTACTGGGGGCCTTTCTGTGATCCTATGTTCCTGTTGTAAGTATAGAATGGTATGATGCTCGTCGTTGACAGACTGGATGGAGGGATCCTCCTAATAGGATTGCTCAACTACATGTAAGGCATCCCTATATTGTGATATCTCTGGGAAATGGTGGGTATAGTGCCCATAGGTGCCACAAAGAGAGCATGTGTGATTGGTACATAGTAGTTTGCCTTTACCTTTGGTGGTAGGTTCCTTTTTACGAGAACGCAGTGTCGAGATGTTTGCTTCAGAGCCAATAAGTGGTTTTAACTCATCCAACTCTGGACATATGTGGGTAGGGTGGCCTATGACATCGCATATGGTGCAGATTGGTGATTTCCTTTGCATGGCAGGGTTCACCATCTTCTTTCCTCTATTTTCAATTTTCTTGGCCGTGATTACCACTTTCGCAATGGGAAATTCCTTTGCGGGGGTGGTTTCAACCATTTCTTGGGTAGGTTGGGGCTCCTCCGGATTTAGGGGCTTTAACCCTATGGTAGTAACGTTGGTGGCTCCTGTTCCAGACTGGGGAATGAGGTACCAAACTAGGAATGCCAACGATACGTTGGGTAACACCAGTGTTGCCAAAACCTGCTGGGAGATGAAGCCATCTCGGGGGTAGAGGAAAGGGTTTGGGAAGCGGCATAGGCTAGAGAGGCTATCGTGGCCAATGCCTCAATGTCATTACTACTTGAGTTTGTGTCCTGAATAACCTTGGTGCTTGATGTGGACATCATGCACACTGAGGCCCCTATGGCATCGGGCGATGCCTTAGGGATAATGGGAGGATCTCCTAGGAATGACCCTAGGATGGACGATGATTTGTATTGGCTAGGGACATATTCTTGGTACTATGAAAGACTATATGTGGCTGTATCTACATAGGGTAGAATTACATCCTTGTTTTTTAGGGGACGCTTCTCACTATGTGTCAGCCAGTCTATAGTAATGATGTCGTACTCGTGGGGGAACATCATAATGCGGAAGACGGAGGAGGCTATGGCGGACATGACGTACATATAACTCTGCCTGAGGAGTATATTGTAATCCAGGTGAGCATCCAAGAATTCAATTTCTATGTGGACCGTCTTTCTAGCTAAACAGACCAGGACATTTTGGTAGAGGCCGATGGTGTTCGAGGGATGGCCGTCGTACACTCGAAGCGTTATGACTGAGGGTTTTAGTTCAGGAGAACTATTACTAAAAACTATCACCTTGAAATTCTGCTGACTGTATGAGCTCATTAATACTCATACATGCCTCCTCTTCAAGTCTTACAACCTTTACTCCTCATGTCAAGTCCTAAAATAGGAGGAAAAACCCTAAAAATATCTGAAACTTTGGGTACGCAGGTAACATGAATCCTGCCTGCATTCCTAGCTTGGGTACGCAGGTAATACACTGCTTACTTGTGTTCCAGAACATAGTTTTCCTTTGAAATGCCTACGTACCCTCCTCAGAGTCAAAAAAGCAAGAAAGTGAAGTCAAAAAACTGATTTGAGGTCAATTCTAGAAGGTTCTAGATGAGAATTTTTTGGGATGAGTACACTTTAGTAAGGTG
>JAXQQM020085578.1:5000-28252 GCA_034641835.2 Pinus albicaulis
TCGCTTTTATTAGCCCATAAATTATGGCATTGTATGTAATTATGTCAGGCATGCAGTCATTCTCATTCATTTCTTCGAGGAGAAGGAAATATTCATCCAATTTCCCTCCCTTGCAATATCCATTGACCAATGCATTATAGGTCACTACAGTTAGCTTTATTCCGCTCATTAAATCTTCACTGAAAATCTCTTTAGCCTCATCTAATCTACCTACTTTGTAGAAATTGTCTAATAGCAAGGTGTAAGTATAAATATTTGGCTTACACCCCTTACTTTTAATTATACTGAACCACTCCAGGGCCTCTTCTACTCTAACAAAAAAACAGAGACCAATGATCATAGAATTTTAAGTCACAATGTTTGGCTCACACCCATTCCTTATAAATGCGTCTCTAAATTTTTGTGTTGTATGTTGATCTGAAAACTTAGAGAAGACAATGTCTTAATATTTCTGATTTACTGTTTACTCTCTTTAAAATCGAATGTCATTTGATGGTAAATTTGTACTCTTTAATGCACAAAGTTTATGTATTAGAAAGGAAAATTTAGAAATTATTTCAGTTTTCATTTTGTGTTTTCAATTTAGATATTGTTTTCAAGTTTTCACATTTCTAATTTTATTGCAATGTGGCAGACTAATCGTGGCAGTACAGGAACAACCCCAGGACAGGTAAAAAAATAACAATCTCAATTTCATATTAGTTTCTTTATCTTTAACAAAAAAAATATATATATTTCATGCTTCTTATTATTTTATAATGTGGCAGGATGATCGCGGAAAGGGGCCAACCAAAGAACATGTAAAGTGCCAGCCTTGCTCTATCTTCAAGTATTTAGTTCTTTACATAATTGAAATAATGTTAATTTTGTTCAAATACGCAGATGCCTGGCCATGGTGCACCTAATGATTGCCTCAACAAGGAAGAGTTGTCTTCATCCCCATGTCTATTGGTGTCGCTACAAAAAAAAGGCGCTAAAAGTAGCCAAGGAACTTGAGCATTTGGTAAACATTGTGCCTCAAACACCTGAATTAGGAAAAAGGATAAGACAACTTATGACCTAGCTAGAAAAATATAAGGTAATAACAAAAAATAAAAAGGATATTTTTTTGTTCTGCATGAGATCATTTGTGATAGGTTTATTTTAATTTTTACATTAACTAAAATAACAAAAAAAATATTTTGTATGTAGCATTTTCTGAGAACTGATGTCCCCGGTGTTGGTGGTGTTAGTCTCCTATACCAATAGGTGTCATTTTTCATGATTGTCTTGATTGAACTATGGAATATGTTCAAACCTTTTTCTTGAGCAAAGGTGTTCCATATTCTTGAAAAACCAAAAAATCAAAAAAATTAAAAAATGTAAAGAGGGTATACCCTAAAAGAAAATCAAAGGGTAAAAATAATAAAAATGGCCAAAAAGTAAAAGAAATGAACCCCATAAAAAACAAAGGCCAAGGAAAGTGTGCAAGTCTAAATGCCACTACATTTTACTCTGATGTAATAAACAAATTGTGTACAGCTTGTCAAACTTTTGACACAATTTATGAAGAGTCAAATTGTTTAAACTTGACTCATTCATTTTCAATTTCATGTTGTAGAATAGAGAATAAATATCTGACCAAACTGTTTAATCTTGGCAGATAAGTAGATAGGTAGAGTTAATAAAAGGTGCTCAACAGTTTAATCTGAGCCCTTGGATGTAATAAGGGTAGAAATAGATAGATTTACCATGTAAAAGAAAAGAAGATTGATAAGGGTTTGTAAGTCTAAATGCACCCTAATAAAGAAGTGAAAATGGTAGTAGTAGATAGGGTAGGTAGATGGTGTTACAAAGTTTTATCTGATGAATGATGCTGCTACATGTTTTTGATCCTTTACTTTCATCACAAATACTGAAGCAGGAAATACACTGGAAAATCACAGCAAGCAAAGTCAAAATCATTAACTTCCCTCATCACTTTCCCCTTAAAATTTTACTAATTTCCCCAAGGAACAAAGGTATTTGAAGATTAAAGGGGCTCAAGGCATTTCCTTGACTTTTGGAGGGACCGGACCCTCGGCCTAATGATCAAAAAGACTTAAGTACTTGAGATTATTTGTTATTACAATCATTCAATTTTAACCTTTTCCTAAGTAAAATCCTATTTTACTTAGGAAAATCATGTAAAGTTCCACAATAATCCCTCAAAATCACTTACTATTCTATGTTGAAGTGTTGAAATTGAGATGACATGATTTACCTCAGAAATCTTCACTTTCTTAGTTATAGTTAAGTATTTTGAGTTTACCTTGCCCTGTAAAGCCATCTTGAGTGTAGAATAGAAATCCAGTAAAACCATCCTTTGACTCCATAGCCCAATGGACTGAAAAACCTTCAACCTTGCCCTTAGTTTGTGGATTCCACCATTTCTCAAAACAAACTCTTGGATCTATAACTAGCCTAAAAACTTCTAAGAACAAAGATAAATCATAAAGAGAGAGCCCTCTCTGGATGCAGATTGGCTAGATTCTGCATCTGAAGGTTGGTTTGTGGTTACCTCGGGTATACTTTCCTTTTCCACAACTTCAAGGAAAACCCGAGTGATAACATAGTGGTGACCATACTGGGGATCTGAATCATTTTATTGATACTATTGTTTGATTTATAAGCTATAGACAGAGTCTGAAGATCAGCCAGGTAGCCTTTGAAATGCTTTTGCTCTGCAACTGCATAGTAAACAAATGTTGCTTCAGTCTATCTCTGGTTTAGCTTATAAACTGAACTTTGGATTCAAAACATTCAATCAGACTCTCTAGTTCAATAAATCTTTTAGAAAAATTTAATTAAAAATCTTAAATTTCTTAAAGAAATCATATAAGTTGTTTTGAAAATTCATAAAAAACAAAATAATCATAAAATACTCAAATTTTGGTTTCCTGAAGAACTAAATTTTTCTTCAGAATTGTTTTACAAGTTTAGATCTGATCTATGATGGTGGACAGGGATCAGACACACAAAGGTTAAAATCATCCACCTGGCGACTCCAAATCAATTTCAGAATCAAGACTCCACTGGAGGAATGAACCTCAAAGGACAAAATGGAAAGATCAGGCTTTCAACTTGGATCTTAATCCAAGACATTATGTTCTTTCTCATTAAGAAATTTTTTCAATGTATATTGTATTTTATAGAAGATCTTAGATTAGTTTTTAGTTATTTTCCTTTCAAGTTTGTAAGCAATAATTCTCCTAATCTCTTTGAGCAGCTTTCTTATGAATCTAATGATGATCATTTTCCAATTAAGAAGCCTCAAATAATCAAGACTGATCTTACAATCCCTGTACATATCCCTGTGCCATATAAAGTTCCAGATAGATATAAGCCCCTTATTTTACCTCCTATACTCCATGATTTTCCTAAAAAATACTACAAGTATCTTCCTAGATTTGATGGAGAGAATGGTA
The DNA here is from genome assembly GCA_034641835.2 of Pinus albicaulis. Classification (NCBI taxonomy): domain Eukaryota; kingdom Viridiplantae; phylum Streptophyta; class Pinopsida; order Pinales; family Pinaceae; genus Pinus; species Pinus albicaulis. The sequence goes on from JAXQQM020085578.1 coordinate 8,447, forward strand.
TCACCGCCCAAAAACATATTCAAGGTTTTGAGAATTATTTGGATTTATTTGAGATTGATGAAGATGATGTTAAAATCAGACTTTTTGCTCTTTCTTTGCAAAATAGAATAAAGAGTTGGTTCAAAAATCTTCCTAATGCTAGCATCTCAAATTTCCAACAGTTTATCAAACTTTTCCTTGATAGATGGATAATAAAAATTAATCATTTTGTGATCATGGAAGAATATAATCAATTAAAAAGACATTCAAATGAAACGATACAACAATTTTCTGACAGATTTAATCAAGTTTATTATTCAATGCCAGAAAATATTAGACCTCCTCATGATTCAGCTCTCTTGCATTATCCAAGTGCCTTTGATTCAGAAATATAATTTAGGTTAAGAGAAAGAGATCCAAAAACACTTGTACAGATGCAGAATATTGCAGTTGATGTGGAAGTTAATCTCCAAATCAAACAGGAAATGTTGAAAGCAGAAGAAGAGGAAAGGAAAAACATTACAGAGGTAAAACTCAACCTTTTGGTAAGAAAACTAGATGAAATAACACAGGAGATCACTATGAAAGAAGAATTTTTTATTCAAAATCACCATGAAGAAATAGAAGAGGTTGATAGCCATGAACAAATTGCTCTTAATTCAAATTATCATAAATCATAAAATGAATTTACAAATCAATATGAGGAAGAGGAATCTGTTGTTCTAATGTGTATGTTTGATGACATTCCTTATTTTGATGATTTGCCTAAGTATGATAATTATGATAATAGTTATGTTCTCCAAAGTCAAGCTAACTTTACAGAGATATCAGAAGCTAGTTTGGAGGATGAAGAAATGCAGTTTCAGCAGATTGAAGATAGTGATCAGCCAATACAGATCAGCCATGAGAGTGAGGAAGGAAGAGCAGAAAATGTGGAAATAAGTGAAGATTCTTTACCTCTTTGTTTTGCTTCATTTCAGTTCATTAGAGAAAACTATCATGCCATCAATAATCAGCAATCCTTAGGAATTGTGATTGACAACAAAGAAGATAATGAAACTATTGATCAAGATTTTTCAGTTTCACAATTGCAGTTATCAGTTCCTATTGAAATAAATGATCAAATGACACAAGAAAGTTCCATACCACTATTTTTTGAACCATTTCAGCTTTTAAAGGAAATGTGGTATAACATATTTAAAGAAAAGAATGGGAAACTTGTTGAAGTTTATGAAGTCCCATGGAATTTTATATGTCATAGGTTCCAGCAATTTTCCCAAGATTTTCAGGATCCAATAGCAGATATGTTGAATATTGAAGGCATTCAAAGAATTCCTCTATTAACTAACTATGATTTTCAGAATCAAGATGATAAAGGATTCAACACTCAAACATTACAATCAGTAGGAATATCATCACAAATCTTATCTCAAAGTTTACAGGGAGATAAAGATGAAAATAACATTTCATATTCATGGTATGGAGGCCATCCAGAACAGATGTACAGTTGTTCAGATCAGTTAAACATCATTGTATATATTTTGGAAGATCCTTTTGTACAGTTTCTAGAGTCAACAAAGGAAATCAAGTGTTTCCTTATCCTCTCATTTGTTGACAAGTTTCTAATAGGTTTCAGAAGTACAATTTTGATAATCAACAAGAAAATGCAACAAAATATATCAAAGTACATAATGCTTGAATGGTTGCATTGGCTATTTCATTTTACCTAACTAGCAGTTGAACAGTAGATTGAGTAGGTAGATGAGTGCTAATAAGCTCAGAATTTTGAGCAATTTTTTTAGTTTTCAATTTACAACTAGTTTTTCATTAAGTTGGTTTGAAAATTTTTGTGGGTTGTTTAAGTTTCAAGATTAGATTTCAGGTTGCAGAAAAAGGACTATATTCAATTCAATATTTTCAGCCACAGCTAATGCATCAGTTTTAATTGGATGGTGACTTCTTGAAGTTGAAGCCCGAAGTGAAGGCCCTAAGGTTCAAAAGTTTCACTATCATATGTACAATAAAGCTACCAGAAGAAGGAGATTACATAGTTCAGTTTGAAGACATGTTTAGGCATCTGATCTGCTGTTCTTGACTTTCCACAAGGAAAATCCATCCCCAAGTGGAGCCAGTGTTAGACTCCTATACCAATAGGTGTCATTTTTCATGATTGTCTTGATTGAACTATGGAATATGTTCAAACCTTTTTCTTGAGCAAAGGTGTTCCATATTCTTGAAAAACCAAAAAATCAAAAAATTTAAAAAATGTAAATAGGGTATACCCTAAAAGAAAATCAAAGGGTAAAAATAATAAAAATGGCCAAAAAGTAAAAGAAATGAACCCCATAAAAAACAAAGGCCAAGGAAAGTGTGCAAGTCTAAATGCCGCTACTTTTTACTCTGATGTAATAAACAAATTGTGTGCAGCTTGTCAAACTTTTGCCACAATTTATGAAGAGTCAAACTGTTTAAACTTGACTCATTCATTTTCAATTTCATGTTGTAGAATAGAGAATAAATATTTGACCAAACTGTTTAATCTTGGCAGATAAGTAGATAGGTAGAGTTAATAAAATGTGCTCAACAGTTTAATCTGAGCCCTTGGATGTAATAAGGGTAGAAATAGATAGATTTACCATGTAAAAGAAAAGAATATTGATAAGGGTTTGCAAGTCTAAATGCACCCTAATAAAGAAGTGAAAATGGTAGTAGTAGATAGGGTAGGTAGATGGTGTTACAAAGTTTTATCTGGTGAATGATGCTGCTACATGTTTTTGATCCTTTACTTTCATCACAAAAACTGAAGCAGGAAATACACTGGAAAATCACAGCAAGCAAAGTCAAAATCATTAACTTCCCTCATCACTTTCCCTTTAAAATTTTACTAATTTCCCCAAGGAACAAAGGTATTTGAAGATTAAAGGGGCTCAAGGCATTTCCTTGACTTTTGGAGGGACCGGACCCTCGGCCTAATGATCAAAAAGACTTAAGTACTTGAGATTATTTGTTATTACAATCATTCACTTTTAACCTTTTCCTACGTAAAATCCTATTTTACTTAGGAAAATCATGTAAAGTTCCACAATAATCCCTCAAAATCACTTACTATTCTATGTTGAAGTGTTGAAATTGAGATGACATGATTTACCTCAGAAATCTTCACTTTCTTAGTTATAGTTAAGTATTTTGAGTTTACCTTGCCCTGTAAAGCCATCTTGAGTGTAGAATAGAAATCCAGTAAAGCCATCCTTTGACTCCATAGCCCAATGGACTGAAAACCTTCAACCTTGCCCTTAGTTTGTGGATTCCACCATTTCTCAAAACAAACTCTTGGATCTATAACTAGCCTAAAAAATTCTAAGAACAAAGATAAATTATAAAGAGAGAGCCCTCTCTGGATGCAGATTGGCTAGATTCTGCATCTGAAGGTTGGTTTGTGGTTACCTCGGGTATACTTTCCTCTTCCACAACTTCAAGGAAAACCTGAGTGATAAAAGGTGGTAGTGGGACACAAAGGCAAGATATTGCTAAGGAATCCTCTCATACACCTTCTACGCCTTCAGGTGGCAGCCAAGAAATGCACCCTGCCAAAGAAGACACACAGCCAACCGTTGAACGTGCTGGCAGTGATGAGGCTGGTATGGGCAAATTTATTATTGCATTTCTTAGAGCTACACATGTCACCTCCACGGGGACCATTCCATTCACGTTTTTGGTGAACAATGAAGGTGTTCTTATAAAACAAGTACAACTCCCAGGTAAGTTTTAATATTTTAATTGTTTCATGTACTCTATCTAAAACATATTTTATCATGATTATTATTTTTAAATTAATGATAATATCTTTTTTCTGTGTAGGAAACAATGATTTATACAAGGCCTTGGAGAGCAAGGAGTTGGTAATTTTTGGCCCAACCATATGCATAAGGTGGAATTCCTAGAATTCTAACCTGAAAAAAGAACTTCTAGATTATCTAGAAGGCCTTTTTGGGGTGGGCACATTTGATAGAACAACGGTCGCCCGGGCAGTTGGAAAATATCTAAAATATACCAGGGACACCTATAGGATGCACTTGCAAATTAACTCTAAATATGAGCATCCTCTCACAGTTCTAGAGAGGGAGTGGAGAGTACTCATCGATGATGGAAAAGAGAAAAAGGCCAAGAAAGAAGGAAAAATGCTAACTGGACCCGCAAGGTAAATTAAAACTTTAATTCAATAGCTTTAATTTTCTCTATGTCTAAAATAAAAGTGTGCTACTTAACTGACTTCAAGCTTTTTATGATAGGTTGTCTCACACCTCGAAGGCAACCAAAGCTATGATTGAAAAAAAAGGCCATCACAAGCTAGGCCAGGGCGGCTACTTGAAATTGGCCACAAGAATTGTAAGTAGCTAAACATCTTATAATTAATTGTATCGCCTTCCAACATTTTTGTAATCCCATCAGATAACATTCAAAATACACAATCATATGTAATGTATGGTGATGACTTTGGAACGGAAACTAGAGAGGTAGACAGAGAGATCACTTTATGTTATGGCTATCAAGCTGTAGTTGAACATCGTAGAAGCTTGGGGCAGGTCCCAAGATCCAGAAATTCTGATAAGGTAAAATGTTAACCTTTCAATATGTTTGTTTTAATCCATAAATTTAATGTCTAAAAACTTTGTTTAAATCAGGCGAGAAACACTTTCAACGAGCCAAATAACCCAGTTTTAGAGCAGTGTGTTGAAAGTGAAATATTTCCAAAAGTACATGATCCTCACGTGCAACCTAATCATTCAAGTAGGGACTAGGCCGACAATGCTACTATTAGTGAGGGCCATGATGGTAATTAATTTCCACTTATAATTTTTTTCTTATTATACCTTGAGGGTTGTGTTATTATAACAAATTTTGTTTAAAGGATAGAGAATGTTGTACTTGAGCATCCTACCACTAGAGAGGAACACAAGGCAACGGTTCCAACGGTGACAACTAGTGCACTAGGTAAATAATCTCATTGCAATTTTTTTTATTAATATTACTGAACTAGTTCAATGATATTTAAAAATTGACAATTAAATTTTAATATTATTTTTTTTTGTAGGCGATGCCCCGTCACTGCGTGAGATCAGACATCGTGAGTACGCAACTAGGTTAGCTATGCGAGAAAGGCACGAAACAGAAGTAGAGCACAATGATGTTGATGATGTAGTTAGGAGCTTTAGAAGTAGAAATAAGAAAAAGAAAATTTGATAATGTAGAATATTGTATTATTATAAGATAAATGTTACCATACTTGGAAACTTTTTTTGCGTTATATAAAAACTCATTTATCATACTATTTTTATGCCAAGCACTTTAAATGTTTTCTTGCGTACTTTTTGTTGCGTTTCTTTTTTATTAGTTATTGAATATATTTTTTCTGCTCATGAAAGTAAAAAATGAAATATAGATTGGTTATTGGGGAATTGAGAGGGAGGGGGGGGGGGAGGGGGAGGCCATAAGAGTTTCCACCTTCACGTGGTTGGCCCTGTTTAGTAGAGAATAATTTATTGGAGTGATTTAATCTTGGAGCAAACCTCCCTCAATCCAATGTAGCAACAAAAAAGTCACTGTGGACTTAGTTGCTACTCTTTCAGATCGTGGAAGGCTTTTTCCATGTCTAGGGGACTCCAACAAATTGTTCTTGAAATGGAGAGGAGTTTATTCAGGTATGTTTTGACATTGTCAAAATATGTTCTAACATTATCATAAGAATGCATCTTAGAGTAAAAAATACTACATCAATTACTTGTATTTATTGTACAAATAATTATGGTTTTTGAATGACTTGGCAGCGCAGGTACAAATCCTCTTGCATCATGAGCAATACAACTTGCCAACCAGGGTCATGTCCAGGATCTTTTTTCTTGTGCGCTTGACCAGGTTCATAGTGTCACATTTTGTAAGTTCCTTTACAGTTCATAATTCAAGATGAATCTTGTTCATGATTATTATCTGGTTTTTTGTATGTGTTTTTTCCTCTATTTGATTGTAAGTTTGAACATGCTTTTAAACATTGAATTTTTTTTTGTTTTTATACTATTTTTATACTTACTTGTTCTAGTTATGGTGATATAACCACCATTGTATCGTATCCATCTTATCGCATTCCCTTGGGTTGTAGTTAGGTACAAAGGAAATCCAACCCTTTTCAATTCCCTCACATTCCAGTTACAAGGACCATTGGAATAATTGGCACATACCACGTTGGCTCAATTTTTTGGCCATCTTCATTCAAGTATTCTAAGAGTACATCATCATATTTTGGGAACAAGAAGCATTTTATTGGTGACATGCATGTGAAAACATATCAAGCACTTGCATGATCTTTTCCACCCTGGGCTCTGGTACCAAATTTCCCAAGTGGAGCAAGGAGGTTAATGTTGTTACTTCCAACAAAATCTTGTGCCATTCCAATAATTGTGCTAGCAAGACTCTACTCACCGTGATGGTAAGCAGAATGCTCTAAGACGTAACCCGAGAATTGAGCAACCTTTGCTTGTGTAACAAAATTTCTCTTGAAAGAGCAAAACAATATTTTCCTTTTCCTTGGTTTCAAACCATCAACCATGGATGGGATGGATCTTTGCAAATCAGCCATGGAAAATAGGATCAGCTCCTTGTTTACAAATTCAATGTACTTGATAAGCATGTCATTCTAGTCCAAATATGTTCCCCGCTCAAAATTTCTTAGCCAGTTCTTTTCAGCCTCTATTTTCTTCTTGTTGAAGGTCAATTCAATTGCATCTCCATCTTCCTCATTTATCCACATGAAGTATTTTTTATGTTTGTCTAAATTTTTGAAATATTCTTTCCCCTCTTTAGAAGTACTTATACTGAAACCTTTATAGTACTTTATGGTCCATCCTGATGCTGGTCCACCTAGATATTCTCTCCATGATTCATACTCAGGCATGGTATAAAAGAAAATACCTGTCCATTTTTATGGTTTTCTTTGAAAATAGGAGTAATGTTCTCAACAACTCCACATTTATCAACTTTCTTCAAAACCTCTTGAGATATTTCACACTTTGAACCAAAGCTGTTCTGACAACTTGTCAGTGTCTCCTTGGTTTGGGATTCAAATGTAGGATTGTCTATGAAATAATTGACAAAGATCCATAAATGATTCTTTATCATGTGTGCTTTCACAACAGTTGTCTTGTTCTTCTTATTTAAAATGTTCATCACATGGGTTGTTATCTGGTTTACTACTCAATCAACGTGGGAACCACCTTTAATGGTAGCTATTCCGTTAAAAAAGTTGAGGTACTGGTGTTTGTACCTCATGTCTTTTCTATGTGGATAGTTAGTTCATTACTTCTGCAAGAAATAGTGAGCTTAGAAATGCACTTTATTCTAGACCTAAATCTAGTTGTATATGTAATTCACACATTATTTCACTCAAAGTTATATAGACTTTTCTAAGGAATGTGTCAAATTCATTTTAGATATGTGAATAACCACACCAGTATATGTGTATATCTTTATCTGTGTAGTGAGGAATTAGATATGGATCTTACATTCAGTTTATTAAGGACCAAGAGATACTTTTAATGCATGTACCACTTAACCATGTATACCCATATTTTAGTAATATAAATCCATTAAGTATGCACACACACTAGGAATGCCTATCAATTAGAGGTCTGAGCTATGGGATGCATTATTCCTTCCACCTTACAGGAATTCCCTATACAAGCAACTAGATCTTAGGTTGTTCCTTAACCATAACGAATGTAGAAGTCCACTAATTTTGAAGGAATGCTCTTCTTGGTAGTCACTTTAGTAGGAATATGGGTCTATATAAATATATTATAGTCACTGATTACAAATCCACTTCCAAGGCTAGTAGAATGTGTTAAATCCAACCAACCATGTGACTCTATGTATATCATATCTAGTACAAATCATATCGAATATCAGTCCAACTTGTTATTCTTTGGGCATCATAGTTTATAGGATAGAGTTCAGTGTAATAATAGTAGCATTCAACATAATAATAGAAACATATCAGCATTTGACATAATGAGAACAATAAAAATAGAAATCATATAATAGTACGCCAACATATCAACCAAAACAACAAGATTGATTTAAGCAACAATTGTAACGTAGGAATATTTGGTGATTCCATTTTAGATAGTGGAACACTAGAGAAAGAATGAGGGATAAATGTATTTATCAAGACTTCTAACCTCAAACACTTCATTTCACTCCAAAAGGTCCCTCTAAAATAAGTCTGACTCAATCAAAACATGTGTCAATAGTTTTGTTCGTTTTATTTGGGATGGACTCTCAAGTCCCAAGTTTGAGACCAAGACTCCCGAGTAGGGCAAGTGAGGAATTCCACCTGGGGAGTATCTAGGGAGTACTTGTCCCAGAGCTAACTCAACAAGAATCAGCCATTCTTGAGAGTAGGGGAAAATTTTAACACTAGTATAATAGATTCTGAGGAATGTTTATTTCAATTTTACCAAGATGGAAGAGTATGTTGAGCCCACATGAGTTTTTATATCCTATTTCTCCATATGTGACTTTGTGAGTTTATGCATTATAATGTCGTGCAAAAGACAACAACAATTTAGAACATATGGATATTCTTGCATAACCGGTATGATTGTGACACTTCCATGAAAGCCACCTATTTCCATGGCCAAGTGGTGGAATTTTGAGCTCATACACTAGATGAAGAAATTGTAAAACTGATCATCTCACTGATGTAATTGGATACAGTAAAAACACATGTTCATGAATAACACCCAGATTATTGTACCACTTGATAAACAACTTTTAGTCACCTTTCCTTCATCAAGGATATGTAGTACTTTAAGGATTTATTAGTCCAAGTCTGGCATTCAAACACTCTAAAATAATTGATGGGGTGAGGGATGTTGTATTGCAGAGTGCAAAGAAACCACTTTCCTAAAAGTGGAAAGATATAATAACAAGGGGATCTTATGTATCAGAGAAGTTGTTGAGATTTATGCTCTCGAGAATTGGATGTGTGTGTCAATTTTTTGGGAATGGAATCATGTTCCAAGGCTTTATATGCTTATACATGTGATTTTGAATACCCTGAATTACATGGTATCACTAGAATCATTAGACCCAGTTATAAGTCCTTCCATCTTTTCTGTCCTTGTTAGATATGTTGTTTAAAATAGAAAGGAGGATTATCGGGAATTTTCACATCTAAATGACATTTATTGAAAAATATTGGAATATAAGTCAAGATCATTTCTCCAGAGTCCAAATACATTGTCCTCACATTATCAGACATAATGAAGATGTATCTATTTTCTAAATACCTTATGGTATGTGCATCAAAAGGCTACTCAAGGGAATCATATTTATTTGACTTCTAGTTATAATGTTTCCATTTCATCCAAGGATATTTGTGCAGAAAGAAGAACAATGGAAACATGTCACTGAATATGTAAGAATTATCTTTGGGGCTTGCACTTTAAGGCCTTCAATAATTTGAGCTATCTGTAAATAATTTTGTAACTCTATTAGGGCATACCAAAAATCTTAAATGGATATTCGAAGTGAGGATGATAAACTCAGCTTCAGGGTTTTTTTAAATTCACAATTTTTGCTGATTGATAATTCTGCTCTCTCTTTCTACACATAACATTTATCTGAGGGGGGATATTTCTCATTCTTCATATATACCTGCTTATCATATTCTTCTTAATTTCTTCTTTCATTCCTGCCCTTGTGGAGCAAAATAGATGGGTGAAACAAAAAATTTCAACTAGTCATGCCAAATTGTTTCAAATTTCACAACAAAGTTTCAGCTAACATAGAGTTTAAAATATATTAACACTTATTTATATTCCAAAAATGACCAGACTATGGATATATTGCTTAAAAATGGTGCCAAATAATCTGAACAAACAATAGATTGTGAATGAAATAAAGCCACCTAACAAATTAGAATAGTTGTTGAAAATGTTATTTTCCAAAAATAAGGATGGCTTTATTCTAACTATTTATTCTACGCAAGGTATCTAAAGTAGCTCTACCGATTCATTTTAATGCCAATAATTCACTACACGAAACAAAATCATCGTTATTTTTTTCTGAGTTAGGATACAGTTTATAACGTTAAAAATTTGGTATTGGTTATAGATCCATAGTGTTGCATATTTTCTATTTGAATTACATCAATATTTATAATAATTACTTTTATGTCTGTGTGTGTCATCTCTATGTGTGTATGTGTGCTGGCTCACACATAGACACAACGTTGAGCCGTCAAAGATGAATCTCAAAGGTGTTTTTAAAAATATAAGCGCACATGAGCATTATTGAGCCAACAATGCATGCATATTTCCTTCTCATGAACAAGTCTCAATGTGGAAAATCCATGAACTATATTTATGTCAACTTTTTCACGTAATTCTTCCACATTTTTCCAAAAAAACACATTGCCACGTGCTATTGTTTTCTCATTTTTCTAAGAAAGGAAATGGGAGCATGTTATTTTATTGATGGCGAAGGTTGTTGTGTCTACCTATAGGTGACCTCCTATGGGTCAAGGACTACTACTTATTTCTTGTCACTGAAAAACCTCAGAGATAGGTCACTGAAAATCTCAGAGACGATGTCTGAAAATCTCTGTTTGTAGACTGTTTGAAGATCAAAATATCAATTTGCAGTGAAGAACAGTAATATATTCATTTGTATGTGGAACACCCACATGGAAGATAACATGTCATTGTTATTTTGTTTGTTAGCCATTGATAAATTCTGTTATACCAAAAAGTGGCTAATTTTGTTCTTCAAAAACCCCAAGAGATAATTCCCCTTTGAGAACCTATCATCCTTGAAGTTTTTATGAAGATAACTAATTCTTCAGTTAATCTTCACTGCCATTTCCCTTATAAACCTGAAAAATCTGCTTTTTGCCTGAAGAAAAGACTGCTGAAAAACCCCATTTTCCATCATTTTTACCCCTAAAAACACTCATAATTAACCTCCATTTTCATCTCCTTTTTCCTCATCAAAATCCTCCATTTCCCTCATTTTGACCTTCAAAATTACTTCAAGACCCCTTTAAAACCATTTGGTCTCCTACCATTTGGTTTTAAAATCTTTCATTCCCTTATCGGAATCCTCCAATTGGCTTAAAAAATCTGTTTTTAGCCTAAAAAACACTTATATTTCATTACACATAATTTTAGCCCCCAAGGGCTTAAATTTCATAATCCCCACTTCTCATAGGAATGGCAGCCCCGCAACCGGGTGCTAAGGGCCTAAAGTCCTCTTCTAAACCCGTAAAAACCTTTTCCTCCTTTGTATTTTATGAAAAATCTGACTTTCCACTATGTTTTAATCAATTCGATAGTTCGAAGTTTCAATGAAAACTTACCGTTGATCTGAAACGATCAACGATCGTTGCCCAATCACATCACACATAAACAAACAATCCTTTGCTTGGTTCCTTCCTTTTTTCCGATTGCGATTGGCCCTTTCCTTTTAAAAACCCCCGATCCCTTCATCTTTCCCGCATAAAACTCGGAGCCGCGACCAGCGCTAAGGCTCAATCGCAATCGCAAATCGGAGTTTCTATTTTAACGTTTTCCCTTTGTTATTTAAAAAAAAAAAATCCCCGATGCAATGGGTTTTTTCCTCTCAACCCCGGATCCAATCTCCATCGTTGATTTTTTATAAATCCAACGGCCAGTGCTAAAGTCACATTGCACCCATAATCTTCCTCCATCACCCCTATGATTTAATCTCCACCGTCGATCTTACTCCCACATCAACGGTTAGCACGTAATCGCATCGCATCATTTCTTCATTATGTTCCCCTTCCCCTCCTTCGATTGAGATCTTGCGACCCAATCTGGACCGTCAAATCCACAAGAACCGACGGCCCAGATTAATTGTAACTCTGCCCATTTTTCTCTGCGTTTATCCCTCAGATTAAATCTCAACCGTCGATCTGAATCCCAAATCCGACAGTCAATATGTAATCGCATCGCAAATTTTCTTATGTGCCTTCCTCTCTCCTCCACCGATTGGCGATCCTGCGATTGGATCTGGGCCGTCCATTTCATAGATCAGATGGTCCAGATTAAAACCTGACTTCCTCTATTATTTCATAAGGTCCCGCGGTGTAAATCGTTTGGTGAATACCCACCATTGATCTCTGCAGATCAACGGTTCACGTTTAACCCAACTTCTTCCCAAACCCCTGCCTCATATTTCTTTCGATACTCCATATTTCAATCTGGGCCATTCGTTTCTACCATCTAATGGTCTAGATATGACCTAGTAGGCCCAACTCCTTTGTGACCTACCTCCCCCACTGATGAATCCTGACCATCCATTCCTATGATCCGATGGCCTAGATCAAAACCGCCTTTGCTTGGCCCACCATTTTCCGCCCGTGCATCTTACCTCCATCGTGCTCTCTTCACAACCGTCTGATCTAATGCCCTAGATCTGACGGCCAGTGCGCGGTTTCGTGTGATTTCGCGTCTGAAGGTTAGTTTTTCAAAGTTACACGATATGGGTGGTTTTAAAAAGCCACGTGTCAGCCAGAGACGCATATCACGTTCAAAAAAGAAATACTGCCTTTCCCTCTTTTCTCTGCGCGATACCAGTGGTTTTTATGGTCGAAACCACCATTCCATTTTCCATTACATTTTCTTATAATAAATATCCGCCGTTGACCTCTGAGATCTAATGGTCCCAGTTTAATTTTTCCGTTAGTTCATCGTCCTCCACCCATCCTCCAAAGGACTTCATCAATGAATCTTTGTCGTTGATCTCTGTTGGCTAAATCAATCCAACGGACCAGAATTATTCCGCAACCCCAAACTTCGTCCTAACCCTTTTTCGCTGCCGATAAAGGTTTTGACCATTTTCATTACATTTTCCCCCATTTTCATTATAATATGACCCCTCCGCATTATAAATCCTGATTGATCTCGACTGTTGATCTTTGCAGATCAACGACCTGGAATTAATATCCATCACCATTTATCCAACCGCCTCTCCTTTTGACCCCGACAATCAATCCTTTCCATTGGATGCTTCATCCAACGACTACATCTAACCTAAACCTCTGAAGCAGTTTAAACCTTACCCGACAGGAATTTTTATAATTTCATTTGTTTGTGCAGGTTTCAATGGATTTTCCATTATTTTAGAAGAAAATCAAAGGCCAGGGATGACGATCCCTCAAGCCATTATTCATCAAGGGGATCATTCTACAGAGTTCACATCATGATTTATTTGTGCCTCATGAGCACCGATAACACTATAAAAACCCTCTGTACACCTGCGCAGCAAACAAAACACAGTAAACCTTGATCCAATAAAGAGTATCAGTGTTAAAAGATAAAATCACAGCAAAAATGAAGAATTGAAGATTGTTAACACAGTTTTGAGGGATTACGGCCTAAAATCGACCATCTAAAGCCTAATCCACTCAATTGAAGACAGTTTGAAGAACAAAAAATAGAAATTAGGCCTAATTAATCCTAACACCCAGAATTAAAGCAATTTAACAGTGTTTTAAAGAAGGACAATCAGATTTATCAGTCTGAGAAGCCTCCACTACCACATCAGGGGCTAATTGAATCCCGCAGCTACCAAAAGAGCCACCTGCAGCTCAAAGCAACCAAAGAAGGCCTACTTATTTCCTAAACAGAAGATATTTGCATAAAGACACCTAAAAATTTATTACCAAAGAAAGAACAAATTCTGAAACTGTCAGGGAAGTTATTGTAAGGGATAAGTAAGCTTCAAAGTCAATCTTTTTTCCCATTTAGCCTAAAAATAGCAGAAACAGAGTACATGAAAGAGAATCATAATTCAATGTTCTCCTGCCTTAGGCCTTGCATGGTTTTCAAGGCTAGGAGTTGCATTTAGTGTAGAATTTATTACGCTTCAATCCTAAAAACACTCCCACCTCCTCATTTCTTCTATAAATACTTTTGAGGAAGATGAGGAATTTTGGGTTGATTGTTCACTAGTTGTAATACTGAAACTCTATGAAATAATACATAGTTTGTCTAAAGTTGAGGAAGAAATTGAAGTCTTGGAAGCTTGATGATGTTGTTACATGCTTGTTCTTGAGAAGGCTCTATCATTGGATCCATGAGCTTGGCTATTGGTGAAGTATTCTGAATTGTTTAATGTTTTCTCCTATTTACATTTTGTTCCATAAATGCTTACTACAGTAGGATGAAATTTTTAGGCTAAGAAATGACTCCTGGAAGCACCTTAGACCTGTTCATCCTTCACTGTTTCATGTTTTCTTCCGCTGAGCTATTTCAGAGTCTTCAATCTCTCTCTTTAGTCCTCATGCTTTTTTATTTCTCTAATAGTTCAAATAGTTGGTTTTAGCATGATTTATGGTTTTCCCTGCTTGTCTGCTGCCACTTAAAAGTTGTTATCGAAGTCTCCCTTTGAAGTACCATTGTTTATAGTTAGCCAAGGAGGTTTGTTCTAATCATGCCCTTTTTCCTTGCTTGAACAATTGTTTTAAAGGTATTTATAGTTGTGATCATAGATTTTTTTAGGTGTTCCCTCTTCTATGACTGCAATTATTAGTGAATCTTTTATCTTTTCTAAGTCATTTGAAATAAAATCTTCGAGGAAATAGGATGTGCTCCCGAATCTTAGATTTCATTTTAAAAGTTGTTTTGAAGTCATTATTTGCTTAAAGTGTGGTTTGTAGAATTTATGGTTAGCCCAGTCTATCAAATACCTCTTTATTGTTAAAGTGATGTTTTTAAATTCCCTTTATTGAGAATTCAATTTCTCTTTCCAAATCATTGATGTCCATCTCATTCACAAAACCAAAGGATCCTGTGGCTAAGTTAGATTTTCCCTCTGATATCCCATATCCATTGATGAGTTTGTCATAAACCCTTCTTGACTCCATTGCCCAATGAATCTAACATTTCCCCTTTCTATCTATCTCTCTTAGACCTTTCATGTTCTGCTATGTCATTCAACCAAATAAACAAACAAAAACTTGCACTTAATAACTAGTCTAAAACCAATACTCAAAGCACACAAGATAAAACTTTGCAAAAAACAAATAATTTGAGAGATCCCTCTCTGAGAACAGGAGGACTAGATCTTGTAACTCTAAAGATTGGTTCTAATGTTACCTTGTCTTTTGATTTGCCAATCTATCAAAACACGGGACACCAATATGGTTCATGATGTTGTGGCACTGAATTAGAATCATGTGGCACACCTATATGATAGATGGTGTATCATCATGACATGGCTCATTGGTGATGTGGTGATGACATGGTGAAAACATTTCACTAACGTGGCACTTATGTGGAGAGGAAGTGGAAGGTGATGTGGAGCACATGTCGAGGAATTGATTCCAAGAAATTTGGAATCTAGTATTTGGCCTATCTCCCAATACTAATAGAACCTAAACTTTTTCAGTTATATTAATTGTAGCTACAAATCCAGAAGAAACGTAAGACAATATGAGATAATTGTAGCTTCCTAATTATGTAGTCATCGTGTGATATTGTTATGCATTACGTTGTTAGAAGCAATTATACAAACTGATAATAAATGAAAATAGGCTATCCAAGTTCGGCATGATGTCAAGGTTTTGCCATGGTGTATTCATGCTTGGGCATGATGTCAAGTATTAGTCTAAATTTAACATTAAACACGGTGTATTTTTTAATGGACATAATATTATAAATAATAGACACATTATTTCCAGAGGTATCCATTATGGATATACTTGATATTGTTATTTACCTTAGTAAAGGGTACAAGGTGATGTTATCAAATATTTTTAGTCATGTTTTATTGTTGGTAAGTTTGTCTTGCTACAACAGAAAGCAAATGGAGTCGTGTTTTAATGATTGGGTAGTTTGCCTTGCTACAACAACAAATAAATGGGGTTGTGTTTTAATTATTGGGCAATGTGTCTTGCTACAGTAGCAAGGAAATGGATATATGTTTTAATTACTACGAAGTATATCTTGCTATAGTAACAAGGAAATGGCCATCGCTAAACTTCACATCTAGTGGCTCAACACTATTACCATCACCAACTTATTGCACATTGACCACCAAACTAGTGGACTTATCCAACTTTTGTGTTTGTGTTAACCAACTGAAATTAGTTGTGCATTTTTCCCTTAAAATTTTGCAAAAGACAGTTGAGTCATGGAATATTTTACACTGTAATGGTAGCATAAGACTAATTGGTATAATTTGTTTTATTTTCATATATAGTTGGTATTTATATGAGATATTTACATCACTTGAGTGTGTAACCATGCTAAGCACTAGTAAAAAGACATTCCATTCTTGATTTGGTAAGATTCTTGGACATGTTAATTCCTTTGTGACTCGACATTTCCATGGTGCTTTTGAAGTTTTTTCACAAGGAAAGCTTCATGGATGGTAGATCATAATAGGAATGTCAATTATGTGTACACTCGGATATGAGATTAATATTGTCATGTTATTGGTTTTTTTCTATCATAATACCTCTCTTGTTTGTACTACAAGAGTAATCACCCTATTTAATGGTTTATAATTGGGTATACACTTGATGACCCTTCCCACATGCACCATGTATTAAATGAATGCAGGTACAGAAAAGTATACAAGCCTCCCTTTGAGGAAAAAAATATGACTTATTTAGAGGTAGCAGTACGAAATGATAGTTGTAGGTTTCATTTCCCTCTTTACAATCCTCTTGTGTTGACTCCCTTGGAGGAATTTCAAGCATAGCCTTCCAGTCCTATAAATGCAACCGATGGGTTTCAAACCTATAGAACACATCTAATATAAAAATGATGTTAGGCCCAACCTCAGCAAAAGGGTGTTGGAAAAATAACATAAGAATGGCCAAAACTAAGCCATTCAAGGAATAGTGGATCACCCAAACATAAACAGGAACAAAAAAAATCACAATTACACATGGGGGTATGCTACAAGTGACATCATATCCCAAGTTCCAACACTTGACCTTGGGTTGAAAAATAAGTATAAGGACTGGTCTTATTCATGCATGCATAAAACCTGGATCCTTATGTTATCGTTGAGTAGGGTGCCATTGTAGGTAGATCAAACTTAAGGTGAGAAACAAGAGTTAGATCTAACAATGGCACCATACTACCTCGGTAGATTGACATAGAGATACAAATTGCATCATACTATCAATGGTCCTGACTTGTTCACAAATTTGATTGAGAACAAGTCCCATCATTATAATTTATAAAGGATACTATCATCAATAATTTTTCCAAAATGTCACAACTTCCTCGAACTGGAAGAGTGTCATTTCAATACTTCTTCTTATGATAACTATATGCATGAATATATGGTGATTCCAATATTGATCTACCTGCAAATATGTTTTCATGCCAAATTTGCATAGGTATCCATCCCTCTGGCTAGGGCTTCCCATTTTCACTGGTGGACTGATATTTCCTTTTGAGAATTCAACTTTCGCATGAGTGAAATTTCAAAGTAGTTCAAGGACCTATTCAAGAATCAAGAAGTTGACACTCTTTTACAGGAATTGTGATGAATGTCTCTTAGTATTATCCTTATGTTGATAAGACACCTGAATATTTTCTCCTTTCAAATTTGGCCCACAAACTAGGGCTTTCAGCAAGCACAAGAAATGTTTTGTCCTTATTTATTAGTACTCCGAAACTACTTATTCTTTCTGGTTAGTACTCTAAAAATTTAAAAAAAAAAAACATCGGAAGACTGTGTTTCAATGACTGGGTAGTTTTCCTTCCTATAACAACAAAGAAATGGGTTTTTGTTTTAATTAGTGGGCAGTGTGTCGTGCTACAGTAGCAATGAAACGGAGCCATGTTTTAATTACTGGGAAGTATTTTCTCAACTATAGACTATCAATTCATTTGTGTTGTTTTATTAGTGCAATTATTTTCTCAAGCTCTAAGTATCCAAAACTCACAAGGAGAAGTTTTGATAAAAACAAGCTAACATGACATGAAGCCATTGTGTGTACAGGATAAGATGGGATTAATGCCGCTGCTGAGCTCTCTTTAAGAGCATAAGAAACACAGCAAGAGCACTCACGTGCACTGTGATCTGTTCTATGTGCATTCAAAACCCACTACTTAACATTTTTCCTTTAACACGTTTTGTCAAGTAGGGTGTGTGTATCAACCAGGTTTTGGCACTAGGCATACATGTTAATGAGATATCCTAATTTACCGCCAAGTGGATTCAATCAAATCTTCTAACCATGACTGAAAATGGTGACATAATAGATCATCCTCTTTCTGTTCTTTGGTCACGGAGTCTTAAGTTAATAACACGAATAGGCACATTTGTTCAGTCTACTTACAATTACATTATTCAACAGTATATCCTTGTAAGTTATTCCAAATAGATATTTTTATAATTAGGGAGCATGGAACCATTTGTAGCAGCAAAGGGTTTCAATACAACACCATTGTTTATGATTCTCCACAATTGGCTGGTTCAGACACCAATTCAGTTCATGTGTTTTAACAACCAATTGGTAAGTAGTGTGTGCTAGATGCTCATTCCATATTTTTCAAACCATTTACCAATATCCCAAAGGTCCAATGAATTAAACCTGGAGGCTCTCATACCACTTTGTGGTGTACCTGACCTCCTCTATAGCTCCATCAATAGCATGGGGCACTTAATAATTGAAATTTTTACTTTCAATCATACAAAACTATGGACTAAGAACATACAAAGCATGGGCCCATGATTTCAACTAAATTCTACATCCTTCTATTCCAGTTTCATGCTATCTATTTCATTTAACTCACAAAATTCAATAAAGAATTATGTTGTGGCTTAGTCCATAGTGTAAATATACTAATTACAACAACGATATAACATAGAAGTTGCAAAAATTAAACTTTTCTATCATCAGAGTTGAACCACATTGAATGGATGTCAAGGAACGATTTTCCTCCCAGCTATAGGAAATCCATTAGGATAGCCCCCCGAGTTGGGGTCATGGAATGACACAAGCAAGAAGTCTTCTTCAATTTCCACTCTCCAAAACACAGCACTGTAGCGTAATGAAATTTCACTCACAGTAACAGAAGATACCCATGATGTGTAGAAAATTCCATGAGGGAATGTGTACCAAGTGATGGAGAAGAAAAATGACAAACAATTCCATCTCTAGTTCAAATTTTCCATTTTATATCCCCCTTGCATGGTAGGCAAGTTGTCACTCGCAGAGCCTGTGATCTTCATCCCTCCGTCGAGATCACCCTCATTACATTTCATTTTAGGTGTATCATTTCAAATCTACCACGTATTCCATTAGGAGCATGGATCATCTGACTAAGGGCATTTTATCTCATATCCCTCATGTCATGTACTCGCTGGTCCGTGTCTCTGCTCATCAAAAATGAATTTTTAATGTCATTTATTAAATATGTTTGGCCTCTTTGTTTGAAAAAAAAAAAAAAAAAAAAGAGTTATTTTAGAGTTTTTAGTCCCATTAGGTCTAGGGTTTCGTTAATTTAGTCTTAAAAATGACTAATAATGTCATCATGCACATGAGGGAGGTTCAAAATAGGTTTTCATCCCTGTGTCCCCCATCACTTAATGGACTGATAATGATTTTTCTTCAAAACTTTGTTTTGAAGAAAAATTGTCATTTATCCGTTTTGTAATAAATGCAATGTAATTTTCAAAGTTTTTTCTGGTCCAGGTGTTCTTCAGCACTGAGAGATAGTCCCCCTAAAATCCCATGCCAACTATCCCCGTAAAGACGTACAAGAGATTCGTCATTCAGCTCAA
>JAXQQM020065977.1:0-63179 GCA_034641835.2 Pinus albicaulis
AATTACCACTCCTCAAACTCTCAATATAGAAGGACATATCAAGAAGAAAAAGGTAATAGTGTTGATTGATTTAGGTAGTACCCATAATTTTATTCATTGTAAGGTAGCCAAGGAATTGAATTGTTTCCTATAACCAGCACCAAAATGTCAAGTGATGGTCGCAAATGGAGGAACTATAAACTGATCTGGAAAATGCCATAATATCAAGCTAACCATGAGGGAATATGTATTGAATAGTACAATTATTTCCATTCCTATGGGAGGGGCTGATGTTGTACTAGGAGTACAATGGTTACAATCTTTGGGGACGATAGCTTTTAATTTTCAAGAACTTCTCTTGAATTTTTTTTCAAAAGGAAAGGAAGTGTAATTACGAGGTATTGCAGGGAAGCCAGGAAATATAATAATCTATAATGTCATGAAAAAGCTTCTAAATAAGGAACAATGAGGCGTAATTTCACAATTATGCTCACTAGAAGTTCCAACATCAAAATCATTTATTTCTTCAGATCTCCAAAAATTCTTGGACAATCATTACAAGGTGTTTGAAACTCCCAAAGGACTCCCACCTATTCGTGATCATGATCATGCTATTCATTTGATTCCAGGAAGTGTTCCTCCAAAGATCAGGCCTTATAGATATCCTTATGTCCAAAAGAGCGAAATTGAACATATGATTACAGAAATGCGAGAGGCTGGTATAATCAACCTAATCAAAGTTATTTCTCTGCTCCTGTAGTATAGGTACATAAGAAGTATGGATCATGGTGCATGTGTCCAGATTATAGTGAGCTCAATAAGCTCACCATTAAAGATAAATTTCCAATTCCAATGATTGATGAATTATTGGATGAATTACATGGAAAAATTTATTTTACCAAGTTGGATCTTCATTCAGGATATCATCAAATTAGAATGAATAGTGAAGATATTTCGAAAACAGTATTCCGAACTCATGAGTGCCATTATGAATTTTTGGTCATCCCTTTTGGCCTTACCAATGCACCTTCTACATTTCAAGGGTTTATGAATTCCATTTTCAAACCCTTCCTTAGAAAATTTGTACTAGTATTTTTTGATGATATAATAATCTAAAACAGGTCTCAGAAGGATCATGTTCAACATGTTGATAGGGTGCTCAAACTATTGTAGGAGAAACAATTATATGGAAAAACATCCAAATGTTTCTTTGGAGTACAAGAGGTGGAATATCTCGGTCATATTGTATCTCATGAGGGTGTTAAGGTAGAACCTAACAAAATTAAAGCCATTAGGGAATG
The DNA here is from genome assembly GCA_034641835.2 of Pinus albicaulis. Classification (NCBI taxonomy): domain Eukaryota; kingdom Viridiplantae; phylum Streptophyta; class Pinopsida; order Pinales; family Pinaceae; genus Pinus; species Pinus albicaulis. The sequence goes on from JAXQQM020065977.1 coordinate 1,281, forward strand.
GAAAGCCCCCACAACCATAAAGAAGTTGCGAGGATTTCTCGAGTTAACAGGGTATTATCGCAAGTTTGTTAAGAATTATGGGTTAATAGTAGCACCTCTAACAACATTATTGAACAAAGATGCATTTTCATGGACTCTTGAACCAACTAAGGCCTTTAAACATCTTAAATAAGAAATGTGCATAGAACCGGTATTAGCTACGCCAAATTTCATAAAAACCTTTATTGTGGAATGTGATGCCTCAAGAAATGGAATTGGTGTTGTTTTAATGCAAGAAGGAAGACCCATAGCTTTTGAAAGTCATCCAATCAAAGGAAAGTATTTAAAGAAAGCTATTTATGAGAAGGAAATGTTAGCAATACTGCATGCACTAAAGAAATGGAGAACTTACCTAATGGGAATACACTTGAAGGTAAAAACTGATCATGATAGTCTTAAACACTTTTTGGAACAAAGAATCTCTTCAGAAGAGTAGCAAAAATTGGTCACAAAGATGGTGGGTTATGACTTTGAAATAATCTAGAAAAGAGGGAAGCTAAATGTTATTGCAGATGCATTCTCAAGAAAGAATGAAGAGGTAGAAGCATTTCTTTGTGCCATATCTATTATCCAACCCGATTGGATAACCGAAGCAAGGAATGAATGGAAGAAGGATGAAGAAGTGTGGACACTCATTCAAAAGTTGCAGTAAGATCCTAGTACATCTAATACATTTAGCTGGAAAAATGATTCCTTATGGTACAAAGATCGCTTATATCCTTGTAAGAATTCCCAACTAAAACAAAAGATTCTTTTGGAATTGCACACTTCTCCTTTAGGAGGACACTCAAGATTTAAAAATACTTAGCACAGGGTGAAGAAATATGATGCAGGAGCATCAAGGGTGTTTTTTTTATTTTGTAAATATGTTAAAAGGGGATGTGATGATTTTTAATATTTTATTAATTAATTTGAAAAGGTGAGGATTTTTGTAAATATCTTTTTATTAATAAAAGGATATGAGGGAATTTAATTAGTTGAAGGATTTTAGGGATAAAGATCTATCCTTTAGGGATGTTGAGAGATTTAGGGGTTTGTTGAGGAAATGAAGGGATTGAGCATTTAATTAAATGATTTTTTTAATTGTATAAATAGGAGGGGGATTTGTGAGAAAAACAACATTAGAGATTGTGAGAAAGTGTGGGATTGAGAGTAGGCTTGAACAGCAAGGCTGTAAGCCTTCAGCAAATTGTAAGGGCCACAACTGTTGAATATCTGGCCACGAAGAAAATTTGTAAGTATTTTTAATGTTAAGGTGAAAAGTGATTTCAGAAATTATATGGCTCGATTTATGGATTAGTGTATATTTTCACACGGTGGGTTCTAAATGGAGAATGCCCCTTTTATATAATGTTTGGTATTGAATTCATTGTTAATGTCATTGAATGAATTAAAATAGGAAATCGATCGAATAATCGATACTTGAATTTACGTATGAAGCACATAAGGGGAAAGGGTCGATTCGAGTGAAAAATCGATCTACGTGTGAATGTAATCCCATCATCTGCATAGCGTAATTACTTAATTAGAGGTGTGAAGGATTCGTTGTAGGTGTGCATGAATTCTAATGATGTTTCTGCGAAGAGTTGAATTTAATATCGACCCAATAATAAATGGCTGAATTGCGCATGAACAGAGTCTGAATCACTATCATTAATGTGTTGGTCTTCTGTCCAAGAATAAAGATTGACATGATATATGACCACATCTTGAAATCTTTTTCAGGAGAACTTAAATTTGTATTGGTTCTGCATTAAAATACATAGTTTGACTGCGCTAGTGGTATTGAGTGGCATCTTTTGTTGACATTGGGAACAGGAATTTAAAACTGTGTTTTGGCTTGACATACATAGTCTTGTTCTGTAGTGCGAATATGTGAGATGGAGATTGCTATATGAGTTAAGATGACATTCTGGCAAACAAAGAACTAAGTACAGAATCGATTCCTCTAAATCGAATTTCCATTTGAATGATTTTACTAAGGCGCAGGTTCGAAATCTGATTCAAATTTCGTTCCCTTCGTGGTGTTTGATTGACGGAAACTGTGTAGAAGCTAATGGTCAAAGCCAGAAGTTTTGAATCAATCGATTGAAGGTACGTTCTTTGTTGAAACATAATTGTGTTACTTTTCCCAGTTTATATGCAGTGTCAGGGCGAATCGATGGATGAACCAGAAACGCCGGTATTGATACAAAACAGTCAGATGTTGGAAAAGATGGTCGGTGAATGTGAACATGGTACGGTTTCTTTGAGATTGGGTTTGATTAAATTATAAATGGTGTAAAAAAAGCTTGTGGATTCAATAGTGTCTTGATGCATTGAGTTTTAAACGTTGAATTGAAACGGTATTAAAAACCCGAATGTTGGAATCCTAAGTTTTTATATGAATTCAATGGTAAGCGATTTTGAACTAAATGAAAGATAAGCTATTACTGAGATTGAACAATGGGTCAACTTATCAGGATCTAGTGCAATTTTCAATTGCGCATGAAAGCATTGAAGATATAGTGAAATTATGGCGCTAAGTTTTAATGTAGAAGAATCAACAAGAAGCTGATATGAAAATGCCACGAGCAGGATCGATCTACAGTGATGATAATTGCAAAGTGAAATCGTGGAAGATGATAGTCTGAACAGAGGTAAGAGAAATTGCCAGATTTCAATATTTAAATCTGATTGAATCAACTGTAAATATTGAAAGGAAATACTTGTGTATCACTGGGTACGCTGTAAGAGAAAGGGCGCACATATATTTGGTGCTTTGATTGGTTGAAACAGGTAATTTTGTGCATGCAAATGATATTGGTGTTGTTTGTTATGTCCACCTGAGGTTGAAAAGCATAAGTTCATTCTTTTGATTGAACTCAGTTATAAGCCATATTGGAACATTGATGTTAAATGGAATTGATAGCGGGCGCATCCTTTTCTTTGGTTTGATGTAACTGCTGCGTTATAAATGAAAGTATGTGAGTTGGAATGATAGTTATGAAGAAAATTTGGGATGGTGTGTATTAATAATGGCTTCATAACCATGGTTGTTTGTAACAAAAAGCTTTCATATAGATGATGAAATTACCGTGTATTGAAAAAAGTTGGTAGCATGACATGCTTGTATATGAATGAGTGGAAAAGATCTGGAGTTATTTTGCGGGCTAGACTGCGTCAGCAGTATCGGAGCTTGGCTCTTGTTAAAATGAGAATGTTTGTTTTGAATGAAGACGGAAAGGTTTTGTTAAAAACTAAAGTGTGTTTGAATGTGTGGCAAGAGGATCAACTGATTCATCGAACGGTACGGTGAAGTTTGCCAGATAAAGCCAGAAGATTGAAAGAGAGGATCGGATTTTAAAATCTGATTGACAGTAGTTGAATATCGAGAAGAGGAAGCATAAAGATTTGTTGGAACAGATTTGCAGGAGTGGTGAGATTCTGAAGGTAAATGAAGTACAGGTGAATGGAAGGACAAGATCAGATCAAGATCTTGAAGGTAAGATGATATGGTTTTATTTGGATTTTAAGATTGTAGTCTTTGCATTGAAGCAGAAGTATTATTATAACTCCCAAAAGGAAATTCTATAGAATATGTGGTTAGAATTGCTAATAGATAAAGGAAGCTGGTGAAAGTTTCTAAGTGAAAACATAGATGTGGTAGAACCTTGAGGAATTCCAATAGAGACTGGATAAGGAGGATAGTTGTGTTCTTAGAAGATGTAGATGAGTTGAAGCCCAGAAAGAGCAAAGAGAAGTGCTCAAAGGAGGTTCCAGAGATAGAGAACCAATTTCTTGCCAAAAGATTGAGTGAGGAGAGCTTGGTGAGGTAAGTAGAGGCAGGACAGGACTTGCTGTTGAAGAGGCTTTAGTGCAACTCATAGTAAAGTGAGCGAGGAACTCATAAGATGGAGAGGATGATGACTAGTGACAGTCGTAACAGAGGTTCTAAAAGAGACCACAACAGAGGACAAAAGGAGAAGGATGCCAAGGAAAATGGCATACTGAGTCAGTTAAGCAAAGAGGAATATGAGAGGGAGAAGGCTGAGATAGTAGTTCAGCTTGATGTGTTAATGGAGATGTTGCAAAGAAATGAAGTAGACCAGAAGCATGGTTATGTCATGAGAAAGAAGATGAAGTGGCAGAGGCTACAAGAGAAGAGGAATCATCAGGTGAATATGCAGTTGATGAAGGAACTAAGGGAACTTGAACAAGTTATAGATGCCAAACAGAGGATAGAGAAGCTCGAAAGAGTTGAGCTACTCAAAAGGAAGATGCTCATGAAGATGTTGAAGTTTCAATATGTGAACCAAAAAGTGGACCATTACTTTTGGAAAGTGATGAAGAGCTAGAGGAGTTGAATCATATGAATGATTCGAAGCAACCGGAAGACTTGATGACTGAAGCATCAAATAAGACCGTAAGGTCTTGTGATTTTAAAAATAATGATTTGTGTATGATTCCAGGTTTGGAAGAAGATAGACAGTCTTTTAAAACCGTCAAAGATGTGAAAGAGTACCTTCTAGAAGATGAAAGTTTTGAAGCAGAATATGATAAAGAGGCTGGGAAAGAATCAGTTCACTACAATGGACAAATGCTGGAAGACATCATTGAAATAGATGATGAGAAAGGGAGACTAGCTAATAGTCTCAAGAGTTCTTTGAGTTGAGATCAGCATACTGATATGCTGACAGAAAAAGAGAAATAAATGCAACATACTGAAGTGTTGCTAAAGGGAAGAAAGGTACAGAGGCCTTATATTTTTTAATATAATGATTTTCTTATAATTGAAGATGTTGTTGCAGACGCTGGAACATATTTGGCACAGATGGATAGCCAAATGGAAGAAGAAGAGGAAGAACATCTACCGAAGAATGTTCAGGAGAGATTCTTTGAAAGGATGAGAAACGGAGAGGCCATAAATGATAATCGGAAGAATTTGCGGTGTGAGCAAAGGAATTTTGCGGAAGGGGAAAGGAAGATTGGGAGAAATTTGCAACATTTATAGTAACGACGGCAGAAAAGGTGATCAAAACAAGTGAAGAACAAGCAAGAATGAGAGTTCAGCAATCAAGAGATGGAAACAATCAGCAGACAGAGGACATACTGAACAGAGAAATTGAGTTAATAAGGAAGTTAATGATGAAAATGTCTCAGAAAAAGACAGTGGCAAGAAAGAAGAGGAATGACAACAAGAGAAAGACAGCGAAAGACTTGGAAGGCAGAGCAAGTGGAGCACTACAACACAAAATATGGAAACCTGGAGGACAACAACAGATAACAACAACAATAAAGCAATTGACAAGCAAGGAAAGATTACAAAATAAGATTTGGGATCCAGGAGGAAATAATGATCCAGACTTATGACCAGGTGGTCATGAATTTTTCTTACATGGGGGTACGTGCGGGGAGCATGAGGGTGTTTTTATTTTGTAAATATACTAGGGATGTGATGATTTTTAATATTTTATTAATTAATTTGAAAAGGTGAGGATTTTTGTAAATATCTTTTTATTAATAAAAGGATATGAGGGAATTTAATTAGTTGAAGGATTTTAGGGATAAAGATCTATCCTTTAGGGATGTTGAGAGAATTAGGGGTTTGTTGAGGAAATGAAGGGATTGAGCATTTAATTAAATGATTTTTTTTAATTGTATAAATAGGAGGGGGATTTGTGAGAAAAACAACATTGGAGATTGTGAGAGAGGTTGATTGAGAACAGGCTTGATCAGCAAGGCTGTAAGCCTTCAGCAATTGTAAGGGCCTAAATGTTGAATATCTGGCCACGAAGGAAGTTTGTAAGTATCTTAATGTTAAGGTGAAAAGTGATTTCAGAATTGTATGGTTCGATTTATGGAGTGGTGTATATTTTCTTGCAATTGGGTTCTAAATGGAGAATGCCCCTTTTATATAATCTGGTAGTGAATTCATTGTTAATGTCATTGAATGAATCAAAATAGGAAATCAATCTGAATAATCGATACTTGAATTTCTGTGTGAAGCACATAAGGGAAAGGGGTCGATCTCAGTTAAAATCGATCTACGTGTTGAATGTAATCCAATCTGCATAGCGTAGTTACTTAATTAGAGATGTGAAGGATTCGTTGGCAAGTGTGCATGAATTCTAGTATTTCTGCGAAGAGTTGAATTTAATATTTGACCCAATAATAAATGCCCTGAATTGCGCATGAACAGAGTACGAATCACTATCATTAATGTGTTGGTCTTCTGTCAAAGAATAAAGATTGACATGATATATGTCTACGTCTTGAAATCGTTTTCAGGAGAACTTAAATTTGTATCGGTTCTGCATTAAAATACATAGTTTGACTGCGCTAGTGGTATTGAGTGGCATCTTTTGTTGACATTAGGAACAGGAAATTCAAACTGTGTTTTGGTTTGACATACATAGTCTTATTCTGTAGTGCGAATATGTAAGATGGAGATTGCTATATGTGTTAAGATGACGTTCTGGCAAACAAAGAACTAAGTGCAGAATCGATTCCTCTAAATCGAATTTCCATTTGAATGATTTTACTAAGGCACAGGTTCAAAATCCAAGTAAAAATTTTCTCCCTTCCTGGTGTTTGATTGACGGAAACTGTGTAGAAGCTGATGTGTAAAGCGCTGAAGTTATATCTGAATTTGAACTTCGTTCTTTGTGGCACAATGAGTTGAAGATTGCAGAGTTGCTTGGGCGCAGATTTAACAGTTAATGTCAATTGGGTATAAATGTTTATGATTAAATGCTGCAAATATTTGATCTGTGGTCGACATGATTGGAGATGAATATAGAAATCGATATAATTAAAATGGTATCGATTCTATTTGAAATGATAATTCACAGCATTTGACAGCACTATGAGTGAGGAGATAAGATCGATGGTTAAGTCGATATTCGATCCGCAATGTAATGCTATACTTGTTTGACATTCTAGCTAATAAATTCAGTGAGATAAATGATAAAAGAAAAACGCAGAAGCAACATTATCCAGTTCTGAAATCATACTATAGAAGTTTTTATGTTAATGAATTGATGGCGCAGAGAATTTCATTATTAACTTGAGTATGTGGTGAAATTATGGCGCTAAGTTTTAATGCAGAAGAATCAACAAGAAGTCGATATGAAAATGTCACGACCAGGATCAATCTACAGTGATGATAGTTGCAGAGTGAAATCGTGGTCTGAACAGAGGTAAGAGAAATTGCCAGATTTCAATATTTAAATCTGATTGAATCAACTGTAAATATTGAAAGGAAATACTTGTGTATCACTGGGTACGTTGTAAGAGAAAGGGCACACATATATTTGGTGCTTTGACTGGTTGAAACAGGTAAATTTGTCCATGCAAATGATATTGGTGTTGTTTGTTATGTCCACTTGAGGTCAAAAGGCATAAGTTCATTCTTTTGATTGAACTCAGTTATAAGTCATATTGAGCATTGATGTTGAATGGAAATGATAGCAGGGCGCATCCTTTTCTTTGAGTTTTGATTTAATTCGGGCGTTATAAGAATGAGAGTATGTGAGTTGGAATGATAGTTATGAAGTAAATTTGGGATGGTGTGTATTAAGAATGGCTTTATAACCATGGTTGTTTGTAACAAAGAAGCTTTCATATAGATGATGAAATTGTTGTGTATTGAGAAAAAGTTGAGGCGCATGCTTGTATATGAATGAGTGGAAAAGATCCTGGTTATTTGCAAGCTAGGCCTGCGTCAAAATAATTCTTTTGGGATGGCCTTAAATCTGATATTCAAAAATTTGTGGTGGAATGTTTGATTTGCCCATTGTGAGAATAAATTTGAGACAATTAAGACCCCGGGTCCTCTGCAACCTTTATCCATTCCAAGTCAAGGTTGGGAGGAGATTTCAATGGATTTTATCATATAGGTTTACCTAAGTCCGAAGGAAAGAGTCTCATCATGGTGGTAGTTGATAGACTTACCAAGTATGCACCACTTTTGTGCATTACTGTCCATTTAAAGCACATACGATTTGCTAATACATTTATGGACATAATTCATAGCTACATGTCAACAGGGTTATTGTGAGCAACATGAATCCCATTTTTACAGGAAAGTTTTAGAAGGAATTATTTTCTTGTTTGGGTGCTCAATTAGCTCATAGCTCTTCATACCATCCTCAATCTTATGGGAAAACTGAGATAGTGAACAAATGTTTGTAAGGATATCTTTGTTGCTTTGTATCTAATAAACAGACTCAATGGGTCAAGTGGTTACCTCTGGTTGAATGGTGGTATAACACTTCCTTCCATACTGCAGTAAAAATAACCCCATTTATGGCACTTTATGGATATCATCCGCCCTCCATCACATCATGTTTAAGAGAAAATTCGAAGGTTCAAACGAGTGGAAGATCACATTTGGGCATCGACGAAATTTCTCCAACTCTTAAAGGACAACCTAAATTTGGCACAAAATCAAATGAAACAACAGGCAAATCAACATCGCAGCGAGAGATGTTTTGATGTAGGAGACTGGGTATTTTTATGGCTACAACCATACAAACAAATGTCCCTCAAGCAAGCTAAGAAGGATAATAAATTATGCCAAAGTACTATGGTCCTTACAAGGTGTTGCAAAAGATTGGTACTATGGCATACAAATTGGAGCTTCCTGCTTCTTCACGAGTGCATCCAATTTTCCATGTTTCATGCTTAAAGAAGGTTATAGGTGAAAATCTTCCAGTTCAAACAATATTGCCAGAAATTGATGAGGAAGGAAAAATCATATTGGAACCTGAAGCAATCATGGAAACAAGAACTTGAAAGCTACGAAATTGATCAGTTTCAGAGTATCTCATCACCTGGAAGAACTTACCCACTGAAGATTCTACATGGGAGGATGAGAATTTTATACAGAAGCACCCAGAGCTACTCAAGCGTTGAGGATGACACTTTTTTGAAGGAGAGGGGAATGTTAGGTCCCTATATTACTAGTATAGTCCCTTATTTTTATTAGTTTAACCTCCTTATTGTTATTATTGTACCCTTGTAACCTCCATATTATTATTATTGTGCCCTTAAATTATTATTGTTAGGTCAACTAGGATTACATTGTGGCCCTATGGACTCCTATATATAGAAAGGAGGTTTTGTAATTTGTATCATCCAAGAATTGTTCATTCAGGTAATGTATTGGAGGTTGTTCCCTCGAAGTGGCTTATTTATAAGGCGTTGATGTCTCTTTTCTTCTATTTTTGGAGCTGGTTTCACAACATTCTTTGAACATAGGAGCTAGCACTTTGCTTTGGTAAATTCTTTATGCGTTGACCGAGTCATGCCTAAGCCCCCTCTGAACACCTCCCTTTACTTCCGAGTGTATGGAAAAGAAGCCATCCTCCTTCCAAACATATAATTTCCTGTTATCCAAATTTTAGAAGAATACCAAGGCAAACCATGCTTATTAATACAACGTAGGATGGAAATTGTTCACAAGTTACTAGAAGAAAGGTTGAAAGTGAAAGAACAATTTTCGCTTCATCAGAGGTGTATCAAGAGGTGGTTCCACAAGAAGTATGTAGGTAGGCAAAACTTCAGTGTGGGAGACTTAGTCTTGATGTGGGATAATACCTGTGAGGACAAAGGAAAACACATGAAGTTTAAATCCATATTTATTGGACCATTCACAATTAACAAAAAGCTTTGCCAACACACATATCATCTTCAATAACTTGATAGGAAGAATGAATCTCTCCATGTGAATGGAAATAATTAAAACATTATTTTCAATAATGATCTGGGGTTGTTCCCTACATTATATACATAGTACTTCTTATCGTTTGATTTATGTTTTGTGTTTCTCATGTGAATAAGTCTTGTGCATGAACATTTCTTTTCTTCTTAGTATATGTGTGGCTGAACTATAAATATTCTTGTGAGACTTCAAAATTTGGCTAAACCTTTGGTCCTTCTTGCTTATCTTAGTTATATATTTTGTTCAATGAAGTTATGACATAAAATATGATCCATCTATGAGGAAAGTTTTGGTTAAACCATGAACTCGTGTGAATTCTGGAAACCTAATTCCTACATTGATTTCTTTATGTTTTGGTTTTTTCACACTCATCCAATTAGTAGAATAGGAGAAGAAGAAAAATATAAGTGATAAAACTTAAATCAGAGGTCTCTGTGCGATTCTTTGAAGGAGAAACCTCTCCTTTTCTCAATATGTTGAGATCCCTCTTCTGTCCAAAATGAATAAGTGTCAATGCACAATCCTATTAAAAATATATAAATAAAGGAGAAAGAAGATAAAGGCTTGTTGCATAGAGAGGTGAGGCAATCAAATCCATTGGGTACTCACCAGTCTTGCTGGCAGCAGAGAAATATTTTTTTCCTGTAGCGACTCTAAAAGGGTATTGTCCAGGCCTACTGGTAGCTAAGAAACACTAGAGGTGAAAAATTATATTCTGAAAATATTAAGCTCATGAACTTCACTACCCTTCCCAATGCAAAACATTATGATATTTTTGAATTTTATGTTGTGTTCAACCGAGAATGTATGATGGATACCATGTCTATTCATAGGGTTAGTGGGGAGATCAAAGTAATTTACACAATGAATCAATATTACCCGAAGAATTGAGACCCTACATGAAAGAGTTAACCAAGGTAGAGAAGTTGGAATTCTACTAGTGTGTCACCAACGGTTGTTAGTGCTATAACACCCTCAAAAGTTTTTCCCCACACTCAATTTCATAGCATTCCTTTTTCTTTTACATTTTAATCGAAAACATTGAAAGGAATTCCATATGTTTTCTTGATGTCTTTTAGTCCCTTTTGCAGTATACGAATAATGTCATATTTTCGCATGTTAGTCGTTGCACCATGTATATAAGCTTGTTCTGGTGGTTTCAATTTTTCATTTTTGTGTAAATGATTTTTTCTAACAATATAAACATCCTTCGCACTCATTTCCAAAGTTTTAGGCATTTCTGCATAAGTGTCGTGAGAGTCGTCGCAAATTGTTTCTTGAGTGTCACGCTGGTCGTAAAGTTATCGCATGAAGGGAAATGAATTATTCATGTGTCATACATTATTTATGTTTTTTTGTCATCAAATATTCTAATTTTTGGATCATAGTCCAAGTCTCATCACTATTCACATCAGTCTCATGGATCCCACACTTAGCCATTTTAGGAAAATATTCCCTACTAAGTAGCCTAGCTTTATTAGGCCTCCCTGAACTGTGTGTTGCGTATTATTAGTCCTCTAGTTGTGACCTTGACTCTTGGCACTACACAATGCATAATTCCTGCCTCCCAAAAGTGTTGCACTACGTAGTTTCAGTGTTGAAGCCTCGATCGTAGCTCCCTGAATTGCACAATTCCTTTTCTTGCCTACCCTTAAAAGTGCATTATGTAGTATCTAGCCACAAGATCATTGCTTGAGCACATTATCTGCAAAATTTCACAATAGAGAGTCATACCTTGTCTCTTGGAACTATGCAATGTGTTCATGTCGTGCCCATCCCCTTAGCTTGTCTCACTCCCATAAAAAATTGTGCATTTTTCTCCCTTAACCCAAAATGAACTATACATTATGCAGCATCAAGGATCAAGATTCCCCCTTGATTTCTTGAATTTCACAACTATGCATTCACTGAGCCCCTTTCCCAGCTTTATATCTGGTCCTGTCTTAGTCAATGGATTAATATGCATAATATTAAACTAGGGGTTTTTCGAACTGATGTCGTCTCTTCATTAGTGAATTTCAGAAATAGGTACCTTATCATTCCATGGTGAGGTGATAAAGAATGAGATGAAGGAGGAAAACATGATAAAATAAATTATTTTAGTTGAGTATGCAAGTTGATCAATAAAGAGAAAGAGAAGGGACATCTGTTTGTGATCACTATTTAATACTTGAGATGACTGAATATTCCTTATCACTAAGACATGCAAAGGTGAAAAGAAAATAATTATTAAGAAGATACTTAGCACACAACAAAAATACTGGCTTGACATTCCCACATCACCAAGAAGCCTATGTCAGCAGTTTCATGTGATGTAATGTCATGAGTTGTCACATGCCACACCATTCTATTTAATCATGTAAATTATGTATCAAAAATTCATTGTAAATTGGAAGTCCGAAGGACATGTGTGGAATATGAAGAGTCATGTAAAGTTGAAAATTCATAGGTAGTCAAGCATTCATGATGGTAGATGAAGAGTAATAAGGAAGGTGGAGAATTGCTTCCTCATTGTTATATATACACCCTCATTGTAAGAGTAAGTGACTTTTCACCTTGGCTCTTCCCACAAAGAATTAGAGAGATAAGCTAGTTATCTTAGGGAGAAATGAGTGGCTCCAACACTCCAATATTGGAGCTAGTGATGTTCATTGTATACTTTTGTCTTGGAACTTTTACTTAATAACAAAATTCCTCAAGGCCAACACATTCTTCATTCATGGATTATGGATGTTTGTAATAATATTTTGCAGATGTTTATATTTCATGTTTGTTTTCATATGTGCTAAAGTAGTTCAAATATTTCAGTTATTGTAGTACTTATCTTACTACGAATGTGTTGTAATGGTTTTTATTTTTGTCCCGTCCTTTTGGTCTATTCTGTAGGATACTAGAAAAATAGTTCTCATTCATTCGTTGTAATGATTGTCACATCCGTTGTGGAATATTCCACTCAATGTTAGATGGATCATTATTTTTTGTGTGTGTCTCTTCTTGGGTGGCACTATTACCTCTCTCGTAACGGCTCATTTTCCTCACTCCCTCCATAGTAGAAGAAGTTTGACACATTTTCAACTAAACATTCACTAGGCACACCTTCTTGCTTTTCGAAGAAACCATTAAATCTGTCTCTCTTGTTGATAGTTAGATCCAAGTAAAATATTTAAGAATTCGGGAACTGGGCCATATTACAAATGGGACTACTACACAAAACAGTGTGAGGTATAACTGAGAATTAATATTGGGGATATCCCCTGAATGTTGGCAGGTCCATCATCGTCAACGATACACAAATCACTTAGTTACATCACTTATATATTGTACTTATGGGATCCAACAAATTGTAAACTAAGAGATTATTTGTTGAGAAAATATCTCAACAGCCAGACCAATCAAAAATCAAAATCTACCTAATATCTAATGTAAGAATTATTTCCAAGTCCCCCCTTTAATGCTTACATTATTGCATAAAGCACAAATCATATTGGTCTTCATTAGCAATCACGTCCACTGCATCTCATAAACTTTTCTCTTTCCTCACCACCACTAAAGATAGCACTTCATCTTCATTTAAAACATAAATTCCTTTGACCGTCATTGACGAACTTGTAATATCAACAATATTATAAAATGTTTCTTGTCAGGGATTCCACGATAAGAGTTGTCAGGTAATGAACGACTCTATGGAATTATAACCATCTGTCGGATATTTTTCTTTCAGCTATCCGTCAGTTGCTAAGAAGGTGGTTTAGACACTGAATGTGTTCATAAGTTTACAAAAAAACTTGACATGTCTCACACACATGGATCTCAGAAAGATAACGTATAACCAGAGCTTCCGAATTATAACAAACTATAATCATAATTAAATAAACATTGTGTTCATGAGGCTTACACAACTACTCAATTAATTAAATTAATTTGTTCATCAATTGGTATTTCATATAATTGTACAAATAAACTGATAATACATCATAACGACCCACACCACATAATAATTATATGAAAATAGTACAAAATGTTATGGAAATATAGGGAGCAACCCATCTCATGTGCCTCATATAACATTGATAACATCACGGTCAAACTAAAATTCCCTTTCCATTCTTTGTATATATCCTCACGTGGTTGTAGCTGAGTGTGCCATCTCCAGTTAATAAGAAGTCATTCTATGCTCTCGTCAAATTTTCTGGAGCATTCACCAATGTAGTTGGGACAATTTTGTTCAAACGGGAATAAAGGTCTTCATAAATATACTTTGTTTTTGCATGTGTTCCACAACTATGATCTTCTTATTAGAAATTGTGAGAGATCAAAAACGCACAGGAATAACACACACAAATAATAATTTCTATATCTTGAATAATCAGATACATCAAATATATAATTAAACTAATTCTAATTTTAGAGAGAGAAGTTGAGAGATTCTCTCAACTTCCTCAACAAACCCAATCCAAGATATACTAAAGTAAGCATAATCCTAACTAATTCTAATACCCTCCCTTAATGCTTACTTTACAAAACATATAATTAATCACAATTACAACACTTTAAACTTTTCATGTCTTTGGCTGATCTGGTCTTCATTAACATCTGTACCCACTCTGAGATCTCATAGGAAACACTCTTTTCTCCACCATTTTCGAGCTACCATTCAACCCATTTAAAATACATTGTTTTTGACCAACAATAATGAACTTTGCAAGATCAACAGTATTGACAACTCGGCTCGTCGGGGCTTCCGCGATAGAGCTGACAAGTGATGAACCATCCTATGGACCAATCACCATCTGTCGGATATTTCGCTTTCAGCTATCCATCAGTGGCTAGGCAAATGGTCTGAATACTGAATGTGTTCAAGAGCTAATCTAACAACTTGACCTGCTTGTAACCTGTAACTGATGCTCCTTGGCCCGTAACACAACAAGATTAGCATATAACAAATTCACACAATCAAATTAGTCAATTGTTTTCTCGTCCCTGTAGAATGTCAAGAACGACTAACTTAAATAATGCTAATTTGTTCAATAATTGGTTCTTTAATACACAAATTTCATAAAAATAAATATAAGCTTAAATTTCACACAATAAACCCTAAGATCCGTCACAGCTATCTTTGAACACGCAATTGAGAAATAATTCAATTTTCTTCCCATGAATAGCTCCATTGTCCCTCGACTGCGTTTTCCTCCTCGCATTCCACCATTGTCAAATCGGAAGCTCGAATAGAAAATCACGAGTATCCACTCGATGAATAGTACTTCTTTGCTACGCTGATACTGTCATCATATAGCCCACGATATTCATTGGCGAATGCAAATAACTGCGTTGCATGCTCTAGACGCTGCTAGAGGAATATGTTGCAAATGCAAATAACAAGGTAGAGGAATACGTTGCATTCGATGTTGTGAAGGCAATAGACGCTGCTGCCATTGCAGCGGTAGTTTCACCAGCGAGATCTGAGCCTGGATTGGCATCATCAATATTGTAGGCCAGACAGAACAACACCAACTTTTAAAAGCGCTCCGTGCCCCTCTCACGGGAATCATCATACGTTTACTGAAACCCCATTTCATCAGCTTTCAGATCAACAGACCCCATGAATTTGAATGAAGCTCTGGATCTTGCGATAATGCTGCCATCAATCAATACATAAAGCAAATAATAAACACATTATTGCTGATTTCTCATCATAAATCATCATCTTCTTCTGCAATTACAGAACAATTACATTAGCATTCGCATCCCTTTTCTTCATTCGGAAACTTGGCCTGGTTTTGGCCCTGCAGAAGGAGAGCACTCGCTGTTCAATCCTTTCATTGTCAGGATTCCTTTTTTTGGACTGAATCCCCCTCTTTTCTGCTACTTTTTCGTGGGTAAAAAATCTCGTTCTCCATAATCATCTCCAGCGAGGGTTCCCAAATCCTGCGGCAATCTCGTTCTCCATAATCATCTCCAGCGAGGGTTCCCAAATCCTGCGGCACTTCATCACCTCTCCATGGATCGATTACAAACAGGAACTGAAGGCATATTGTCAAGCTGGCTGCAATTCTCAAAATTAAATCTCTTTCAGCAGTGACACTGTTATAAAACACATAAAATATTTCACTCAAACCCACACACATAAATTCACACAGTAATCTACACAAATCCTATTTCTGTAAAATCAATTATCACAATTTTCTCTTCATTTTCCTGAGCACTCCCGTGAGGGATTAAGCTCAGCTTGGCTCTGATACCATATTAGAAATTGTGAGAGAGCAGAAACGCACAAGAATAACACACACAAATAATAATTTCTATATCTTCAATAATCAGATACATCAAATATATAATTAAACTAATTCTAATTTTAGAGAGAGAAGTTGAGAGATTCTCTCAACTTCCTCAACAAACCCAATCCAAGATATACTAAAGTAAGCATAATCCTAACTAATTCTAATACTTCTTAATATGAGAGGAATTTATTTTCAAAGGACTGTGAGATAGATTTAGCGTGACCATTAACTCCATAATTGAGAAATACAATGGAAGCTAGTTTCTCATCCATCCCCACAATAGTTAGGCATGAAGTATTTTCATTCGAGAATTTAACTCCATCATCTTTTGGTATTTCCTTTGCGTAGAACATCATTGAAAAGTCACTAAAGCAGTGATCTATCATTAAATCTAATGGGCACAACGCCAATATTTGATGTTTGGTATCCCTGTTTAGGAATGAACCCACCCAGACAAACAATGTTGCCCAAACCACTGACCTCGATATCATATGGTTGTCAGATTAAATAATAAACACGCTAACAAATTACAGTGTCTAAAATGGCATGGGTAGAAACAAGACAGAAATATGCACAGAACTGGGAACATGATCCGCGATATTTTTTTTAATGACAACGAAAACAATGCTTCTCAACATGTTGAAATCAACAGAAAGTACCTTGCCAGGAGAATATGTCTTCACACGTCCGCAAAAACCATTTTAGGCCTTAGTACTCCGCGGGACGATCTTCTTGTTTGTAAACCTTTAGCTATGGAGAAACATATTCCTTTTCTTCCAAAATTTTTCTCTTCGACATCTAAAAATGACCAATATTCTTTGTCCTTAGACTCGAGCTCGTGATCGTCCTCGGAGTCATCAGATTGAAATTTTAGTGGGAGGCGAGCAAGTCTTGTAGAAGATATTATAACGACAAGGCAAGGAAGTCTTGTAGAAGATATTATAACGACAATAATCTCCTTAAACTTGTTATAATCATTTGATGACCAAATCCGCCAGGTTTTCAGAGAATTTGTCCCCTTCTTTTGTTTTTGAAGGAGTCAACGTCCCTGCATTTCTCAATAGCAATGAAAAAAAAACTATATATCTTGGAGATCAATTACGTACTCCATCTGCTTCTCATAATCACACCCAATAAATTTGTTTGGAATCTAGATCAACACATAGAGTTATATCTACACAAGGAACAAAACTACACACAAAAACATGAAAAACATGCACTAAACTAAACTATGTATAAAGGATTAAAATTCAAGGCTCTCTCATACCCTGGCCCTGCCATGAGGAACTTAATCCCAAATGGGTTTTGTTACCAACAAAGAAACCAAAATTTCACATACATTTAAAAAAAAATATTTTCCTATTACATATAAAAAAACAGTCAATCACATCACTTATATATATGGTATTATTGAGATTCAATAAATTCTAAATGAAGAGATTATTTGTTGAGAAAATATCTCAACAACCAAACCAATCAACCAATAAGATCTACCTATTTAATAATGTAAGCATTATTTCCAAGTGTGTGTGCTAAGCCCCTTTGGGTTTTCAGCTTAGTGGCAATATTTTTGTATAGTCAAATTACAACGTTCAATTCAAATTACAACGCTCAATTGAAAAGGAACCATCATTTCTTGGATTCATTGTCACATCTTATCCCGAGGAAGCACGTTGAAATATTTGATAAAGTCGACAATACAATAGAAGAGATCATTTTTACAGTTGTGACATTCCTCAACAATGATTCTAAGAGTGACAAGTTGATCAATACTTGAGCGATGTCTTATAAATCCAGTTTTCTTTTTAGCTCTTTTACCATGGATTTCAAGCCATAAGCAACATTTTTTTCCAAAATGATCCCATACAGTTAGGCTAAAATGTGGTTAATCATAATTGTCTTATAGTTAGCGGGAACCCTTGTATCCCAACTTTTAAAGATAGGCACAATAAAACTTTGCCTCAAAAGTTTAGAAAAGTCGTGTTTTTCTACCAAATTGTGAATAAAAGAAATGAAAATTAAAGTTCAAATTAGTGTTGAATAGGTTTATTATTAATTCACTTTCATAAAAAAATTGAGAATTAGAGTTATAATTAGTGTTGAATAGATTTATTATTAATTCACTTTCATGACAAAAAAATTTGTTATAATATTTTGAAAATACATATAAATAATAAATTTATATTTTATTTTTCAATTATCTCTAATTATTTGTTATTTATAATTTAATTATTTTTAATATTGTATTTAAAATATATTTTAACATTCACGACATACCTATCACATTTTGTAACTTGTTATCGAAATACCCATTCCTTTCATAGCTAAAATAATTAGCTATTTTTTCTAACAAGTTGGAGCAACGACCTACAACTTTCTTTAAAGCGCATTTGAATTTTGAACTTTATTATTTAAAGAATGAAATAATGAAAAATTAATATAAACAATAATATAATTTAATTATGAAGTTTAACTGTCCGTTTGTTTGGTGATTTCTATGTTATTGAATGTTTAAATTTTTTAAGAGTCAAACTAGTATATATTTTTTAAATTATTGTAATTATGAATTGGTTTAAGTGAACGTTAACCATTATTATAATAAAAAATATATAACATACTAAAATAATTTAAAAAAAATTTGAAATGATTTTCAAAATTAATTTTATAATTTCAATTATTATATATTTTTAGATTATTTTAAATTATATATATATATATATATATATATATATATATATATATATATATATATAATCACAATATAAATGATTTTCAAAATTTTTATTGTTTAAGAAATCAAAATGTATGAATAGTTTAGATTTATTAATATGAGAATATTTTTTACGATAGTAATGATTTCCAGATTTAATAATATGATAATATTTTTTGCTATAGTAATGATTTCCAAATTAATTTTCAGTTTCACACTTTACGCTGTGTTTGTTAGAGAGCTGTTGCCCACCCTATCCTGCTTTGGGATCATAGATTTTCAATGAGGTCTCAAATTGTTAATATTATATCAATTAATTAAATAATGATAAATATTTTCATAATTTTAAATATTTATTATCTATTTAATTTATATAAATATTTATCACTTATTTAATTAAGTTGTAAGATGCTTTTTTTAAAATAATTTTTCTAGTTGTTATTGTCTTTTATATAAATTATTGAATCAAAATATTAAACAATTAAAATGTTTTAAGTCATTAAATCCACTGTCTTCTCTCTCTTCTCTCTCTTCATTTATGCTTTACTAATTACCTATCTAATTCAAAAAATCCTACTAATACCTCTTCCACCTGACTATAAAATAAGATAAGACCTCTAAGATATCTCTGTCATTGCAGGCGAAAATGGGGCATCCTTGCTATGTATGAGGCACTGAGTAAAACCTCCCACTTTTTATTACATGTATATGGCTTATAATTTCGGCAAAGAGGTGTATGTTGAATTATAATTCTATGTTCTGATTGAGTTTATGAGGGACTATGTTCTGATTGAGTTTGATTTTATAATTCTATGTTCTGATTGAGATAATTTCTCAAGCTTCCCATAGTTCTGCTAAATTCTTTGCTTTAATCGTGGTATAAAAAAAATCGTTTCAATCTGGACCAAAAAAAAAGATGGAATTCGTTCGATTAGATCAGCTAATAATTAGTTGAAATTCGGTTCGGTTAGTTTACAATTTTCTTTGTCTTTAAAGAAAAATAGCTTTAACGTAAGAGAATAATTTTCTTTAGGAGACTGGAGGTGTTTTTTAAGTTAGAAGGTCATGCAAATCAGTTATGCTTTGGCATTGCGAAAGGATCTCTTTGCTCAGGATTACTCAGAAAGGCTCAATATTTTAAAAACTGTGTGTATTTAAAAAAGATTGAAACCATGTGTACTTAAAAAAGAAACTAAGATAAATAAAAATTATTGAAAAATTGGATTTTTTTTTTTTTTTAATTCTTAAGTCATGGCGGGGATTACTCAGTAAGTTTAAACATATTTGAAAACTGTGAATTTAAAAAATAAAATAAGGAAAGCAGAAACAATTGAGAAATTGAGATTTTTTTTTAGTTGTAGGGTTGGAAAGCCGAGAAAGGATTTTGAGAGGCTCCAAAATGAAGAAAGCAAAAAAAATTAGTGAAAACGGATTATTACTTATTTTCTAAATATATTTTTATTTTCAGAGAGTTTACATAAATAACTAGATTTAGAAAAGTGATTTTCTAAATATGTATTTATTTATTAAATAGAATTTTTCAACAAATAAGTTTTGATACTAAAAAATTATCTTAATTTTTTAGATTTAAATTTTGGAGAGAAGAGTAAGTTTGGACTTGTACTTTTTGAAGTGAATTGTATTTCTAAAATTGTTATATAATATAGAGCTATTAGAAATTATTAAATTTTAAATGAGTTAGAACAAAAATAATGACAATTTGTCATTGTTAGAAAAAAAAATATATATTCAAATTAAAATATATATTATCTAATTTTTTCCTAATTAATAACTTTGATTCGAATTATTATGATATTGTATCCAATTAGAATCCAAATTTAGTAATTATAGTATATATCAGTTAATAACTATGCTATATATCATATTAAACCAGTCTATATTTTTTTGTTAGATTAACAACGCTTTTATATGTAATTCTACTAATTTTACCAAATAAACCAGAATATTTACCTTTGGAACATATTTTCCAATTGCTTTTTACTATTTTTTTTGAATAGATCTACATATATGAAAAGTGTGAAGTATATGCGCATCCATTTCTCCCGCACTCATCAAGAGTCGTTTATGGATGATTTACTTCCTTGTGGACAACGACCTCATCCTAGTGTTAACATCACATATAGCACTCTTCTTTATGTACATTTGCAAATATGTTTGTTTAGTTTTGAATTTATGTTGATTGTAAAATCTGGAAATATTTAGAAATTTGATGGTGAAGAAAGACGTTAACAATACTTCAGATTCTAAAATATTTTTAAAATCCAAAAAAGAGTATATATGGCTTAAAATCTCTATACTAAAAATTCATTTCTAAAATATGATTTTTGCAGTGTGTTGTGGTAAATGCAGTGTCCAACTCTAATTGGCGTACCATTGGGCATAGGCCAAATATTGTTGTATTCTGTACTGGGAGCAACCAAGTAATGAAGAAAAGAAAGTGGGTCGATTTGATCAGAGATTGGGTTGAAAGAGAACGCAGTTGCAGAGGAAACAGACACAACTGATGCAGAGGAGAGCCTAGAAATGGTGCAGATCGAGTCAATGAAACATACTTTCGGTAAGTAACAAATGTGTGCAATCACTTCAGGTTCAGGGCAGTGAAAAAATATAAAATTTATGGTTCTCCTAAATTATGTAAATTTGCAGAGTAACGTCTTCATTTTTCAGGTTGAGAAATCATGATTTGTATTTTGGCATAACGAACTCTTAATAAACTTTGGGAAGGATTGTAGCCAATGAAGTTGAGCATAAATCAATAGTTTCATAATAGCAATTTTTTCCATGCGATAGATAAGTGTGTATATAATGAAATTGAATTTTTTTTAACAATATATAATGAAATTGAAATGAATATTCACAAAAGTCATATTTCTAAATTTCTAAATGGAGTAAATGGTCTCAATTATTTGTGTATTCGTGGTTTGACATATTTTTTATTATTGGTTACGTACTTATTGATAGACTCTATATCATAAATACATGTAAAACATAAAAAAGAGTAATTTCATTTTTTATTTTAGTATATAAATTTTGCGAAATAAATATATTTTTTTATAGAAAAATACACATAAGCATATATATATATATATGTCCATCTATATTTTTACCTATACACATGAGCTATGACCCCGGATCCAATGCTAAAAGCGTAACCTGTGATAGATCTTCGATCATCCAAGTTACCTGCCCAATCTGAATCTGAAAAACCTGCTAGAGTAACATCAGAATTGTCAGTGTACAAAATACCATAATTACTAGTACCACTAAGATACCTCAACACACTTTTTGTTGCGACCCAGTGACTTTCGAGTGGTTTCGACATGAACTGGCTCAACATACTAACAGAGTATGCCAAATCTGGTCTAGTTGTAGTGAGATATATCAAACTGCCAACTAGCTGTCTATACATAGTGGCATCCACCTCTTTAGTGCCATCGTCACTACTCAACTTTAAGTTCTGCTGCAATGGTGTTGCTGTTGATCTGCACTGCTCCATTCTGAACCTTTCCAGCAAGCTTTTGGTATACTTCCCTTGTGTAAGAAAAGTCTATCCAGAATCTTTCCATACCTCCAATCCCAAGCAGTAATGTAGATTTCCGAGATCTTTCATCTCAAACACTTGTGACATCTGCTGTTTGATTTCTTTGATCAGATTGTTAGCATCCCCTGTTATGATCATATCATCTACATACAAAGAAATCAAAATAATTTGTCTCTGTTTATTGAACTTGGTATACAGATTTGGATCATTCAAGCTCCTATGAAAGCCATGTTGTACAAAGAATGAGTCAATCTTCTCATACCACGACCTGGGTGCTTGTTTTAAACCATAAAGTGCCTTTTTCAATTTACAAACAAGATGTTCTTGCCCCTTTTTCACAAAACCTTCAGGCTGAACTAAATAAATTTCTTCTTTCAAGTCACCATTCAGAAATGCAGACTTAACATCTAGCTGGTGTAGCTGCCATTTATTTTTTGTTGCTAAGGAAATTAGCATTCTAATGGTGTTTAATTTGGCTACAGGAGCAAAGGTGTCATCGAAATCTATTCCCTCTTGCTGTGAGTAACCCTTTGCTACCAGTCTAGCTTTAAGTTTTTCTATACTCCCATCTGCATTTATTTTAGGTTTGTACAACCATTTGCATCCTATGGGGGTTTTACCTTCAGGCAATTCAACCAAATCCCAAGTATGGTTTCTGTTTATTGATTCTATTTCCTCATACATTGCATCCCTCCATGCATCAGATTTACTTGCTTCTTCATAATTTGCAGGTTCTACAATGTTTAAAATATTTGTCATTAATGCATAGTCTTTCAATCTGGATGGTAATTGAGTCTTCCTACTCGATCTCCTTGGTAGGGGACTTACCTCAAATCTGTCCATTTCAGCCTTCTCTGGGCTTGCATCATTGATTACATTACCTGTTACTTCTTCTTCTTGTTTCTGCTCCTGCACTTCATCATCCTCACTGTTTTCTTCCATTAGCAATGGAATGTGCCAATCATTGTTAGAGTCATCATTTCCTTCTTCAACCTGTTCATGAAATATGACATCTCTGCTTGCAAAAACCTTATGAGTCACAAGATTAAATAACTTATATGCCTTGAACTCAGTGCCATATCCAACAAAGATACATTTCAAGGCTTTTGGATCTAACTTCTTCCTATCTGCCTTAGGTATATGAGCATAAGCTTTTGACCCAAATATTCTTAAATGACTCACTGCTGGTTTGAATCCAAATAATGCTTCAAAAGGGGTTTTGAAGACTAGACATCTAGTAGGACTCCTATTCTTTAAATAGACCGCAGTGTTAATAGCTTCTGCCCAAAAACCATTTGAAAGACCCTTACCTTGAAGCATGCTCCTTGCGCACTCCACAAGAGTTCTGTTCTTTCGTTCTGCCACTCCATTCTGCTGAGGAGTGTGGGGCACTGTGAACTGTTGAATAATCCCATGCTGCTTGCAGAAATTCATGAATTCTCCCAACCTGTATTCTCCCCCTTGATCTGAGCGGAGAATTTTTTATCCTTTTTCCTGTCTGGTTTTCTACCATAGATTTAAACTCTTTAAAATACTGAAAGGTCTGACTCTTTTTACTCAGAAAGTATATCCATGAGAACCTAGTGCAATCATCTGTAAATAAGAGAAAATAATATGCACCTCCTAATGACCTAGTCTGCATAGGTCCGCATATATCTGTATGCACCAGTTCTAAGACATCTCTTTCTTTTCCATTAACATGCAAAGGGAACTCTTCTCTATGCATTTTCCTTAATGCACATCCATCACAATCCAACTTAACATTATGGAAAACAGGGAGTCCATCAACCATACCTTTTCTCTGAAGTAAGATGAGGTCTTGCAGATTAAGATGACCAAATCTCTGATGCCAGAGATCTTCAGCTGTCGATCCAGTTGCAACCATTGCTTGCTTTGTCATACTTTTCACGTCGAACCTGTACAAGCTCCCCACGCGCACTCCTGTTGCAACTGTTTCCATCTGGCTATCCTTTATGACACAGTTAGTCTTAAAGAATTGAACTTGCATGTCCTGATCAGTAATCATTGAGACAGAGATCAAATTTTTCTTAATTCCGGGCACATACAATACATTTTTAAGGTGTCTAATGTTACCGCTAGGTAATTTTACCGGAATGTCACCATATCCTTTGATCTCATATCCACTATCATCCCCTAAATAAATATTCGACCCACATGAAGTTTCTTCAAGACATTCAAACCAGTCCTTCTTACCAGTCATATGTGAGGATGCGCCAGAGTCGACATACCATATGTCGTCCTCATCTCCCTCTGAAGCTGAAAGGGCACAATCGGCTGTAAATAGTCGAAGTTCGTGGCTATGGTCCTCTTCTTCCTCAACAAAGTAACCCTTATGTTTTCTCTATTTGTTTCTTCCTTCGTCTGCCTGCCTCTTATAACAATCTTTAATCTCATGACCAGGTTTTCCACAGTAAAAACATTTCTTGCTGGGAAAATTATTAGCAGACATACCTTTAAACGGTCTCTTCTGAAATGTGTTGGCTTCTTTCTGCTGCTGCTGTGGTTGCTGTTGTTGCTGTGGCTTCTTCCCTCTGTACTGTCGCCTTTTCGCCATCAGAGCAAGGTCATTGCTCTGTGATTTCAGATTTTGTCGTCGCTCTTCTTCTTGTAGCAGAATCCCTGTCAACTCTTCAAACATAGGGGCTTTCTCCCTTGCTGCCAACCCTGTGATGAACATCCGATATTCATCTGTCATTCCATTCAATGTGATCGTGACCAGATCTGAATCGGAAACTTTCTCTCCGATATCTCCCAATCTGTCCTTCAGGTCTTTGACTCTCGCAATGAATCCAGCAGCGGACTCATTCTCCTCCATCTTCATCGCAAACAACTTGCCTTTGAGTGACAAGACACGGTTTGTATTCTGCGTCTGGTATAGGTTTTTAATCATCGTCCAAATGTCAGTGGCTGATTTACAGTCTCTAATATGCGGGATAATATTGTCCTTGACGGACATCTTCAATATGACCTTTGCTTTTGTCTCCCTTTTATCCCAGTCTTGTTCTTGTGCAGCTGATCCTGGTCTCAGCTCACTTCCTGTAACGATCGACCACGCATTTGCGCTTTCAAGTAAAGTCTGTATCTTGAATTTCCAGTTGGAGAAATTCGATCCATCGAGTTTGCCAGACTCGTGGAGATACGATTCTATACTGTTATTCATATTGGATTGATAAAAAAAATATCTGATCCTCTGATGAATAAATTAACTGAATAATTGCAGGACACACTAAAAAGAAAAAAATTACCACATACCAGATCCTGATCACTGTTTTTCCAAACAAAATTTGTACCTTCAATGTGCCACCACCGGGCAAAACCGATCTGCTGCCTCCGAGCAAATCAGGAGCTTCAATGCGCCACCACCGGGCAAGTTCGATCTGCTGCCACCGAGCAAATCAGGAACTTCAATGCGCCACCACCGGGCAAGTCCGATCTGCCACCACCCGGCGAATTCGGAACTTCAATGCGCCACCACCGGGCAAGTCCGATCTGCCTCCACCGGGCGAATTCAGAACTTCAATGTGCCACCACCGGGCAAGTCCGATCTGCCTCCACCGGGCGAATTCAGAACTTCAATGTGCCACCACCGGGCAAGTCCGATCTGCCACCACCGGGCAAATTCGGAACTTCAATGTGCCACCACCGGGCAAGTCCGATCTGCCACCACCGGGCAAATTCGGAAATTCAATGTGCCACCACCGGGCAGGGCCGATCTGTAAAAAAAAATTGCAGACCTTCCCAAAGAGAAAGAGGCTGATGCTTCTCTGATTCGAAAAATCCGCGCCGAAATCAAAAAATATGCGAGTACCAGCCCTGGCGCGCTTTGATGCGAAAAATCCGCGCCAAAATGCGCACAAGCACCAGCCCTGGCGCTTCTCCAATGCGACGAAGCCGCGCCAAAATGCTTCGAAATCAAAATCCGCGCGAGTCACCAGCCCTGGCGCGCTTTTCGCGTGTACCTCCGCGCCACCCGCGAATTTTGGCGCGTTGGCGCGACTGTTCGTATTAAAAACCGCGCCAATGGCGCGACTGTTAACAAAAAATCCGCGCCAACCTTTTCTTCTGCTCAGAGATGATCAGTCATCTGAGACCTATCCTTCAGGTGTTACTGCAGTCCACCTGAATCTAAAAAAAACTTTTGTAAGCGCTTTCGCCACCACAGTTCTGTAATCAATGATGCATCCTAAAAAAAAACTGTCCCTACTCTGAGCTCCGATACCAAGATAAAAATGACACTGAAATGAAAAGAAGGAGTTGCAGCTCACAGGTGAGTACTGCACCTGGAGACTGCACTCAAACTGAGAGAACACTCAGAGTTTACTCTACATTCATGAATGAGGAATTACATCATTAAGTACAACACTAGGAATTAGGAAGTTGGAAACAAACTCCTAAATTGTAGGAACTAATCCTAAACTAAGGAGATACGTTACAACTTGTGTAACCATTTCTCCATTAATATAAAATAATATTAATTATTTTCAACTGAAATCATGATTTGTATTTTGGCATAACGAACTCTTAATAAACTTTGGGAAGGATTGTAGCCAATGAAGTTGAGCATAAATCAATAGTTTCATAATAGCAATTTTTTCCATGCGATAGATAAGTGTGTATATAATGAAATTGAATTTTTTTTAACAATATATAATGAAATTGAAATGAATATTCACAAAAGTCATATTTCTAAATTTCTAAATGGAGTAAATGGTCTCAATTATTTGTGTATTCGTGGTTTGACATATTTTTTATTATTGGTTACGTACTTATTGATAGACTCTATATCATAAATACATGTAAAACATAAAAAAGAGTAATTTCATTTTTTATTTTAGTATATAAATTTTGCGAAATAAATATATTTTTTTATAGAAAAATACACATAAGCATATATATATATATATGTCCATCTATATTTTTACCTATACACATGAGCTATTTTTGGATTTGATACATGGCTTAAATTTTGTTTGAACCAGTTAACAACAGCATATGAATCTGCAAGTGAAGAAGTAGAGCGATTTAATCATCCATTACCATTGATGTATAAGTGGTACGCTTTAATCAATTCATGATTATTTTTATGACTAATCACCAAAGGATTTTCCCCCCTAATCTTCACCCCTAATCGTGTATTTCAATATCTGTAACAATTTTTTTTTTATATGTGAACATATTATGTTGGTTTACATATACGTATACAGTTTGGTGAGACATGAGTGTATACAGTTTGGTGAGACATGAGTGTCTGTCTGTTGATCACTCTCATCATCAATATCTTTGAAATCTCCACGACATGCTTCCATAGTAGAAAAATCTTCTTTTCATTCCTTCAAAATGGCATTTTCTTTGAAACATCTTGTCTCTTTTAGACTAATCTTTCAAATACTACTTCCTTATGAGATTTAGCTTACAACATATAGTGAAATTGCTAGTTTATATAGCTAAATCATTATATATATTTGACCAAAATTCTCTCATTCACCTCAGAAAAAACATGTCACATCATAGGAGCTCAGACGCAGCAACATAGGGAAATCCAAGTCCAACCGGCACGAGCCGGGTCTACTCTCACCATCGGGTAGTATAGGTCATGAAACTATTGATAAACAAACTAAAGAGGACATTTGAAGGGTTGAGATCACAGAAAAAGTAAATAAAAGCCTGATCATTAGTTCATAAGGAACTAAAGAGGACATTCGAAGAATTGAGATCATAGAAAAAGTTATGAATGAAACCCTGATCGCTCGTTCATAAGGCTCTAGCTAACACTGCTAAGATTGATTTTTACTAACTAGACATAATTTTTCAATGCAAGGGATCACCCAATCCGAATAATCCAAAGAATTAAGTTAGAAGTGAAGGGACTTGTGCAGGTCCCTACATCATAACTAACATAACATTTTATAAATTATCTATAACATTTATAAATTAGTTATTCATATCTGCATAATTGATTAAAACAAATTTTGTAAATTATAATTAAATATAATTAATCACATGAAATCATAATTAACCATTAATTTCCAATAGATAACCATGATTTAAGATATTGTCATATATGAAAAGCTAGTAACCGTTATGAAAAATTACAAATAGCCACAATTTAAAGTATTGTGATAAATACAACAATCTTCAAATTATGAGTCAACAACATCAGATATTACCATTGTTACAGTTTGTGTGTACACAGCGTCAAAAATGGAAATATATATATAGAATTTCAAAAACAGAAACGTTGCATTACATCGTAGCTCGTACATATATGTCCTTGTCATCAACTAGTTTCCTTGACATTACATCTTTCTATCCGTCTTCTTACTAAGGTAGGCTGAACAACGCTTTACTGTCGGTGAAAAAGAATATGCATATCCATGATTAACTGGAAAAAGCGATCGACATAGAAATAATTAAGTAGCTCTTTCCAGGTACTCATGGTATCGACGCTCAGAAGGCGTCCTCTCCAATTCCAAATCCTTATCCAAATCCTCGTGGAAAGAGTTGATGAAATTTTCTGCAGCATTGTTAACATCTTCCTCAGAAATATCCCCCGCTTCCTTCTTAACAGATGTTACCGCTGCAAGGGGCCGATGTTTCACTGGGCTCACAGTGGACTTGGATTGTTTCTGGCGTCCCTTCTGCTCTTCTGATCTGCCTCCGCATATGAATAACCACTTTAGACACATCTTACAACACTGCAATCCGCAAAATTTTCTAATACGAATTGCTGGTGATAACAAACAATTACTTGTTTGAAAAGAAAGCCCAGAAAAATACCAGAGAAATAATGGAAGAAGAGATCCCCCAGAGATTTAGAACAAAGAAAAAATAAAACGAGGAAGGAAAAGGGACGATTCAGGTTAATGTGCAACGCTGCCCTCATCAACCTTATATATTGAAATATAATGGCTCTATTGCTTCCTCAAAAGAACCCTCGAGATATTCGACTCCTTGACCGAAAAGCCGCTGAAGACAGTTCACCCGGGTCATAAATATTATTTTATTTTAAAGGTGATTCCCCGCGTTTTCATTTATTAACCACAGCCGAACAATTTGGATTTTCTTTTATTCCAATTTGCAAAATTATTTTATTCCAAGATACAAAATTCTACCAGACTTTAGTGGTCTTCCGCTTACCTTGCGAATAACTCTCTAGAAACTAAATAAAATTGGATTGTGCCTGTGAAGTGCCTTACTCATTATTCTACTCTAAAATTACTCTGCCGAAGAAGTCCTGTCGTCAACTTGCATACCGTTCAAAGATACGATTCTCTTCCACAAAGCCGTTTCGATCGGATGAAATTATTTCTAAACGTTAATAAAAAAAGATCCAGGTTCATTACACCTTTTCTCACTCTTGGATTCATGTTGATCACTCATTTCATCGTCTCCTCTAGTGGCTTTTATATATATACAAGTTGTATATAGTTACGTTTACATCAAGGGTTGCAGGAGTACATTTCATTTTCAATAATCATAGCCTCGTCTTGTCGTAGTTGTTTGATTCTTCAAAAGTGTATATGTTCCTTAAAAGGATTAGACGTTTTAATTGTAATCGAAGTTGTTTCGTGCAATCTTTCGCTTGATATGGTCATAAAAAGAAAGGGAAACTAAATTGTGGCTATTTTTCCATAATCACGTTTGTAGTTGAATGATGAAGAATCCAAAAAACTCTTTCGTAGGAAAAAAATGTTTTGATATGGATTAAAGTTATTATAGGTTATGCTTGTTAAGAAATGTTAGGAAAGTATTCTAACAACTTTTTCTTTTTATGAAGTTGTATGTAGTGCTCTGTGAAAACATTTTCTAAAATGGTCGAGACATTGGACATTATTGACAATTTGAATGTTAATATCTCGGATCATTGTGTATTAAGGTTTTTTTGGTCTTATTTTTACGGACAACGTTTTCAAATATATGAATTACAACCACCATAAATTTTAGAGCAACTATTATTTTTTTAGAGTCTTTGAAATAGTTTATCTCGACGAAGTGTCTCAACGTTCTCTAAAGTATAAAAAAAAACAATAGAAGACATGTGTTTTTCTATTGCTACATTATTGGGAAATGATTTTAAGAGTGACAAAAAGATTAATAGTTGAGTGAGGGTCTCCTAAATCCAATTTTCTTTTTAACTTTTTAATCATGACTCTCAAGCCAGAAGCTAATCGTTTTTTTCCAAAATGATGCGATATAATTTGGCTAAAATGTGGCTAATCATAATTGCCTTATAGTTAGCAAGAACATTTTTATCTCCACTTTTAAAATAGACACAAGAGGGCTTTTCCTCCAAAGCTTAGAGAAGGTATATTTTATTTGCCAATTGTAAATATAAGAGATGAGGATATACTTTAAATTTGCCTTAAACTAGCGATTGCACCACATGTTGCAAAAGAAACACTCTAAGGCAACAGCACAAGAAAGAGTAGCCTAGGGAAATAGCATAGGAAAGATTAGCCCGAAAGAAATAAGATGGTGCAGAGAAGGAGCCATCATGAAGTATTGAAAGACAAATTTCGCCATCTTGAAGGAATGAAAGGAAAATTTTGCTTCCATGTAAGCACGCCGTGGAAGTTTCAAATATATTGATGATAAGAGTTATCAACCAGAACATTTTGTTATAGATATTGAAATAGGAAATTGGGGATGAAAACATATATGTAAACCAACATAATTTGTTCACATATATATAAAAAATTATAGATATTGAAATAGGAAATTGGCGGTGAAAATCAGTTGGTGATTAATAATCCTCTAAAAAAAGTATGAAATGAGCATGTAACTCAAATAATATATTTAAAATACATTCAATTACAATCTATCTAGCATAGATGTAAATAAGGAGAATTTTTATTAGCAAAAGTAGAGTTTACTCCAAGTTCATCTACATATATGTAATATTCCCTTTCTTGATCCCGTCAAAGTGGATAGAATTGACCCGTGGTTTTAACCCATGGTATTTCCCCATGGTATTTTCCCATGGTATTGACCCATGGTATTGACCCATGGTATTTCTTGTTGGTATTGACCCATCAAGCCTATAAAAGGGAGAGAATCTAGGCATTTAGGGCATTCTGGATTATTTTATCTTATTATGTTTGGGTTGAGAACCTGGCCTGGCCAGTTCTATTATTGATCCCGGGACAAAAACCCCGTGGTAATATTTATGTGGTGAATCCATTCAGGATTCACAATTGAGCTTCAATTTCTTTGTTGTGTTGTGTGATGTGTTGATTTGTTTAAAATTTTGATCCTTGGTATATTACAGTGGTATCAGAGCTGTGCATCCTGCAAGCCTGAGAATTTTACGCAAGGAACTTTGGTGAAATTTATTTTTCACCCTAGCCAGTATTTCTCACTTCGGTGATATTTATCACCCTAATTTGATTTTTATTTTGCAGTAAATATGGTCAGGTTTCTCATTAGCTAAGTATTGAGATCCATTGATGCCAATGTCATCATTTTGTTTTTGGAAACGCCACAAGAATCAACATAATGATATATCAGTCGATTCTTTGGGCTACAATACTTCTGTGGATCAAAGATGGCAACAACATACAAATCAGAAGAAAGAACAGAGCAACAGGCCTTTCACTCAAAAGGTCCATGTTATTCTTCAGCAGTCAAAAGATATCCAGAAGGAAGATGTAGAAAGCAAGTGTCTCTTCGAACTTAGATCCAAATTGCAGGGTACAAAGTCAAAAGATGTTCTCCTACAGCTAGACAGATTAAATGCAGCTTTGAGCTTGATAGATAAATCAGAATGGGAAGGGTCAAGCTGGGCCTTGAAGCCATCCATGCTTGCTTTGATACAACCTAGGTTCTTGGAGCATTCTTGTGAAAATGTTAGACTCACCGTCGCTTCTTGTCTCAGTAAAATAATAGCCTTAACAACACCACTATTGCCCTACAATGATGACATCATGAGGAGGACTTTTCGAGTAATGGTAGAAGCACTCCAAGGGTTGGACAACACAACACCACCATTCTTACTTTTTTTCCAGAAGCGCACAATTTTGGAACGCATGGCGAAATTCAGATTTGGTATGATTATGCTGGATCTAGAGTGTGATGATTTAATCCTTCAAATGCTCCAATACTTCTGCAATGGAATTACAACATCTCATCCAAACTACATCAAAACAGACATGAAAAAGATCATGTCTCCGATCTTAGGAGAAGATAGGGCCATCTGCGAACAATTGAGATCCAAATTGTTAGCCATTTGGAGGAAGGAGCTAATTGCATCACCTGCTGCTTATGAACTAGTTGAGGGGTTGATCAAACAGAGCATCAAACTACTTAGAAAGAAGTTAACCAAGGAGGAACTAACAAAGATTTTTGGAGACAGCAAGAATGAACTAAGGAGGAAAGGCTTATGCTTTGTATGCAAGGGAGATTGGGCACTTGACCATTCATGTCCAGACAATAAGGAGGCAACAAGGATAACAAAATTAGAGACTTCTTCAGATCATGGGGATTCATCCATTGATGGGTTCGCTGGTTTTCAGGAGAGGACCTATGAAGGATCTGAGCAGCCAAATACAAATGGTGAACAACAACAGCATGCTCTTCAGAGAAACTTGCAGGACAAGCTGATCAGTCAACTTGAAAAAGTACATGACGAAAGGAAGGATGCAATTCCTCCTGATGATGTGGTAGTTGAATCTATAAATACAATGGAGGACATCCATAAAGGGTATGGGCAATCAGGTATAGACAATAGTCCACCAGTACCTCCATGTTTGACAACCAGAAAGGATGGACAACTCATCCTCACATGTCAAGAGGTCCAGGATGAATACACTCAAGGAGAATCAAATGAGGAGAGAATCATGCATTTTGAGGGGAGGATACTCACAGCCGAGGGCATATTGCAGCTTGGGCCCTTTAGTGCGGACAACGATGGAGGGTTGAAATGGTACCATAACCCACAGGTCCCAGGATTCAGGTGGCATTGGGATCCAGGAGAATCCATTGGGGAAATGATTGGCCAAAGGATTGCTTGGGATCCAGGTATTGAAGGATCCATTCAAGATCATTCAACGTGGAGGGCACATCGGATTGTATGGGATCCTGGTATTAATGTACAAATGCTTCTGTTGTGGATAGAAGTGGATCGCTTGAGGACAAGCAATCTTTGGGCGGGAGGATTTGTAATATTCCCTTTCTTGATCCCGTCAAAGTGGATAGAATTGACCCGTGGTTTTAACCCATGGTATTTCCCCATGGTATTTATTGATGGTATTTTCCCATGGTATTGACCCATGGTATTTCTTGTTGGTATTGACCCATCAAGCCTATAAAAGGGAGAGAAGCTAGGCATTTAGGGCATTCTGGATTATTTTATCTTATTATGTTTGGGTTGAGAACCTGGCCTGGCTAGTTCTATTATTGATCCCGGGACGAAAACCCCGTGGTAATATTTATGTGGTGAATCCATTCAGGATTCACAATTGAGCTTCAATTTCTTTGTTGTGTTGTGTGATGTGTTGATTTATTTAGAATTTTGATATTTGGGATATTACAATATATGAGCCAATTGCATGCTTGTCAGAAATTGTGTATGAAGAACAATAGTCTTGGTATACAAGAAAGCTAATGCCATTTTAATATGGAGACATTTTTGGGAGATAAGGTTCATTATGTTTTGGTTTATTTTCTTAACTCCAAACTTTGTTTAGTCTTTCTCTATATACATAAGAAAAAAAAATACCAAGTAAATTCACAAATTTAAGTTATATTTTTATATATTATAATTACAAATCTAATTTCTTATTAAAATATTTTACGCACATCTATTTATTCAAATTAATTATATTGTGAATATTTTTTCTCCTATTATTTGATTACAAAATTATTTTGCTCCCTACTAAGTAAAACAACTTTATTAATAAAGAATTGAATGCCTAATTGAAACATTACTCGAGTGAAAACTACTATAATATATAGAACTCATTTTTTGATGTATAAATTATTTCCTTTATATGTCGTTCAATTTCCATTACCTATTATCTTCAAACCCCATGGGGAGGTATTGAACATGGGATCAAACTTTACCTAAATAAACATTAGCATTGTCAAGTTGGACAAACAAAAATTTTATAATCCTAAAATTCTCTTACGTATCCTCTTTTTAAATATATAATTGAGTTCCATTTATTAAAAACAAAGGCAATATTAAGAACCACCTAGAGTTATAAAAGGTAACTAACATGGAAAATAAAAATGCTCATCATGACAACATATAAATGTTAACCTTAATTGAATCATTACAAAAATAAAAAGGAATAATAGGTTTACCAATTATATCATTAAAAAAGACCACTTTCACAATCAAGTTTCTACATTAATTTTTAAAAATATTATTTTATAATTATAATTATATATATGATAATAATAATTTATTTTTTTTTGGAAAGAAGATTAAGTTGTAACTAAATGGATTTGGTGAATTGCATAGAGATTTAACACTTTAGGACATTTTATTAAAAAAAACTTAGATTAAAATTTAACAATTTTTTAATAACAACATTTTAACTTAAAAGTCACCAAAACCTAAATGAAATCTAGCTTATTAAAAAGAAAAACAAACTAACATTATAAAAAAATACATATAAAATTATTTAATTGTGAATCTAATGGCCTAAAACATTTCAATTCTCTAACATTTGATCTAATAACTTAAAGACAATAGCAACTAGACAAAGTAGCAACTAAAAAAAATATTTTTAAAGAAAAACCCCTTACAAAATAATAAATTTAAAAAAATAGAAAAATAAAATTTCAAATTAGAAAAATAAAATTTATAATATTGTCAAAAGTCATATAAATAATAAACAAAGAAATATGGTTTTTTCAATTATCTCTTTTTAGCTTAATTAATTGATTTGTATTTTTAATTAATTATTTTTAATAATATATCTAAAATATATTTCAACATTAGCGAAATTTTGAAAAAAAAACTGTCATTTTATTATGAAATACCCGGTACCGACTCTATTTTCGTTTTTGGCCAGTTCTTTCATAGGTAACATAATTAGCCTTCCTTTTTTCTTTTAATAATTTAAAGCAACAGTATACAACTGCCCTTAAAATATATGTGTGTGTTTAACTTTATTATTTAAACAATGAAAGTATTATTGATTAATATAAACAATAATATATTTTAATTATGAAGTCCAACTGGCAGTCCAATTGCCATCTTCTGTGTTATGAAGCCCAATTCCTTTTTCGTTACGGATTAATGCGACTGTGGGTTTTCATTGAGTCCTGCACCTTTTAATAACCCAGGTAAAATAACAATTTATTTTCCATTACGGTTGAATGCGACTGTGGGTTTTCATTGAGTCCAGCACCTTTTAATAATTTTAACTATTCAAATAATTAATTTTAATTAGGGATCAAATTCATTATATATAAATATTTTAAAATGTAAAATTTGAAAAAAGATTTATATGTCAAAATATTTAATTTTTTCAGTAGTTTATAAAGGGATTTATTTTAATCACAGATCTATTAAGAGTTTATAGAGATTCAATCTCATTATCTGTAAACAATTTTTTGACAATGTTAAATTTCAAAAAATATTTATATGTAAAGACATTTAATCTTTTTAGTGCTTGATTAATGGTGGTTAAGATAGATTTATCTCTCTAAATTTTCATTGTTTAAATTTTAATTTTAAATAATTTCTTATATTATTATTTTATATTAAAAATTGAAAGAGTTATATATTTTTTTGTTAAATAGCTAAATTATTATATCTTTAATTACATTTTCGTTTTAAACATTGAAATATTTTACTAAAGTAAACATTAACAAACACACATATATAACAGAAATAAAAGTTTTTTTAATTATTTTATTTTTGTAAAGTTATATTAAATTTTATTATTATTTTATTTATTAATGGGAGAATAAAAGTGAAATATCAACTAAGGAAGTAAACATAATGATAATGCTATTATTAATGTTTTATAATGTTTTTAATTAAAAAAAAAAATTATCCATGTTGAACACAAACCAAATTACACATTGTCTTCATAATGAAATGTAAAATAAGCTTCTTAGCTCAACTAATTTTTTTTAATTATCTTTATTAATAATATTAGAAAAATAACAATACAGAAAATCATATTTTTCAATATTGTATATAATGATAATAATCAAATCAAAATAATAATGTTAATATGCAATATAATAAATTTAATTATATAAATGATTAATTGGGTGTTAAAGATCTTTTAAATAATTTTACTAATAATATTAAAAATATTATATTAAAAAAAACAATATTTTTCAAATTTAAATAATGAATCAAAATACTTATTGAGAAGGTCATGACGCTTTGCCATGTACATTGTAATAGCCACATCCACTTTTTCGAGAAGTTGGAGGATGAAGAATCCCTATAATGTTTTTTATAAATTATAGAAAAGGATTGATCTGATAGGGATAAAACGGATTATACGCTATTCTTGTTAGGCATTAGAAAATAATTCACTTAATAAATTGATTTTTAATTGGGGGTGGTATGTAATGTTTTTTGAAAACATTTTTTTTAATTTCGTTGAGACTTTGGAGAATATTGACAATTTGAATGTTATATATTGGATAATGAGAGGATGTGAAACTATTTTCTTTGTTGGTTGAGACCTTGGACAATATTGAGATTTTGAACGCTAATATTTTGGATAATGAGGGGATGCGTGCTGAGGCTTTTGGAGGATTTAGTAAGTATGTATTATTATTTTACTTGTTATATCAAAGGTTGGTTAGAGAATTTTTCATTATATCATTTCGTTGTAATTTTGTTATTTCACTTTTGTATATATATACATACCACATACATTTAGTCTTAAGATGATCATAACTTTTTTTTTTAAATTTAGCTAATTTCTATTACTGTAACATAAAATACAATGAGGTTCTCGCCTCAGCAGTTCCTAGCCATAATGCATGGCATATAACATCCAAAACAAGTTACCGACTGCCCAAGAATGGGAAACCAGTCGAATCCAAAAGATGAGTGCCTCCCTCATAGGGGAAACCGGCTCAAAAAACATAGTTTTGTTTACAGTCATTGCAGAGCTAGAAAAATATTCCAAAAATACTAAAATGCATCCATGAGAATGGGTGCTAAGAACTTGATTCCAAAAGAAGCTGGCAAGCTTAGCTGTCATGAGGTGGAGTCGGGCGTTCTTCCACGATTCGACAGCTGTAGTCTTTGAAGTCCTCCATTGCGGCATGAGCAGCATCTGTTTCAACCTTCTCCAGACCAATACCAGTCATCCAAGTCGGTTCCGCATTTTCTGCAATAGTAGTGCCTTCATTAACTTGAGCTCGAATACACTTGCAGGCCGGAGGTTCTCTTTGAACCTTGTCCCGAGGCTTAGCATGACTCTTACCTGAAGAAGCATCGGGCGTCTCCTCCTAAAACTTGACATAGATGGTGGCGGTGATAGTGTGCCTGCCCAAGGTGCACTGATAGGTGAATTGGGCAGAGTAAAGAGAGGATTGAGAGCTGGATGGGTTGGAATGAACAGAAGGGCCCGAATGCAAGGATTGGAAGCTGTAGAAGCGGGCTCTGCCTCTGCCGCTGCGTGTGTCGGGGTAGCGAGGGGAGAAAAACTTAGACGGAGGCAACGAGGGACTCATAGATGAGGGGCTCGAAGGTGAGGGGCTCGAAGGTGAAGGGCGCGGCAATCTCCCACGGCTGCAACCACGTCGACATCTCATACGATGGCACAACCTGGGCATGGCGACGCTGGGGGTGGAGAGTGGAGAATGCTGGTCGAAACCAAGAGCAGTCGAGATGGAATTGCTGCGAAGACGACAATTAACACACTGTGAGAAGTGTAAGCCTATCCCAAACTCAATGCAGCTGAGAATGGGGCATCTCTTACCAGTGGTGGTGCGGAGAGATGAATGCCTTGCAAGCAGAGGGTAGCGGAGCTGAAGAGGTAGAGGAACATTCGCGAGAGGGACATTTACAGTTCTGGAGGCTTCTGGAGATGCCATCGTCGAGTTATGGAGCAAGTATACGGTGAAGACTTGAATGCAGAGCCGCATTGAAGGCCAGTTAAGATGGCCATTTATTGCAGTGTTACGGGCTTCAAAGTGGCTGTGCCACTTGCCAAACCTTTCATTCATCATCGTACTAAGGTTCTGAACCCGAAAATCACCAATCACCCGCATCCG
Organism: Pinus albicaulis; assembly: GCA_034641835.2. Lineage (NCBI taxonomy): Eukaryota > Viridiplantae > Streptophyta > Pinopsida > Pinales > Pinaceae > Pinus > Pinus albicaulis. The sequence continues at coordinate 39,800 of JAXQQM020065977.1, forward strand.
AGGTAAGATGATCATAACTTGATTTGTATATTGAATTGATTCTAAATGGAAATTTCCACATGAGATGAGGTGGACTATAACCATAACATCTTGCCAATCTGAAGCTGCACAATTCATTCCATTTGTTGTCAAAGCACATGAGCCTCGTATTTTTTGGCCATTTCAATCGAGTTTTCATTTAAATCCCATTATAAATTTTTTAATTTTAGGCTTCATACAATAAAATTTTGAGCATATTAGAAATACATCTCACACCATTTGGTATCAAAGCACACGGGCCTAGTATTTTTTGGCCATTTCAATAGATTTTTCGTTTAATTTCCCTTATAAATTTTTATTGAAACTTCCTACAATAAAATTTTGAGCATATTAGAAATAAATCTCACAGGAAATAAAATCAAAATTTCATATTTTGGTTTCCCATAATTTCACATATATAGCTTATTGAAGTCAGGGTTTGTGAATGGTCCTAAACTCAATTTTGAATGAGCAATGTTAGCATTTTTGCTATAATCTGTTTCTTGAAAATTGTAGACTGACAAATTTTGTTCAAACTAAGGACTTGTATTGGTGTACATTTCGTAAAGTTATATTCTAAAAATATCCTCTATGGAATTTAAGGTTTTTGCATGATCCTAAAATCAGTTTCAAATGGCTTTTCTTGGAATTTTCACTATAATTTTTTCTCAAAGAGAAATAAGATTGTGAAAATTTTAAAGATATAAGAAGACATACTAAAGTACATTCGGTAAAAAATTTAGAACAAATTTTGAAAAATTAGACACGTGACACACATTACATGTTGATTGTTCGAAGAGCTAATCAACTAAGTTTTGAGAAAATGAGTAAAAAAAACTCTTGTCACATATAATTTAGGTCAGAATTACAAAATTATAAAGAAGATGTATAAAAAACTACAGGTCAAATTTTTAAATTTGGAAGGGATAAATTTTTTTGTGATTCAATATTTGGGATAAAGAGAAAATAGACGATAATTTTTATTTACTCACCTAGATCTCGATGGTGCTTCAAAACTTACTTTATATTTTAAATATGTTGAAATATCATATATGACTCATGAAGAAAATGGAAGATGTACAATACCTTGTACCTGTCTCAGTGATTCAACTTAAGAAAATAATGAACAATATGAAGGTCTCTTTGTCACATGTGTAATAATCATATAAAGAGGATATGAATTAAAAGAAGGGAGAAATGTATAAGAAGATGAAATAGTTTGAAAAAAATACAGATGGATTGGAGTAAAAGATTATAGAAAAAATAAATGTTAGGATCCTTAAAATTAATAATGTGTTTGAAGGAACTCATTAAAAGAAATGTAGATTTCACGTTGAACAACTTGTCAATACTAATAATTTTAAGTGGATTTAATAAATTTTTCGAGCTTCTCATGGATAGTTTCCTCAAGAAATAAGACTTACCAATGTTTAATTGTATTTTTATGAAACAAATGTCTTTACATGTATGCCCCAAATAGCGAAATATTTTGAATCACATAATACTATGGATTATAAGAAAGACATTAGCATAATAATTGAACTTTGAGATATAGTATCAATGGTTAGATAAAAGGAAGGAACATTTTTATCTTTACATTTGGAGTTTAGTTACAAGAGACTAAGAACCATAACATAGCAAAGCTTGACCACAAGTTTGCATGAGTCAAGTAAAAAGAATCAATAAGTTTGGTGATATTGAAGATTATAATATAAAATCTCAAAATTTTGTCACGAGTGTGGATAACCTAAGAGATGATTATTTGTTCGACTCACATGTGTGGATTAAAGGAAGATATTAAACATGGTATTTTACAAGAAAATCCAAGAAATTTTATGGAAGCTACACAATTTTCTCATCATATTCAATCAAATAATAAGGATGCACATAATTCTATCATGGGAGAATACACAATAATTAATAATTCTCTTGGGGTTAGTAACATAACCCTACCTCATCCCACAAAAGAATCATATAAGGAAATGGAGGAAAAAAAAAGAAAAGGACTATGCTTTGGTTGTAACAACAAATTGTGAAGTGAAAATACCTGTCAAAAAATATTTTTTGTCACCCTGGAAAATTAATGAAGGGGAAATGGATGCATCTACACAAAGAGGTGAGAAATAACTTGTCAACTAAAAATATTAAGAAATAGAGTTCATTCATTCATACATATGTGAGATATTGTTCATGCATTTGGAAGGTTTGTTAAGTCCTCAAACGTGGAATATTTTTTTTTACATTAAGAATTAAAGGGTCATAGTTCTTATTGACTAAGGTAACACCCATAAATTATTTTATCAAATGCTATCAAAGCACCTTAATTTATTTACATATCCAGCAATAGAATTTCAAATTTTGATTTCCAATGGAGGGAGTGCTAATTGTGTGGGAGAATTCCATTATATCGAATTAGGTATGGGATAATTTAATTTGGAAATTCCAATGTATCCCTCTGAAATTGGAAGTGTAGACATTTTTCTAGGGATTCAATGGTCTACAATACTAGTTACAATTTCTACAAATTATAATAAATAAGTCACAAGATTTTAATTACAATGAATTTAAGATGATCTCAAAGGGTTAAATTTTAGACCTTCTCAAGGCATCATATCTAGGAGAATGGAAAATCTCCTAAAAGAGAGTATCTAGGGTATTTTGTTTAAACTATATTGTATGAAAGTTAACTAGTCATATGAAAATATTGAGGAGCAATTAAAATGCACTTTAGAAAGGAACTGTATGTTCTTCCAAGAAATTCCTAATGGTATACCTCCATGATATTGTACACATCAAATTGAATCAATACATAGAATTACTCCTCCTAAAAAATGTCATATACATATCCTTACCAACAAAATGAGGAGATTGAGAAAATGGTACAGTAAATTCTATATTTAGGTATTATTCAACATATCAGGAGTTAATTTTTAGCTCCAATAATGATCGTGAGAAGAAATTTTAATTCTTGGAGGTTGTGTCATGATTATCGAGATCTAAAACAATCACCATTAATGATAAATTCTCTATAAAAATATGGATGAGATATCTTTTTTATTTTTTTTTGTAAATTATGTGGAGCTATTCACATTAATCATAAAACATATAGTACAAAAAGAACCACCTTGGCTAATGTTCGTAGAACAAGGAAAAGCGCGGGATCGATCCCATACTCAGGGATCTGGAGATAGGGGAAACGAAACAGAGTAGGGAGACCGAAAACATGATAAAAAAGAAAACAGTGAGTGCACAGGCTCAACGAGACAAAAAACTGAGGAGCAGGCCAAAAACATACGAAAAAATAGAAGATTAAAGGCCCGAGGGGGCCGGCACCAAATCTTCATCGCTGAAAAATTCATCAATGTCGATCGGTCTCTCAGGAGTCCCTTCCTCCAAGTCAAAGCGGGAGCGTTGAGAAGGTCCAGCCTCTAGAGGAGAGCTCTTGGAAGGGGCCTCGGTCTTAACCCTAAGATTAGGATCGTCGACTCTCCGATGAAGCACCAATTTTCTTTTCAGCAGCTCGTAATGTGGGGAGGAGCTATCAACAAATCTCAGATGATGAACCGTCTTGACATAGGTTTTGAATTTGTTCGAAAGAGGTTGAATATTTTTATCCAGTTGCCTACTAAATCTGCTCTACTCCTAGAGCGCAAGAGAAAGGAGAGTTTTCGTGTGCCAATGGAGGTCTATGGTGCGCATGTAGAGGTTTTCCCTCCTTCCGGTTAAACCTGGGTTCGGAATCCAATGGAATTAATGGTCCACATTCTTGGTAGGGGTGGACCGACGATGAGCCACCGCTTCAGCTTTCAAATCATTCAGGATCTCTCGCATAGGCACAGGGGTGTTTTCCCTGTAATGACGATTTGCATTACGAACTAGAGTCTTTGCTCTGGTCACAGGTTGATGGGAGGGTTTCTCCCATTAGGTATTGTGACTGCACCAAATAGGAGGGGGAGGATGTCTACAACGAGGGGCCATGGAAGGAGGATGAAACTACAAATGGGAGAGAGCAGACGGTAGGCACTACGCCAGGAAGCCAAAAAAATTGCTGCAAGAGTGCCTGAGGGAGAACAGGGCTTGGGAGAAGAAGGCCGAAAGGCTGCAATGAAAATTAGCAGAGGTGGAGCAAAACCACAGAGCTAAGTGATGAAATAATGTCGGGTGAAGAGAATTTAAGGGTGTGGGCTCAAGCTGGTTGGTCGTGGAGGAAAGGATTTGACGCATACATATATTTTTATTTGAGTCATGCTTGGAATAAAGGCTGAGCATGGGAGTGTGCCAAGGTGATCTAATCAAGGACTAGCCACCTCTCGAAACAATCAAATGAGCATTAAATGAGTGCAATTTCATCATGAGTGTGAGGATCAGGCAGCTGCAACATGATCCCTTCATTGTGCAAGTCGTTGTTGTTGATAATTAGAGATTACTTTTTAACAGTGGGCTGTTTGATTGCATGCCACTCGTGGGAGACGAGTCTATCCTGGGTTGTTACCCCTTGGTTGGCTATGTAGTTGGCCATACTGTTGGCCTTTCTTCTAACTGCGTGAAACGATAGCCCCCTAGCTTCATTGATGTTGTCGTTAATGTGTTGGATAATTTGGTTGAGGTGCCAGCTGTCTGAGATAGTGGCCACACTTCGGACCTGCTGTAATTTCCAACATTCTTGGGTAGCAACATTTGAATCACCTTCGGCCTGAAGAGGCCAGTAATTATTCTGCTTGGCAATGGCCAGACCCTTGCCCAGCGCTTGGAGCTCAGCCAAATTTTTGGTAGTATGTCCTAAATTTCCATAGTAAATCCATGGGATGGAGCCCTGGTAATTGCAAAAAACATCGCCAAAGCCTACCATACCAAGGTTGTTTTTGGATGCCCCATCATAATTGAGCTTGAAAAAAAGTTGGTCAGGAGGATGCCAGATAGTCAAGGGATCTGGATTGATAGAGTCTAATCGAGATGAGAAATCAATGAGAGGGGTGGGAAGACTAAGGAGAGAAAGGATTATGCAGTCATATGTGGAAGGAGGGAGAGGGGAATTTTGGAGCTTGGTAATGGAGGCAGATTCTCTCAAAGTGAGCTTGATAATGTTAAGAAGTTGTTCTTCCTTCGACGCATAATTCCCAAATATTCGAGAATTTCTCTCTCTCGAGAGAGAACCCGGCAAATGATTCCTAGGAGAAGGTTTCACGCTTGATTGATGAGAGGATGGCTCAAGAAGGAAGGGTGCCAATTTTCTAGGGTGATGTGAATGTAATCAAAAGAGCAGTCGAAGGTTTTGAAAACCAACAGGAGCCAAGACCAAATGTTGGAAGCATAAGAGCAGGTGTTGAGGAGGTGGTTGGTCATCTTAGATTCAGAGAGGAAAAGAATACAAACCGATGGGCCCTTAAAACCTTTCTTTTGAATATTGTCCCACGTTAGAATTTTCCTGTGCGTGAGAAGCCATAGGAAGAGAGTGATCTTCGGCCAATGCTTCCTACTCCAAAGTCTTTTCCATTTTCTATCCTCTTGAATAGAGGTTGGATTTTGCAGGATGTTGTAAGCTTCCTTGATGTTGAATTTCCCTTCTGGATTGGAGCCCCAGCGAAAAATGTCTGGACCATCTTCTTTTTGTATTTTCATGTTGATGATCTCCTTAGCTAGAGAGTTTATAGGTTGATGGAGATGGAAAGGAAGAGAGTCTTTGAGATTATCCCAATCCCTCCAATCTGAACTTTTTGTGGGTTTCCAATAATCTTTTACTCTTCTTTTGTTTTTCTCTTCTGGATAATATTTTACCGGCCTGTAAATCTCTTTATCTATTCTAGGGCATTGCTCCCAAGCATCCTCCCGAAAAAGAGCTTGCCGACCAATGCCGATCTCCCAGAAGCTATGCTTTTGAATTAATGATATTTTTTCCCATGCTTTATTCCACATGGGAGAACCTTTCAGATTTCCCGAGAACCTGATGAGAGAGGACCAAGGGGTCATGGGGGCATATTTGGCCTTCCAAAGCATAGCCCAGTTGGTGGAGGGATTAGTTATCCAACGCCACCAAGTTTTTGCACCCATGGCTCTACCCAGGAGATCAGGATCTCTAAGGCCAAGACCTCCTTCATGAATGGGAGTGCAAAGTTTATCCCAGGCAACCAGAGCCCATTTACCTTTGATGGCTTCGCCTTTCCAAAGGAAGTCCCGTTGAATTGTTCTGATCTTGCTTGAAATGGAGCGAGGAGCCACAATGGCCGAGAAAAGGTAAAGGGGCATGGATTGAAGGATAGATCGAACCAGGATTAATCTCACCGCCAGATTGAGGGCTCTAAAGGTCCAATTGGAGATTTTCTTCTTGAGCTTCGAAATAAGAGGTTCCCAGTTCGAACAAGCCATAGGTTTGTAAGTAAGGGGGACACCCAGGTATTTTGAGGGGAAGAAGCTTTTCTGGAAGTCAAGGACACGAGAAATACGAGTTTTAATGGTCACATGGTATTGAGGAAGAAGATTTTGGATTTAGCTTGATTAACATCTAATCCAAAGGTGAGGGAGAAGTCTTCTAGGAATTTTTTGAAAGCAACGGCTTCCTTAACTGAAGGGAAAACCATGAGGAGCGTATCATCGACAAACTGCTGGTGAGTTGAGGGAGGGAGCTGGGGATAGAGCTGAAGGCCGCAGATAAGACTGGTAGAGGAGGCATGCGAAATGGATCGAACCAGCCCCTCCGCCAAAATGATAAAGAGGAAAGGAGATAGGGATTCCCCTTGTCTAATGCCTCTCGAAGGATTGATGAGCGAGGTGGGGGATCAATTAAGGAGGATGGAGAGGAAGGCTCCGAAAACAAGGGCCATGATCCACCTAATGATCTATTTGTTCAACCTGAAAGATACAAGCGTAAATCTTATATAATTCCAGTTCATATTATCAAAGAATTTTGACATGTCCGGTTGGATTAGCATCCTAGGTTTGCCTTGGTCTTTGAGCGTGTGGATGATTTCCTGAGGGAGAATGATGCTATCCAAGATCTGCCGGCCTTCCACATGACTCTTTTGGTTTGATGAAATCATGAGAGGCAAGAGAGGTTTAATACGATTGGAAAGAACTTTGGCTATGATCTTGTAGATGACATTGTAAAGAGAAATGGGCCTGAACTGATCGGGGGAGTCTGCTCTTTTAGAATTAGGAATGAGAGCAAGGAAAGTTGTGTTGAGAGAGGGGAAAATGGATTTTTTCATTCTAGATTCCTCCTCCAGATCATAGACTAAGTCCTTTATAGTGTTCCACCAGGCTTTGTAGAAATCGATGGTGAATCCATCAGGCCAAGGGGATTTTCCATTCGGCATTGACTGAACTGCTTTTTCCAATTCCTCCATGGCTATCTTTTTAACACCATATGATTGTGTTCTTTAGTTAATATAGATGGGATATGATTGGTGATTTTCCTGATATGCTCTTCATTGTGAGGGTTACTTTCAGTAAGGATGCTTGTGAAATATTGATGGATTTATTCCTCTATTTACTGATGAGTGTCAAGCAACTGCCCTTGGTCGTTCCTGAGATTGAGGATCCTGTTATTTTTCCTATGTTGGATAATAGATTTATGGAAGAAGGATCTATTTCTCTCCACATATTTGAGCCATTGGATCCTTGATTTCTGTCGCTAGAGTGTTTCTTCCTGAGTTACCCGAACCTCCCATTCTCTTTGGAGCTCTATTTCAATTTTTTTGGTTTCCTCCGTTGTCTCGTTCTGAATGATTATTTGTTGTCGTGATTTCAACTTTGACTCTAATGTTTTTCTCCATGGTGATATCTTCGAAGATTTCTTGATTCCATTTTTTTAGTTCTTACCTGATGAACTTGAGTTTTTGGTGGAAGCCATTCATCTTGCTCCCCTGAAGGGGAAAATATTTGGTCCACCATTCTTTGATTTTGTCTTGGAATTTCGGGTGGGTAAGCCAGAAGGCTTCAAACCTGAAGGGAGCAATTTTTGGGCGCACAGATATCTGGAAGGTAAGGATGATTGGCCAATGGTCTGATCTCGCCTGTGGAGTAATAATTGCCTTTGTTTCCATAGAGGATAGGAGTAGGTCTTTAGAGAGAAGAAAACAGTCCAGTCTGGAGGCTATATGACGCTCTCCCGCTCTTCTATTGTTCCATGTGTGGATGTCATTTTTGGTGGGGGTATCTATGAAATTTAGGTCCTCAATCATGCTTTGGAAAGCTTGAGAGTCTGAATCTAGACGTCAGACACCTCGCCTTTTGTCATCCAGATTTAGGATCATGTTGAAATCTCCCTCCAGGATCCGGTGCTTGTGATCGAGAGGCTGGAGAAATTTTTTTAGTTGATTGAGCTAGGCAAGACGCTCTCTAATAGTATGAGGACCATATACATTGGTGATACATATCTTCTCTTTGGTTCCTATAATTTGGAGAATTATGGTAAGGCAATCCTAGATGCAAAGGAATCAATCAAATGAAACCTTGAATCTTTCCAGAAAGTGGCAATGCCACCAGCAGTGCCTATTGCAGCAATGGCCACATGACTGTACTGCTTCCTGAAGCAGGCCTGCTGAATGTTCATCATTTCAGAGAGGCTGCTTTTTGTCTTTTGCAACATAAGAATTTTTGTTTTCCCTGAGATTATTTTGGATTTAAGAATCCTTTTTTTTGTAGGGCTATTGAGTCCCCTGATATTCCAAGATGTGTAGATCATAGTAAAAAGTTGCGAGTGAGAGAGAGAACCTTTACCTTGCCCGCATTGATTAGGCTTAGTCCCAGCTCTTGGAGGTGTTGTCCATTATTTTTTCGACCGCTTCTCTTCAGTTGTCCCTTGGTGATCTGGTTATTGGCCTTGAGAGTCACTTTTATGCCTCCACCTTGGTTTTTCCCTCCCTTGCTCTAGTGCTCTCTTTACTATTGAAAGTTTTTTTGCAGTGAGTATACCTCTTCTATTCTCTTGAGGTGGTCTTCTGGTATACCCTCGAACCCTTTTGAGGTCCACTCCTTTGAAAGCTTCTGTAGATCCATCCCCATCAATATTTTCTCTATAGATTTTTCCTCTAAGGTGGGGAGGTCCTATATGTAGTCCATTTCTATTTCTTCCTGTAATGTCTGGGTTTTTGGTGAGAGGTTGATGGTGTTCTCCATTTTCGTGCCCATTTCCTTGTGCTGTTCCTGGGTCTGTTTTGTGAATTTGCTAGGTTATCCCTTTTCCTCTGTTTTTAGTGAGATTATTTCGTACCTGTTTTGTGTCGCATACCTGGGGGTTTCCTTTCCCCCATTATTCCTTCTTCATTGCTTGTTTTTGTGTGTTACCTTGATGAAACCCTGTTCATCCCTAGCTCCTGTTGGGCTCTATTTTTGGGGTGGTTTATTTTGTGGGAAATATATGAAAAGATGAATGTGCTCATGGCACTTTCGACTTCAGAAAGGAATATGTTCGTAATCCACCGCCTGGTTCCATGTTTCGTCCCTAAATTTCAGGATGATGGCTTCGGGTAAAGCCCCAGAAATGTCAATATAGGCACAGATGCGAGCATATGAGATGTAGTGACCATTTCTAGTGCCTTCTGACATTTTGATATATTCTCCCATTCCATTTCCAACGGCTTGAAGTACTGAAGGTGCCCAGTATTCCATAGGCAGAGAGTATAGTCTGATCGATACAGGAACATGAGTGAAGTCTTCTTTTTCAGGCATGAAGTTCTCCTTCTGCAATCTCATGTATAGACCAGCCGAGTTGAATAAATACGACCCTACTTCAAATATGCCATCCTTATCCTCCAAAAGAGAGAATACTACTATGAAGAAACCCTTTGAACTGAGTTGAAGTTCTATGGCTCCTTTTGGGCTCCATTTTTCTTGTATCCAGCCTTTCAAAGCCCTTTCAGATGGCAAGATTCCCATAAAATTACATATAACAGCATGTTCCTTCATGTACTCTCTGTAAACCTCTATGTCAGGTTCTTGAATGATTGTCTCTCATATTTTTACTGCTTTAGGATGACAGACCTTCGCAGATTGAAACTTGTCTGGATCTGTCGTTGTGGCTCCTGAACTGGGGCTATCAGGGTTTGTAGATCGATGTGAAGAGCAAGCCACATCTCTTGACTTAATTTTTCCTCCATTTTCAGATGCCTTGTGTTGATGGGATTTGACATTTTTGTCTTTTTCATGACTAGGAGAGCAAGGGTGAAGTTCTTGATCTAAACAATGAACGGCAGAAGAGGAGATAAGATGCATGAAAAAGGAAGTGTTAGGTGCGAGGGAGGAGCCCACGACCTGATCTTTGAATGAAGGGCCTGCCTGAGGGACCCCCTGCTACATCGATGGCGCACTCAGAGAGCAGCCATGGGAGCACGGTGGGATGCCAGACTGAGAGGGCAAAGCCCACATAAGCCCACTACAAGAACAGAGGATCCTAGGGTTAGGTCATGCACCAGAGAATAGTCTGCTCGACAGTCTCGGTCTACAGAAATGGTGCACCAATATCAATGAGATATTATATGAGATTCGTGGAGTGGCTTATTCTACAAACCTTGATCTTAAAGAAAGATACCAAAATATGAAATTAAGAAAACAAGACAATCCACTAATGTTCCTTCTACTTTTCAAAGCCTTATGAAAAAATATTTCAACAATTTCTTAGAAATTTTGTGTTGGGTTTCCTTGATGATATTATTATCTATATAAAATCATGGGAAGATCACATTAAACATGTGGTTAAAGTTCTACAAATTCTTGAGAAAAATATAATATGTAAAAATATCCATATGTTCATTTCGTAAATGAGAAGTAGAGTATTTGAGCGATGTTGTTTCAAATGAAGGAGTTAAGGTGAACTCTCAAAGGATAAAATCTAAACAAATGACACATTCCTAATGAAATCAAGAGTCTGCAGGCGTATTTTTAGGGACTTATGATATTTAATTACAAATTTGTTATAAATTATACATGCATTACAACCCCACTCACATCTCCTTTGAATAAAAAATTGATGTTGAGGCTACTTTTTCAATATTTTCCATAAAGGATGCCATGTATTCTACATTGTGATATTAATAACAACATATTTTGGAAAAAATTAACAGTATAATGTAATGCTCTATGATAAGTAAACAAAGCATTCTTGACACAAATGGGAGACTCATGGCTTTTGAAAACAAACAATTCAAGGGAAAATATTTTTTTAAATCAAAGTATGAAAAATACATGGAAGCAATTCTACATGAAATAGAAAAAATTATGATGGGATTTCATTGGTAGACACTATAAAGTTGATATACATCATGGTAGGTTAAAGTAATTTTTGAAGAGAAGAGTTTCATAATAAGAAAAAACAAAATGGTATAAAAAATGCAAGGTTTTTATTTTGAAATGATATATAAGGAGGGTAAGGACAATGTGATAGAAGATATTAATTGAAAGACATAAGAAGCCTCAAGTTTATATTCTATTACATATTATATTCTAGTATTGTTATAAGAACCTCACCATGCATGTAAAAATGAATATAGTATTAACCAAAAATAAAATCTATAAAGAAAGGAATGGAACCTATGGAACATTGAGAGTGGTTCTTGTCAATTTAATTATGCTTTAAATTTTTTTACATTAAATTATCAAACTGTGTTTGTAAACTTACATAGTGCATGGAAAAATATATGCAAGGATTTAGTTTCTAATACTATCAGATGTAATTGACATGAAAGGAAATTCCATTCTATGAAATCAAGTAAATTGACACGAAAAGAAATCTTAATATAAGAAACCATTGGAAATATAAACTAGGGAAATGATAGAAATATTAATCTAGGAACGCGGTGGAAATTTCATCTAGGAAAGCATTGGAAAATTAATGTAGGAAAGAACTGACAATTTAATCTTAGGAAATCATGAGAATATTAAGCTAGGAAGGGATCTGAAATGCAATCTATGAAGGCAAGTAAATATAATCTATGAAAGCATGTAAAATTAATCTAATAAATCATGTAAAACATAATATATGAAAGAATGGAAGCTTAATATATAAGATAATGTAATCATAATCTATGAAAACATATAAATTTAGTCCATGAAAGAGAATTAAATGTAGTCTGTGAATACAATTAAAATATATGGTTATAAACACGAAATGAAAGAGTGTTAATGATTCACAAAGGGGTCACTCCAATGGTTAAGAAACATACTAGAAGTTTAAAATAAGAACAAACCCATATATTAAGTGAAATAATTTTGGGGCAAGCTCTAAAATATTGAAATATAGCTACAAATATATCTCTTCAAGTATTCTAATTACAAGTTATAAATTTATTCTCTCCTCCTCTCCTCTCAATGGAGAAAACACTCTTATTTATAGATGTGTTTCTTTGAGAGGAGGATAAACAACCAATAAATTCATATCCTATTTTATCTCATGTAGGCATAGCCAATTTTCTAAAAACAGGAAATCATCAGATTCTCTACAAATCATCTCACAAATATCTAATATATTTGATATGATACCTTAGAAAAACATTCATGATTCTTGTCCATTGGATGTTCATAAATAATGATATTAAATCCTCCACAATTCTTCAAGAGTTTGAGGAGGAAATTCGAATTTGAGGATGAGTGGTGAAATATGACTTTGTTGGAATATTTATATATGCCCACAAACATCATAAACATGTCCTTACAGATATAAGTGAAAAATATGTTAGTTTTTTAATATTTAATCTTAAATTCACTCATAATACTAAAATAAATGCTTTTGGAAATAATAATTCTCAAACCATATATAATCATAAAAATGGTCTTAATGTAAGGTTATGGAGCTATGAAATATGGTAAAAAAAGAAGGAAAATGGAAAAAAAGGAGTGAGATGGATGAAATTTTGGAGATCAAACAAGTGGAAACTATATTTATTAAGGTAGAATTTTTTTATTGCCACAGAGAGAGTTGAAAAAAATTATTATGTGTGTCTTACAAACCTTAGATGATAAGATATTTAGGGATCCATAAAAGATATCAAATAATACAAAATAATTTTTTTGGGAAGGAATGAAAGAATATATTCAAAATTTAGTAAGCAAATGGAAAGTTTTCCAAAGAAATAACGAAGAGCCATTAAAATATCTAGGGTTGTGTTAGGCTTTACACATACCTAATCAAATATTTCAAGAGATATCAATGGAATTCATTGAAATTTTACCAAAATTTGAAGGGAAATATTCCATTTTTGTGGTCATTGATAAACTCATGAAATATGCCATTTTTCTAAAACTAAAAGTACATACACAACACAAAAAGAGGTATGGGTGTTGATGAAGGAATTTTATATAGTTAACGGTCTTCCAAACGTAATAATAAGCAACAAAGGTGCAAAATTCATAGGTGATTTTTTGAAATAATTATGGATGATGAGTGAAACAACACTAACAATGAGTTTATGATATCACTCACAAATATATGTTGAAATGGAAATATTTAACAAATGTTTACATGTGTTATTTATGATGTTAGTCTCCATATAAGTAATATCAATCGATGAACTGGATTCCTCTCGAATAACTGTGGTATAACACTACATATGACACATATATTAAACGAATCCAATTGAGACTCTTTATGGATATCCAAGTGTTTGAATATCATATTTTTGTGCAATGTAAGTCTAAGGTATAGGAAATAGAGTAACAGATGGAGAATACTAAATAAAATTTTACAATTCTTATGTAAAACTTACAAATGGAGGAAAAATGAATGAAATAACAAGTAGATCAACATCAAAGTGAAGGAAAAATTTAGGGGAGGTGATTGGGTATTTATGAGACTACTTATACAAAATATCACTCAAGCAAAAGAAGAATTAGAAATAAGCTTTAAAAATTTATGGACATTATATGATTTCTCACCAGATTGCACAAGTAGTTTATGATTTATATTTTTATCCTTCTTGCATTCATAACATATTTCATGCATGTTTCCTAAAAATAGTTGTGGGATATGTTAGGGTCTTATAATAATAGGGATCATAATTTTGAATTGAATATGATTAAGTGTTGTAATATTGTACATAATTTTCTTTATTCAAATTTTTTCCCATATTTAAAAATGTAAAGAGGGCAAGTCCTAAAAGAAAAATCAAAGGACTAAAAGAAAAAGATCAAAAAGGAAGATAAAGTATGAACCCCTCAAAAAAGATATAAACATAGATCATGAAAGTGTTACACATTCAAATGCCACTACTCTTATTTTTCTTTTTGCAAATAAAATTGTGTGTAGCTTGTCAAAAATGCCACAATTCATGATGATTAAACAGTTAAATCTTAATCATTCATGTGTTTAAATTTCCGGTATTGATAATTAGTGAATAAAGATCTAGCCAAACCATTTAATCTGGGCAGATCAATAGTTAGGTAGAAAATAGAAATGAGCTCATCAGTTTAATTTGAGACATTGGAAGTTATAAGGTTAGAACTAGATTATTTTTCTTATCAAAAGAAAAATAAAATTGTTAGCAAGCTCAAATGCACCCAATAAATGAAGAAAAAAATTTAGGGTAAATAAAGGGCAAGTAGATCACTTTTACAAGTCATGGAAAGCATCAATTGGTCATTTCATCTCACTAATATCCCCCTAAATCCATTTATCATTATTTAAAACCCTAACGCCACTCTTAGAAGGACTTTTCCCTTGTAAAATACCCCTTTCCCTAGTCAAAATCCATTTTTTCCTTTGAAAATTAATTTCCCATTTACTAACTCCCCTTTTCAATTAAAACATGAGAAACCCACTATTTTGCATAGTTTTAAAAGTTTAAAGTACATCGGGTCGTACTGCAAAATCCCTCCCCCACAATATTTTAAACACTTATTTCTAATGTGTTTTAATTGACTCGCATATAAATATTCAGGATCCCATATCATATTAACCACTTTATATTTAATTTAAAACCTATAGTTTATAATATGCCGGTCCCACTTTGTTTCTAACCCTGTTGATCATATAATCCTTACCCACTACATATTAACACCTTCACATTTATAATATTCCCTAGCCCCACTTTACATAACCCCATCGCATATAATAATCCCGACCCTACCTATCAAATCCCCCCAACTCACCTACTCACCAGATCCATCTGCTAAGATTCAATGGCCAATAAGCCCTTTCACACTCTCCATTGCTCGATGTTTAAAACCATTGGAGGGGTGCGAAATGGGTGGTTTCACACTCCCATCGATCTTCCATGTCGAATTCATACATTTTATCGCATTCTCCATTCTGAAACCACAAACCTAGTTTTCGTCATGCCATAACCGCCCACCCCTCTTCCTTGCATTGAAGTGAAACCACCCTTCTATCTAAATTCAACCCTGCACCAATAAGTTTAACCACCTCCAGTTAGAAACATTAAAACACACCCTTTAACGTTTACTATACATTTATTTTGAATTTTACGAAAAATAAATATTTCTGACCTATTTTGAAGCCTATCCAGACTCAAATTCACGCCCTTTTCTACCAGAGTCGTTGTCAATTCAGATTTGCAGCTTTATAAGAGCAAGAAAGCCTTTGTTGCAGCCAGAACCCTTTTTGTAGACTAAAATCACCATTTCACAGGTATTCCTATGTGCCTAAGACCATTACTTAAGAAAGAAAGTAATAAAGTGATAATTGAACAAATTTAAATAGCCTCCGAGAGCATAATAACTGTTAATCCTCTCCAGTCACCTATAATTGATGTTGAACACACTCCCCTAGAATTAAAAGACTTAAAAATTAGTGATACAGTCATTGATTTCAACCTCCTAAAGCTCCACCACTGGAGCCATCATAAATTCATAGACCAGGCTAATGATATTCACCTTTGAGACTCAAACTTACCCAAGTATATTTTCCCACAGACCTTCCAATTTCTAGAAATCATCAGACTCAGTCAAATCAATTATCTGCCCAATGAAATATCCCTAGTAACCCCTAGCAAAGAGATTTTGTTCACAATCACTTCATAATCCATAAATCATATGTTACAGATCCAACCCAACCCTCAAGAAGCCCCTTTATCAATTGAAATCCTCACTGAATTATATCTGAAGTTGGACTTCCCAAAGAGGTTTCAAATATTCCAAACCTTTCTTCCTCCATTAGTAGAAACCCCAAAGAGTAACCGTCCTTATTCAGCTTCAATTTTTTCAGAGAGAACCAGACAGATGGTTAAAATCTTGTCTTTTATTCTAGGGTACTCTACAGATGAGCATGTAGATGCTTCTATATTAGGTTTTATATCCATATTCTTCCCAGGACAACCTCCAACTTCCGCATTTAACTTTGCTCAATATTTATCAAATTCCATCCTTGAGGAACTATTTAAATTACCAGAGGAAGGAGTGTTTAAATATTCATCAGTTTTGTTTCATTTGTTCTTGTACTTTCAATTAGAAAGGTTTGCAGTTAGCCTTCAAAAGAATGATAGAGAGGGTAACCCAAAATCTCTAGTCTTATGGGCATCCTTGATCAAAAAGGATTCGACAAAATTTAGCTACAAGGACTTCATTGATTCATTTGTTCATCCAGTTGTTATCATTCTAAGTAGTAGCATTCAATCTAGCGCCAATGAAGAGATAAAAAAAGTATTGCAATTTTCAGAACACAATAGAACAGGAGACTGGTATTTATACCAGAATCACACTGAAATGGGGGTGTTTGGATGCCAACTCACTCCATACAAGATTCCAAAATACCTCTCAATGAGTTTATTTGCATTAGAATACATAAGGCAGATCCTAAACTCAGATGAGGTTAATTTGTTGGTAGCAAAGAAGAAAACTCAGTTTAAAATTAAGAACCAGCTTTGTCCTTTTATTTTCAATAATAGGAATGCTGGTCAACAAGAAGAAAAGTGTTTATAGGATTTCAAGTTCAGAAATAGTTTCAAATGGAAGTATGCTCCTTTGGAAGTTATCAACAAACTAAGGGTCAAATTCAAATTTACTCCTTTTGTCCATGAGTCTAAACCATAGATTGAAAAGTATTCCAACGAGTCAAAGTGGTTGAAAAATACTTTCCAAGAGGTGGAGAAACCAGTTGAGACTAGTTTTGTACTGCATACTCCAGGCCCACAAGATAGGAACTCAAAGATAACAAGAGAATAAGGCTCATATTTTGTTGAGACCACTACTGAAACCAAATTCAAACTAACGTATAGGAACAAGCCCAAGCTGAATCCAATAATTGAGCAAGAAGAGATAGTGGAAATAGTTGATATTATTAATACAGATATGATTGTCAGGGACAATGAACCTCCTAGTGTTTCAGAGGAAACTCATCAGCCTTCAACCTTTAGTGCTTAGATCATTCAGAAGCATCACAGTGTTGAAGTTTCTTCATCAAGTAAACTAGTAGAGAAAGAAAAAGATATAATGGAGAATTATAAAGAAATTAAACTGGAAAATAAGGCATTGAAAGTTGTGACTTATGCCCAATATTGGAAACAGACTCCTAGTGGCCAGAATGGGTAGTTTTTATCCTTTGATTATAAGACTAGGAAGATGCATATGACATTTTTGCAGCCAAGAGTGTAGGCTCCAAAGTCATCAGCAGATTACAAGAAGAAAACATTTTAATTCATGGCTAAAGATGTTCATCCTATAGAAAAAATTGAATTTCATAAACAAGCAAGAGAAATGATATAATTCACTATGACCAACAAATCTACGAGTGTCCAAAAACTGAAAAAGTCTCTAGAAAACAAAGTTCAGAAGTTAGAAAAATAATTAACATTGGCAAAACCTTTGGCCCAAGCAAAGCAACAAATATGGGCCAATGTGAAAGCAATAGTCAGAGAGATAAAGCAGCAAAATATCAAAGAGCAAACAACAAACTAAAAAAGTAGGGACAACTTGCATTAGTTACATAGGTGTCTCTATCTTCTTGCATGAAGATATTTAATTTTCCCTTGAATAAATCCTAAATAAGTTTTATGATATTTTTTATTACATTTTGTATAAATACTTCAGTAATTCGATTTATTTGGGTGGATTCCTGAACATTTCTATAGTTGTAATTGATCCAAATACCTAAGTGTTTATGGTACCATTTTCAAGTCAGCAGAGAAGAAAAGTAATAAAGGAATTGCATTACAGGATTCATGTGTTGATCTACTTCAGTGAAGTATATTTCAATTTTTTATTGTTATTTTTCTTAAGTATTCCATAAACTTATATGTTTTTCCAAATTGAAGTGTTATAATAGGAATATTATTGTAGAAATTGTTTAAGTAAAATCTGTTCTGAACTGTTATTCATTTTCATGTTTTCTTCTGATATCAGGATTTGAGAATCCTTAATTTATCTTCTATCCAGATTGAGCTCTTTCAACCTTCCATTCATCATCTACTTTATGGAATCCTTAACTTCTCCTTGATCGCGATTGAAAACCACTTCACCATTCATCCTTTAAAGATCTGATTTTGCTGAGCTACCCTGCCCTGTGAACACTTCCTTTAGAACTTCATTCTATCCTATTTTCTTGATATTTTGACTACATAGCCCAATGGAAAAGTAGAAAAGACAAATTTCCATCTAAATCAATAATTCCACCAAAAAATCAAAATCAAACCTAATCATTCTTTCATAACTAGCCCAAAATCAATTAAAAACAACAAAGTTAAATCATAAAGAGAGATCCCTCTCTGATTATTAGGAAGGCTAGATCCTAATCTCAAAAGTATGTTTTTTGTTACCTCTAATATCTCCTGAACACAAATAACAACCCTGGGAAATTTTAGAGTGATAACATACTTGTGACTCCACTAGGGAAAGTAGTCCTCAGTTAAATAAACCTTAAAGGAAACACTTTTGCTCATCTTTTTACCTTAAGTTTTATTTAGGGTTGTTATAATTTTCATTAAAAGTTAAAATTTTGGCTTCCAAAAGAACATAGTATATGAGGTCTCATCTTGATTGACAAACTGCTATAATTGTTGATGATCCTCACAAAATTTTAAGAAAAAATAAAAAAGTAGAAATTTTAGGAATTAGTAGTCAATTAGTCAGAAATAATTCACTCCCTGAAGTATTATCAAGCTTACAAGGTACTAAATTCGATTTACCATTTGAGCATTCATTATTTATAACAAATTTGAAAATTTCATCTCTAATACTGTAATAGATCCTGATTTCATTCAATTTATTGAAACAAAGAAGTAGACTATTTCACTTAATTCAAATCAACAGGTTCTAAAAACTTTTGATGAAATTGATGATTTGACTTCAAATTTGATTAAAAATTTTGACGAATCCTTTTTCCAAAAATCAGTTGAGTTAGCTGAATTAGTGGTTGCTACCCCTATGTATTCTACGATTCCTTCAGAAAATGTAAAAATAGATCCATTTAGTTTCACTTCACCCATAATCTTCAGTACAATTCATTCCACAGAACCATTCATCCCCAAGCTTCCTCTCCAACCCGAAGTTTCATTCCCATATTCTAGTGCTCCAAATATATCTTCTAGCATTCCAACTACATCCTTAAGTGTTCCATCTTCATCTACAAGTACTTCAATCTGATCTTCAAGCACTACCCTTACACCTCCTAGCCAAGCTAGAATATTATCCATGGCAGCAAGATATGCCCCTTTGGTCTTACCAGCTCAATTACATACCATTCCATAGGACTATCAGAGTAAAATGTTTCAGTTTGATGGTACTGGTCAATATACTTCCCAAAAACATGTAAACAAAATGACCGATTAGTTTGAATTACATGAAATTGATGATGCTGATGTTCAAATGAGATTGTTTTCACAAACATTAGCAGGGGAATTTAAGAAATGGTTTAAAGGTTTACATGCTAGTCAGATTGATGATTTATATGCTTTCCATAGATTTTTTTATCAATAGATGGGAAATAAATAAAAACCCTTTACAAATATTATTGGAATATGAAAACATCAGAAGAGCTCCTAATGAATCTTTTTAGGATTATTGTACTAGGTTTAACTTTATTTATAATGCAATTCCTGCCAATATCAAACCTCCACCAGGCTTGGCCCTAATCAAATTCCTTGATGGTTTTGACACTGATATGTCATATCAATTGAGAGAAAGAAACCATGGAACATTATAGAAAATTCAAAGTGATGCAGTTAGTGTAGAAGAAAACTTGTTAGCTAGAATAGCTAGAATGATAAATGAAAGAAGAGTAACCATTAAGGATGAACCATCCACATTAGATAATAAAATATATCATTTAACTAAAAGCATGGAAATAATAATTGATAGGTTAGAAAACATGGAAAGAAAACCACAATGGGATAATCAATAAGGTCCTCAAATCAGAAATCCCAATTTTAGGAAGAATCCTAACACGGGAAAATCAAGTGAATTAGCACTTAATAAACAAATTATACCACCTTTCCAAGAGAACTATGATGAGAGTTCTCAAAAAAATGATGAATACTAGGACACATAGATAAACTTAATTGGCATTAATGATGAGAATACTATTTTTCTTACCCAAGAAGAATAGGAATTATACATGTTACAACAGTTACAGTTAGAATCTAGAGAGTCCTTTGACTATAAAAAAGGCTATGAATCTACAATATATGAATTTCACAAAGAATATAGCCTTATAAGTAATAAAAACATAGAATCACCTACTAAGAAAAATTTCCAAACTCAAACCAAGAAAACAGTAGAAGTTCCTATGAGCAAAGTTTTACAAATCCTCCTTAGAGAAAATCAGAAACTTCAAGTCCAAATATTGTAGACATAACAGATACTGCTACTCGAACTTCAACTACTACTAAAACTACCACTGCCACTCAAATTTTCCTAGATAAGAAAATTAAAAGTAAGACAATGGAAACAAAAATTGAAATACAAATTGTAGATAAAAAATACAAAGGTAAAGAAACTGCAATTGGTAAAGAAAGAATCATTCAGTTAGGAAAAACTCAAGTACCATTCAATATCCAATTTGAGTTAGCCAAATTGAAAATACAAGTTCCTTTAACATAACTAGCAAAAAATGATTCATACAAAGCCCAAATCATTGAAACACTGAATATAGGTGAAGGAGAAGACTTTATTAACCTAAATGGTGATCAACACAAATTACTGTTTGGCCCTGAAGTTAATGGTTAACATCAACAAGGAGGTGTTCCTCCATTCTACATTAGTTTGAAAATTCATGAGAAAATTTTACACAATGCAATGTTAGATTCTGGAGCATCCCACACCTTAATGCCAAAAGATGTTATGGAAAAGATGAACTTAGACATCACTAGACCATACAAAGAACTGTTTTCATTTGATTCTAGTCATGTTAAATGCCTTGGCCTACTAAAATATTTGTGTGTATTATCATGGATAGTGTAGTTGCTGATATCCCCCCGAAGTATGGAATGTTATTATCTCTCTCATGGGGAGAAAAATTGCAGGGATCACTACAATTAGACATGTCCTATGCCACAATTTCAGTATTTGGTCAGCCCGAAAATATTTACAAGGAAACTTTAAAGAAATTCATGGTCATTAGTGCAGAAAAACATCAAAATTATCCTATTTATTCTCTACATTCTGATATGTATTTTTTCATCTTATGTAATTCAGACACTGTAAAAGATAAAGTTACAATAGTAGAACAGAAATATAAATAAATTGACAGTGACAATATTTTTCATGAATCTATGGGGCACTTAGATTTCAATGGTTCTATGAACAGATTAGGAGTAGGAGAAGGAGTGTGGATTTATAACTTAGAGAATGAGAATTCCAAAGGTCATGCCTTTAGGTTAAACCTTAAATGCACAAATAACATGGCAGAGTATGAAGTGTTAATATTGGGATGGAAAATTGTGAGATAACTTGGAGCCAAGAGAGTTTCTATCTTGGGATACTCACAATTAATCATAAAAAAAATCAAAATAGAGTATATTGTAAACAATCCTAGACTAAGCCAATACAGAGAAACCATTCTAGATTTGATTAATAGTTTTCTTGAAACTGACTTTCATGTTATTTCAAGGAAGCATAACATGAAAGCACACAGTTTGTCTACTCTTTCGAGTACATGCAAGTTTCATTTTCAGCCAAACCACCAGTACACTGTAGAGGTAAGACATAAGCCTACTATACGAGATAATTTGAAACATTGGTAGATATTCTCACAAGATTCTCAAATCAACAATTTTATGAATGCTGAGGGAGAATTTCAAAACTGTAATATCAATATTGAATGTACAATAGATTACACTATCAATAGTGAGATAGATATAAGTTATGTAGATAAAATAGGACCAACTAAACTCACTAGAGTAGAGATATATAAATTAGAAACTGTAGAAACAGAATAACTAACCAACGATGAATCAGAGATTTTGAACCTTCAAGATAATTTTTTACCTAAGGGATTAGCCCCATTAGAAGATCTTTTCGACTCAAATGATGTAGCTATAAAACCAAAAATGTAGCCTTTAAGATCAGACATAGAAGAATGTAGCATAGGAATAGAAGAAAAACCTAAGCTTATCAAATAATCCAAAGCATTACCCCCAGCTGAAAAGCTAAAGTACATAAGTTTGTTTAAAGAAATTCAATATGTCTTTTCCTAGAGTTATGAAGACCTCAAACCTTATGATGCCATCATTATCCAACATAACATACCCATCAAAGAAAATTAGAGACCCTTTAAACAAAAAATTAGGATAATTAATCCAGTTATTATGCGATTGATTGAAAAAAAAGTAAAAAGGATGTATGAAGCACAAATCATAGCACCTATTAGATACTATTATTGGGTTTCTAATTTAGTTCTCACTAGAATGAAAACAGGGGAAATTAGAGTCTGTGTTGATTTTCAGAACTTAAATAAAGTCTCACTAAAAGATAACTATCCTCTCCCCAAAATGGACCATATTTTACAGAGGGTAGTAGGATCATCTAGAATATAATTACTTGATGGATTTTCTGGATACAATAAAATCCTAGTTCAACCAGAAGATCAAGAAAATAAGGCATTTACCACTCCTCGAGGAGCTTTCATGTATTTGAAAATGCCCTTAGGATTGATGATGTAGGAACTACATTCCAAACATATATGGATATAGCTTTTGCCAAAGAAATTCATAAATTTCTAGTCATTTATCTAGATGATATAACAATATTCTCCAAAAAAGACAATGAACATCAAGATCATTCGAGAAGAGCTTTTATTAAATGTAGAAAATTTGGGATTTCCTTGAATCCCAAAAAGACACTCTTTGAACTAGAAGGTAAACTCTTAGGAAACATAATTTAAAAAGAGGGAATTAGAATATATCCAACTAGAATAGAGGCAATTTTAAACATCAGTCATCCTAGAAACATCAAGGAATTATAGGAATTCCTAGGTATAATAAATTTC
>JAXQQM020082430.1:0-192248 GCA_034641835.2 Pinus albicaulis
AACCCCATTTTTCATCATTTTTACCCCTCCTTTCATTCACAAAACAACTCCATTTTCATCCCTTTTTCCTCCATAAAACCCCTCAAAAAACCCTTTATCTAACCTCTAAATCATTCCAAACACCCTTTTAAACCATTTGTTCCCCTTTCATTTGGTTTAAAAATTCCTTTTTTACCTATCGGAACCCTCAATTTGCCTAAAATACCCTGTTTTTTAGGCCTAAAAAACCTTTTCTGCATATAAGGTTTTCCTAAGCCCCCTAGGGCTTAACTCCTGTAACCCCTTTCCTCATAAGACCTTAGGCCCCACAACCGGGCCCTAAAAGGACTTAAAACCCTTTCCCAAACTCGACTTTCCTTTGTATTTTCATAAAACCCAACTTTCCTTTGTATTTCAATAAAACCCGACAGTTCAAAGTTTCAACAAATATCGACCGTCGATCTAAACCAACCGTCGATCTAAACTGATCAATGGTCATCGGCTAAAAATCGCATCGCAAATATTCACTTGACGCATTTTTATGGTTTATTTCCTCTCGCCAATGTGATCCTGCGATCGTTTTTCCACCGTTGATCCGATCCATTAAAGCCTAGATCCAACGGTCCATATCACTCCCTCTCCAAACCCGTCGTTCCACCTTTTGCCTTCACAATTAAATCCTGACCGTCGATCTAGTTTTTAGATCGACGGCTCTAGTTCCATCGCAAATCGGCAATCGCAGTTTCCCTTTGTCCTTTGCCCTTTTCCTCCCGCTGATGTGATCCTGCAATTAAATCTCAGCCATTGAATCCACAAGAACCAATGGCTCAGATTTAATCGCGCTCCGTCTTAAACCCTGAACTATCGTGCCCGTTGATTTAATCTCCACCGTTGATCTCTAAAACCGATCCAACGGTCAGCGCTTAATCGCGCATCGCAAAATCAAAAGCCTCTGTATTTTGGCCTCTTCTCTTTTCTTCGATATGATTAAATCCCGACCGTTCATTCCGCTAGATATAACAGTCCACGTTCAATCACTTTGGCGCATTCCATTGTCACTCTGATTTTTTCAACCAGCCGATCGCGATCCTGCGATCAAATCTCCGCCGTTGATCTTCTCTGATTAGACGGTCCACATTACTCCTGCTCTTCAAACTCCGCCCTTTTTGTTTCTCCCCCATCAATAGATATCGACCATTTATTTCCATGATCCAACGGTCAGGATCTAAACCGCCACTGACCCTACCCACCTTTTTCGCCCGTGCATCTTGCTCTCCATCACATGCGATCCGCACCGTTGGATCTACGGCCCCTCATCCAACGGCTGAAACTCCATATCGCATAATTTTGCGCTTGAATGTTAATGCCAAAAAATTACGTGAAATTGGCGATATTAAAAAGACAGGTGTCAAGCAACGAATGATATTGCATTTTTTTTGAGAAATTTCAAAACCGCCTCAGAGCTACGTGAAAACCACTCTGGTTTTCTGCCAAACCACCCTTCCCCGTAGCATTGGCTTTTCAGTTTTTGATCCTGGCCGTTAATTATCAGAATCAGATGGCTCTTCTGTAATTTCCCCACCAAGACATCGCCTATCTCCTCTGCTCCCAAACACCCCATTCAAAGAATTCTGACCGTTTATCATTCTAGATCAACGGCTCTCATTCATCCTACGTCCAAACTTCATTTTAATCCATTTTCACTTCCACAAAATGTTTTTCCCCTTTTTATTACATTTTCTTCCATTTCATTATAATGTTACCCCCTCCGCATTATAAACTCCCTAATTGATCTTAGCCGTTGATCAACCTAGATCAATAGCCTAGACTTAATCTGACCCTCATCCATCCGACCGCCTCCCCATTGAAATTCATCGAGCAATCTCGATCGTCGATTGATCTGGATCGACGACCATGATTTATTCTCACCTCCAAAACAACCTCTGACCTATTTTCACTGGGTTTCTTAATTTTGTTCATTTTTTGCAGGTTTTAAAGCTTTTCCATAGTTTTTTAAATGAAATCAAGGGCCGGGGATGACGATCCCTCAAGCCAATGTCAATGAAGAAAGAAAATTTGTAGGGTTCAACCTATGATTTATTCGTGCCTCATGAGCACTGATAACATTATAAAACCCTCCGTGTGCCTGCAAAAACATCAAAAACACAATGAACCTTAATTATACAGAGAGTATCAGTGTCAAAGGGTGAGATCAAAGCAAAAATCAATGTTTAAAGGTTTTTAACTCAATTTTGAGGGATTAAGGCATAAATTCGACTATCAAAGGCCTAATCCACACAGTTAAAGACAGTATGAAGATCTGAAGACAAAGATTAGGCCTAATTAAGCCTAAAACACATAAAAATAAGCAAATTAATAACATTTTAAGGAAAACGAAGAGAAAAATCATTAAAGGGCCTCCACTACCACATCAGAGGCTAATTAAATCCTCTTCAGCTACCAAAGAGCCAAAATCAGAAGAAGGCATATTTATTGCCTTATCAGTGATATTTTGTTAAAGACAACCAGAGTTATTGCCAGCCTCCTTATAGAGCTTTAAAGTCAACAAAATCTGCCAAATAGCCTAAATATTTAATGAAAACCAATTAATACAGAGAAATATCAGAAAACTTCTCCTTTGAGCCCCTCAAAGGCCAAGCAGCATTAACTTGTATTAATTGAACTAGAGATCTTTTATTTTATCCCACCTCCTCTTTTCTTCTATAAATACTTCTGAAGAAGATGAGATACAGGATGGTTGCTAGACTTTGATGTAATACTTGTGCTCGAAACTTTCTACATGTAAATAGTTTTCAGAGGCTCTTGAAGCTTTGTTTTGTGATCAAATAAGTTAGGCTGAGAAGAGAAGATGATTGCTGTACTGAAACATTGGACTTGAAGTATGTAACTGGATTGACATCAATATACAAGCTGATTTTTGGGATCCTGGTCTATATCATTGGTGAAGTACCTCTTACTGTGTTATTGTTTTCCTTTCATGTATGCCATTTTGTTCACTTTTCTTTGATACAAAACAACAACTATAGAGCTAGGATTTACTGTCAAAAGTACCCTACTCTCACTGATAAGCTTTATCTTCATGTTTTCCTCTAACTTTTTTTTTAAGAATGACTTAAGTTAAGTGTAAACATTATCAAGGAATGTTGGTTTGTCCATGTCTTGATGTGCAAAACTTGAAAGGAAGTTCTTGAATGATATTTTCATTACATGCTAAGTTAAACTAGAAAATTTTATGGTTTGCCCTGTCTTCTAGTTTTTCTCCAAAGGTTGTTTGAAGGTTTCCCTAAGAGTATGTTGAAAGCAGGCCCAGATTTTAATGTATCTTGCTTGATCTTAAGTTGCACTTTGTTTCCTTATCTGTTTTCATCCCTTCTAAAATTAGTCATGTGGATTACTGGATTGTTTTTCTGATAAGTTAGCTTTAATACAAGCTTGTCCAAAGAATTTTATGGTTAGCCCTGTCCTTTGGTTGGTTTTAAACAGTTGCTTAAAAAGGCTTTTCTTGTATGGAAAGTCGATAAATACTTGTTGAAATTATTGGATTTTTCCACCTTCTCAACACTTTTAATGTTCCATTCCATCATTTAATTTGAAAGATCTTTTGATATAGATGACTTGCCCCTTGGACCACTCTTGAAATTTTTGTACAATAAAACCCTTTTGTGACTCCATAGCCCAATGGACTAAGTGTTGTTTCATATCTATCCTATCAGCTGAACCTTGTTCTCATTCTTCACACCTCCACCCTTTTGAAACTCTTTCATTCTTATGACTTTCCACTCAACTAAAAATCATGCCTAACCATGCAAAACAAACAAAAACCCTTGTTCTTCATAACTAGCCAAATATCATACTGAAAGCCTTAAATATAAATCAATCTTTGCACTTATAGAGAGATCCCTCTCTGGATTTAGGAGGGCTAGATCCTAGAATCCCAAAGTGGTTCCAATTTTTTCTTTGTAGCTTTAGTCTTGCCAATCTGCTAAAATTACAAAGGCCTAACATTTCTGGCAACTCCGCTGGGGAGTTACTGAGTGAAATTACATCTTATACATCCTTAAGGACCTTAAGAAAACCCCTTAACTTCTTCAAGCACCACCAAAGCAAATGGTGATCATGATAGGACTTATTTGAATTAGTGACAAACTAAGTAACCCTTAGGATTTTCATACAGCCTTGTTAAACCTTGAAGGAACCAGCTAGCTAAGCCATAAGAGTAAACTTTGTTTGTCTCATCACCCTAGCTAAGTGTTGAAACAAATTTAGGACACTCTCATAACCCATAAAGACTGTAAAACTCAGAAAAACCCAAAAATATGTTAGATTGGTCTTCAAATCAATAACTGGCGGTGGACCATAAAACATTTTACCTTCCAAAGCTTGAATTTTCCACCAGGCGACTCCACAATCCAAATACACCTAAAGACTCCACTGGGAAACCCATTTCTATCATAACATCATACAAAATCAGTTAAGAAAGCTTTAAGGATTAAAGTTTTATTACTAAAAGATCAGTTAGCCTACTAAAGATTGTCATATTTGGTTAAAACTTTTCTTATTGTTGGGTCTAAAAACATAGCATAGTGGCTTCTAGAAGAGTTCATACTAGGGCCTATCCTGACCCAAATCCTCCTAATATAGTTGATAATCCTGAAAGTATACTTAGGAAGTCTCCTAAGGCCAAAGTTTCAACTATTGTTAGACCACTCCATAGAGCTAATTTTGTTCCTGAAAACCTTGTAGCTCTGCGAGATTCACAAGTTGACTTAAGAAACCCATTCAGAACTAGGTCACTTGATGATACAGATCAAATAGATTTTGAGTCTCCACCTTCATCCCAAGATAGAGGTGAACATCCTGGTAGCAAAGAAACTACTCCACCTGATTTACATTTCATCCATAATTTTGGTTTCTCTCATCCTAGATCTGCTCAAAAATATTTTGCTGGTCCATTCACATCTGTTATCCATACACCCACTATGCAAACCACTCCATTTCATCAACCCCCTCCCTTCTTACATCATCCAATTGTAAACCCCCCACTTTTTCCACAACCCCCTATCATGGCAACATGGTATGCTCCCCTAGTCCTTCCTTTACCTCTAATCA
Organism: Pinus albicaulis; assembly: GCA_034641835.2. Taxonomy (NCBI): domain Eukaryota; kingdom Viridiplantae; phylum Streptophyta; class Pinopsida; order Pinales; family Pinaceae; genus Pinus; species Pinus albicaulis. Next base: position 5,110 of record JAXQQM020082430.1, read on the forward strand.
ATCTACCACATGACTATCAGTCCAAGATACCATTATATGATGCCAGTGGTGCTACTTCTACTTCACAACATGTGGACAAGATGAATGATCATTTTGACAGAAATGAGATTCATGATGAATCTGTCAAACTTACGTTATTTGCTTAAATTCTAGGGGGAGAAGCAAGAAAATGGTTCAAAAGCTTGACCCCTAACAGTATTAATGATCTCCAAGCCCTTCATCAGTTATTCCTAAACAAGTGGGAAGTTAAGAAAAACCCTCTCCAAATACTTTAGGACTACAAGAATCTCCAAAGAAACACTAGGGAAAGTGTTCAAACTTATTGCACTAGGTTCAATAGTGTTTATAATGCCCTTCCCCCATACTTGAAACCTCCACAAGGCTCAGCTTTAAATAAGTTTCCTAAAGGATTTGATCTTGAAATGGATTATCAACTTAGATAAAGAGACCCTCTAACTCTAGAGGATATGCAAAAAGGAGCCCTAGCTGTGGAAGTAAATCTGATGGAGAAAAGAGCTAGAATGAGGAATGAGAAGAAAGTATCATTTATGGAAGAGTCTGCACCTTCCACATCTAGTTCAAAAATGGAGAGAATGATGGAAGAAATGATGAAAAAGATGAGCATATTTGAGAAAGCACAAACTAGAGAAAACCAATCAGCTCCTCATAACAGAAATCAAAATCAAAATCAGAATTTTAGGAGAAACCAACCTCAGAACAGACCAAGGGAGGATGATCAACAGATTACACCTCCTTTTCATAAAAACTATGTAAGTGAGGTTGAAGAAACAATTGAACATACAGAGGAAGATGACGTAAACATGTTGGGAGTAGATAATGATACTTTTGATGTTCATTATGATAGAAAACAAGGTCTTTACACACCCTATGATGATAAAAGAGCAGAGGATGAATATTGTTATCAAGAGCTAGAAAATGTCATCATAGAAACTCCAAAAGAGTATGACCTTAAGAGTAAAAAGAATCCAGAAACTCCCAAAACTAAAACCTCTAACAATTCTGCAAAAAATAGCATTGTGATTAAACCCAAAAACACTAAACAAAATTTCCACGACTAAGCACGTGCCCATGGGTAGTCTGTGCCCATGGTTTTGTGCATGGTTTCGCAAGTGTTTTTTGGGTACGATGGTTTTCGGCCCCTGGTATTTTTGTAGATCCGGTCAAGGGAACTACGGTTACGTTCTAATCCAGGGTTAATGGATTAGGGTTCATGTATGCTTCGACATGTATATATATGTGTTTTAACACTAAAAGGAATATAATTAAAAATCAAGCTGGTCGTCCCGATTTGAGATCCAGGGGAAAATCTCTATGTTTATCTGTTTTATGTTTTATGCTCTCACTATTGTTTATTTTCTATTATAAGATTCGTGTGTAGATAATTTCTGTTCAAGATTAAAACCTACATTTGGTATCAGAGCTGTTTCGGCTTCAAGGGGACGCCTTTCTGCTGAGGGTTTTTTTTGCTCGGGCCTGAGGTGGACCCTATTCAGTGGGAGATCTGCGGGATCATTTCTTGTGGTGAAAAAAGATGGTGAGCGGTGGGAAGATAGAGACTGAAAAATTTAATGGTCAGAGCTTTGAGTTATGGAAGCTCAAGATGGAGGATCTGCTAGTGGATCAAGATCAATGAACTGCGGTAGATCCAGGTACTAAACCAACGACAATGTCAGATGAAGACTGGAAGAAACTGGATCGGAAGGCTAAGATCACAATATGGTTGTGTGTCTCATATTCAGTATTGTTGAATGTATCTGGGGAAGCTACGATGAATAATTTGTGGGAAAAACTTGGGACTTTGTACCAATCTAAGTCTCTGGTGAATAAGTTGTTCCTGCGAAAAAAGTTGTATAACCTGAGGATGAAGGATGGAGACTCGGTGACATAGCATCTGAACGCCTTCAATACTGTGGTAAGTCAGCTGTCATTTGTTTATATTAAAATATCAGATGAAGATAAGTGCATCAATTTTTTGTGTTCTCTACCAGACTCGTGGGACAGTCTGGTTATTGCTATAGGTAGCAATACAACTACCTTGAATTTTGATGACATTGTCTCAGCCTTGTTGTCGGAGGAAATGAGACGGAGAAATATGGAGGGCCAGAATGGAGATGGTTTATCTGCTCAGGAAGGTCCCAAAACGGAAGCAAGAATAAGGGCCGGAGGTAGGAGTTCCAAATCAGAAGAGTCTAAAAAGACTTAAAAGTTTGTGAGTATGCGGAAATGCGGAAAGGAAGGGAACTACAAAAGGGAGTGCAGATCTAAAGCTCATAGAAAGGAAAGGGATCTGACAAAGATGCTCATACTGCAGAGGGGGAGAAAAACACCTTCTGGATGAAGGTGGGGATGTGTTGAAAGCTACTAACTAGTACACATGTAGATCATGAGTCATGGTTGATTGACTTAGGTGCATCCTTTCACTTCACTCCCCATCGGGAGTGGTTCTGCGAGTATGAGAAATATGATGGTGGTGATGTCTTCCTAGGGGATGATAGGAAGGCCAGAATCCTCGAACGTGGAAAGGTCAAGCTGAAGCTACAAGGTGGAAGGATTAGAACACTTCCTGGTGTTCTACATATTCCTACATTGGCCAAAAATCTGATTTATGTAAGCAAGATGGATGATGCAAGTGTAAAAATAGTGTTCGAGAAAGATGCCTGCAAGATAGTTTGGGGAGGACTGGTATTAATGCAAGGAGTTCAGACTGGAACTCTGTAAAAGCTACAAGGTAGCACTATTATTGATGGGTGTAACAGTTCTATGGTTCCTGAAAGTGGAGCGGAAAGCCTAGCTGTCTCTGAAGAAAAGACCATGCTATGGCATCAAAGGCTTGGACATATTGGAGAGAAGGGCCTTCAGATACTACATAGAAATGGTATGGTAGAAGGTATGTCTAATTTCTCTCTGGATTTCGATTTTTGTGAACATTGTGTATATGGGAAGCATAATCGGGTGAGTTTTCCTTCTAGTGCTAAGAGGGCGAACAAGATATTAGAACTTGTGCACGTTGAATGTGTTTGGACCTATGTAGGGTTCCTTCCTTTGGGAAAGTACGCTGTATATTTCGTGTGATGGCTATAAAGGAATACCTTGGATAGCTGCCCGGGGAATAATGTGAAGTCTTTGACAGATTTAAAGAATTTAAGGCTCTGGTGGAAAACCAGACAGAAAAGAAGATAAAGGCGCTGAGGACAGATAATGGTGGGGAGTTCCGCAAGAAGGAATTTGAAGAGTTTTGTAAAAGTGTGGTATAGCATGACAGAAGACTACTCCATACACACCTCAGCGAAATGGAGTTGCAAAAATAATGAACAAAACACTGATGGAAAAGGCAAGAAGCATGCTCAGTGGTACTGGTTTAGGACAAGAATTCTGGGCAGAGGCAGTGGAGACTGCATGTTACTTATTTAACAGATCACCTTCATCGGTGTTGGAGGATAAGACTCCACATGAGGTATGGACTGGTAAGAAACCCTCTCTTTCACATCTAAGGGTATTTGGATGTGATGCATATGTACATTTTCCAAAGGAGAAAAGGACCAAGTTGGATAATAAATCTGAAAGGTGCATCTTTATTGGGTATAAGGATGGTTTAAAAGGTTACAAGCTTTGGAACCCGGAAACAAGGAAGGTTGTGTACAGCCTAGATGTGGTGTTTAGAGAGGTGAAAGATGTTGTTAAACATGAATTCATACCAAAGGAACCTGAGAAGATAGAGTTTGAGCTAAAGGAGGATGAATAAGACTCTACAACAGAAGAAGAATCATAAGGGGAAGAGCCACAAACTCCATATGTGAGAAGATCGGCTTGGGAAAGAAGACAACCAGAAAGGTATAGTCCATCTGCTTTCTGTTCAAATTTTGCCTTAAATATAACTGATGATGATCCCAGAACTGTCAGGGAGGAAGTATATTCAGAGGATGGAAAACTCTGGAAGGAGGCCATGGTTGATGAAATGGCATCCTTGCACAAAAATGAGGCTTGGGATCTGGTGGAGTTGCCGACTGGAAGGAAGCCCATCGGGAGAAAATGGGTGTTTAAAAAGAAGATGAATGTAGAAGGAAAGGTGGAGAAATACAAAGCTTGGTTGGTAGAAAAAGGTTATTCCCAGGTGCCGAAAATTGATTTTGATGATATTTTTTCTCCTGTTGCCAAAGTTACTTCTATTCTATTACTTTTATCTGTTGCTGTTTCATTTGATTTTGAGATAGAACAAATGGATGTGAAGACAACATTTCTTCGCAGGGATCTAGAAGAGGAGATCTACATGAAGCAACCTAAAGGCTTTATGGTGAAGGGTAAGAAATAACTGGTATGTAGGTTGAAGAAGTCTCTGTATGGGTTAAAATAGTCACCAAGGATGTGGTATCAGAAATTTGATACCTATATACGGGGACTTGGCTTCACCAGAAGCAAGGAGGATCACTGTGTTTATTTTAAATTAATTGGTGACCGTGTTATTTATTTGGTCTTGTATGTGGATGATATGTTGTTGATTGGAAATGACAAAGAAATTATCCAAGATTTGAAGACCCAATTTTTCTCCAAATTCGACATGAAGGATCTTGGTGCTGCAAACTATATTTTGGGCATGGAAATTAAGAGAGATCGAGCAAAGAGGAAGCTCTGGTTAAACCAGAGGAAGTATGTCGAGACTATATTGTAGAGGTTCAATATGCAGGATAGTAAACCGGTGAATGTTCCTATTCCTGTAGGTGTAAAGCTGTCTGCTGAACGGTGTCCCAAGACACAAGAAGAAGAGGAGTATATGTCTCGTGTTCCATATGCAAGTGCAGTGGGTAGCCTGATGTATGCAATGGTCTGTACTAGACCAGACATTGCACATGCAGTGGGAGTATTGAGCAGGTTTATGTCAAACCCAGGGAAGGAGCATTGGACAGCAGTGAAGCGGGTTTTAAGATATTTACGTGGCACTAGTGATTATGGCTTGTGCTACCAGGGAAGACCAGGATTGGAAAGAATGTTGGACATTCGTGGTTTTGTTGATGCGGACTGGGCTAGAGATCTGGACCAAAGAAGACCTACAAGTGGGTATGTGTTTAGCCTATTTGGAGGTGCAGTCGGTTGGATGAGTAAAAGACAGTCTGTAGTGGCTCTTTCAACTACAGAGGCAGAATACATAGCAGCCACTCATGCAAGCAAGGAAGCAGTTTGGTTGCAAAGATTGTGTTCAAGTATGGGGTTGGTACAGCAAGCTATAAGGATAGACTCTGATAGCCAAAGTGCAATTTTCTTGGCTAAGAACCCTGCTTATCATTCAAAGACAAAGCACATTGATGTTCAATATCACTTTGTTAGAGATATGGTTGAGGCTAAAAGGGTGTTGCTGGTAAAGGTGGACACTTTGAAGAATGTTGTAGATGCATTGACGAAGTCTGTGATCACTCAAAAGTTCTCTTGGTATAGAGAAACAATGGGTGTTGAAGAATTAGGCCAATGACTAAGCTCTCCTGTGGCTCCCTACGGAAAGAAAACAACAAGTGGGAGAATGTTCGGTATGTGTTATATTATTTCCATGACTAAGCACGTGCGGGGGGGCGATAGCCCCCCCTTTGCGCTGGGCGCAAGGGGTCCGGGGCAGCGCCCTGGTGAAAATTTTTTGGCCCTTAATTTCTGGTGGGTAGTCTGTGCCCATGGTTTTGTGCATGGTTTTGCACGTGGTTTTGGGGTACGATGGTTTTCGTCCCCTGGTATTTTTGTAGATCTGATCAAGGGAACTATGGTTATGTTCTAATCCAGGGTTAATGGATTAGGGTTCATCCATGCTTCGGCATGTATATATATGTGTTGTAACACTAAAAGGAATATAATGAAAAATCAAGCTGGTCGTCCCGATTTGGGATCCAGGGGAAAATCTCTGTGTTTATCTGTTTTATATTTTATGCTCTCACTATTGTTTATTTTCTATTATAAGATTAATGTGTAGATAATTTCTGTTCAGGGTTAAAACCTACAAAAAGGACAAAACAATGGCTGTAAATACTGATCAAAACAAAGAGAAAGGCACTCAAATTAACGAAAAACAGAGTGCAGACCATAGCAGCGTTAGCACCTCAGCTAGTGCTCCTGTTAAAACCATTTTGACCAATGTAAATATAGGAAATCAACAAGCTGATTTTGCTGATAAAATGGTGGTTAATAAGGCTGAAACAAATATTGTAAAAAATTAGCTGCCTTTTAGTTTGGAGCAGGAAATTTCCAAAATAAAAATCTCTGTTCCTCTTACTGAATTAGCCACCCAAGATGTATATAGATCACAAATTTTTAAGGCTTTTAACATAGCATAAAATAATGACACTATCAATCTTAATGATGACCAACCAGAGCTTTTATTTGGTCCTAAGATTGAGGGAAGATACTAAGAAGGACCATTTCCTCCATTTTATGTTAGTTTGAAGATTCATGAAATTTTTTTACACAATGCTATGCATGACTCAAGGGTCTCTCATAACTTAATGCCCAAATCAGTGATGGAGAGCCTAGGCCTTGAAATTACCAGACCATACAAAGATCTATACTCCTTTGACTCCAGTAGAGTGAAATGCTTAGGTTTGATCAAAGACCTTTGTGTAAGCTTAGCACAAATTCCATCCAAATGTCTAGTGATGGATATTGTAGTGGCTGATGGACCCCCAAAATATGGTATGTTGTTATCAAGATCTTGGGGAGCTAAGTTACAAGGAACAATGCAAATGAATATGACATATGCTACCATCCCTGTTTTTAATCAAACAAGAAGAATTTATAGGGAATCTCATATGCAATACATGGTAAGTAGCCAATAAAGACCAGAAAACTCTCCTATCTATTCTATGCATATAGGCCTTGACTCATTTATTCTCTTCAACCATGAAATAGTTAATGAGCAAGAAACCTTAACTGACTTGGTGGCCACTCCTCACTGTAACATAGTGGCAGACATAGAAAGGGAAGAAGACATGACTGAAGGGTCAAAACAGTTTGTTAAAACAGAAAATCACTGTAAATTAATCACAGGTCTTGAGATACAAAACAATTATCCATTGCTTGTCAACTTTGAGAACCCAAAGAAGAATCCTCAACTTAATGAAGAACATGAGGAACTAGAACAATTTCAACACATTACTGACTGTCAAGAACAATCTAAAAGCACACAAGATAAAGAGGATAATAGTCAAACTATTGAATTTGAAACTAGTTCTCTTTAGAGTATGAATTTTGATGGGTCTTGTACTAAGAAAAATGTAGGTGCAGGCATTTGGATACACAACACTGAAAACAATCATACTGAAGGGCATTCTTACAAGTTGAACTTTCAATGTTCATATAACATAGCTGAGTATGAAGCCCTCCTTTTAGGCCTACACTTATTGAAGAAATTAGGAGCCAAAAGGATAAAAATTCATGGGGATTCAGAGTTGATTGTTAGGCAAGTAAATAGGGAATATAGTGCCAAACACCCCAGACGTAGAGCCTATAGAAATGATGTCAATGACTTATTGAAAACATTTGAGGAATCCCAACTTATCTTTGTCCCAAGAGACCAAAATATCCTTGCCCATAGTTTAGCTTTTCCTGCTAGAACATGTTTAACACCTTATGAAACCAAACAATGCACAACCCAAGTTAAATTCAGACCAGCTGTCCCAGACAATGAGAAATACTGGCAAGTATTTGATGGAGATAAACAAATAGAATACTTCCTACAGTCCAGAAATGAATTTGAACTACCAAGTTCAGATTCAGATTATGAAAATGATTGTCCTATTGAAGAAAACCCACTTGATGAAGAAGTAAAGTCTCTAGAGATTGCTGATATAAATCTGTTGTCTAATAAGCTTGAAAATACCACAAAAATTAGTGCAAATTTAGAAAAAGAAGACTTAGAAACTCTGCAATCTAACAATCAAAGTTTGCCAAAAGGTCTGGTCCCATTAGAAGAGTTGTTTGATTTCAATGATGTTGCAAAAAAACCAAAACTGGAGACTGTTGAAACTGAAGTAGAAGAGTGTAACATAGGCAGTGAACTAAAGCCAAAAATGATTAAAGTTTCTAAAACCTTATCAGCTCACATCAAGCTGAAATACATTGAGCTTTTTAAGGAATTTTCTGATGTATTTGCATGGAGTTATGAGGATCTAAAGTCCTATGACACAGAAATAATTTAGCACAAGATACCCCTCAAATAAAACCAAAATCCCTTTAAACAAAAATTGCGCAGAATCAACCCTGTGCAATTACCTTTCGTTGAGAAAGAAATCAAGAAAATGTATGATGCTGGAATTATTGTCCCTATTAGATATTCAAAGTGGGTATCTAATCTTGTGTTAGTTAGGAAGAAAACAAGAGAAATAAGACTTTGTATTGACTTTAGGAACTTAAACAAAGCTTCATTAAAGGACAACTACCCTTTACCCAAGATGGATCATATTTTACAAAGGGTAGTTGGTTCTAAAAGAATTTCTTTGCTACATGGCTTCTCAGGGTACAATTAGATTTTAGTACATCCTGATGATCAACTAAAAACAACCTTTACTACACCTTGGGGTACTTTCATGTATGTGAAAATGCCCTTTGGTTTAATGAATGCTGGTGCTACATTTCAGAGAGCCATGGACATAGCATTCTCAGAAGAATTAGGACACTTCATAATTATTTACTTGGATGATATCACTATTTTTTCCAAAACAGATGGAGAACACCTAGAACACTTGAAAAAATTCTTTGAGAAATGCAGAAAATATGGGTTATCTTTAAATCCAAATAAAACAATGTTTGGTCTCCAAGAAGGTAAACTACTTGGACACATCGTATCAGAAGAGAGGATAAAGATAGACCCAAAAAGGATTGATGGTATTTTGCAAATCAACCATCCAAGAAACATCAAGGAACTTCGATCTTTCATTGGGAAGATTAATTTCTTGAGAAGGTTCATACCCAACTTAGCTGAACTCCTTAGAAACATAACAAACATGTTAAAGAAAGAAGAAGGAGTTAAATGGACCTTAGAAGCAAAGAAATCATTTGAACTGGTAAAACAAGCATTAACCAAAACACCAGTTCTTATAAGTCCTGATTTTTCCAAGGATTTCTTCATTTTTTCATTTGCATCAGAACATACAGTGGCTGCTGTCCTATTGCAGAAAAAATTAAAGGGACAAGAGCAGCTAATTGCATTATTTAGTAAGGCATTGAGAGATGCACCTCTGAAGTACAATATCATGGAAAAACAAGACTTTACCTTAGTCAAAGCCTTAAAAGACTTCAGAGTTTACATTTTACACTCCCACATAATTGCATTTGTGCCAAATTCAGCTGTGAAAGAAATTTTAACACAGGACCCAGATGGAAAAAGAGGAAACTGGATAGCTGTGATACTTGAATATGATTTAGAAATCAAGCCCACTAAACTCATAAAATTCCAAGGACAAGCAAGATTAATGGCCGAATCTAATTTTGAAGCTCTTGATATAAACATGATAGATGCATTAGATGAACATGAAGAATTACCATCTCCCATTGTTGAAGATCATTTTCTAAATTCATCTTGGTATGCTGCTATTTTGTATGTTTTGCTCAATTTGAATACACCTCCTGGTTTGTCTAAAGCAAAGGCAAGATTTTTAAAGTTGAAAGCTATAAATTACTGCATTTTAGATAAATGTCTATATTGGAAAAATGCTAGTGGATTATTGCTTAAATTTTTTCCTGAGAATGATGCAGATAAGATCAAGCATGAGTTCCATGAAGGAGAATGTGGAGGCCACCTCTATTGGAAGACAACTGCCAATAAAATCCTTAGAGCTGGTTACTTTTGGCCCACCCTCTTTCAAGATGTCCATAAAATGATTATTGCATGTCATAAATGCCAACTCTTTGAAGGCAAAAGAAAATTGTTTCCTTTACATTTGTATCCAATCACTGTTGAAGCTCCTTTTCAACAGTGGGGTCTAGACTTCATAGGGGAAATCCATCCACCATCATCTGCCCAACATAGATGTATTCTCGCTGCAACAGACTACTTTACCAAATGGATAGATGCCATCCATTCTAGGCAAGCCAATGACTCTGTCATCATAAAATTCCTTGAAAATCATATCCTCTCTAGATTTGGCTATCCTAGGAAGATTATTACTGACAATGCTACTGCATTTGGATCCAAAAAGATGGTTGAATTCTGTCACAAATATCAAATTACATTGGGCCATTCTACTGCTTATTACCCTCAGGGTAATGGGTTGGTAGAATCCTCAAACAAAAGTTTGGTGAACATAATCAAGAAGTTGCTGGAGGAAAACAAGAAATCATGCCACACAAAGCTAGTACATGCACTTTGGGCTGACAGATTAAAACTTAAAAAATCAATTGGAATGTCACCCTACCAGCTTGTTTATGGAGTAGATGCAATTTTTCCAACCAGCCTAGGAGTGCCAGCCATGAAGCTGATCCAAGAAGTACAGTCTGAAGGTAATGACATGATAGGAAGAATTAATCAGACTATACATCTTCAACAAACCAGAGAGGAAGTCTACAACAGAGCATTACAAAAGCAAGAAAGCATCAAGAAGCTATTTGATAGAAGGACAAAGGCCAGCGATTTCAACATTGGTGACAAAGTTTTAAAGTGGGATTCTAGGAGAGAAGATAAGGGCAAGCATGGGAAATTTGATAACTTATGGCTTGGCCCTTATCTCATTCATTCTACTGCTGGTAACAATGCCTATTTTTTACAAGAATTGAATGGAGCTAAACTATTTGGGGGTCCTGTCAATGGAAGGATGCTCAAACATTATTTCTCTTGACCATATCAGTTTGGAAGCCTTTTTATTTTTTCTCATTGTGAATATAATACTCATCATTGCATTCAAAGTTAGAAAATGAAAAAAATACAAACAACAATAGAAAGAGAAAAGAGGGCAGATTGTAGAATCAAGAAAGGTACAGCACCATAACAAAAAAGAGAAATAAAATCTAAAAGTGCGCAAGCTCAAATGCCACTCCTAAAAAAAACACACTCCTAGTTAGTCATACAGCCTAATCATGACTAATTAGTTTTCAATTTACTGTTGATAGGTTAGTGAATTAGATTTTCCAAACAGCTCAATCTTGGCTTATCAGTTAGATAGATTAGGATAGAAGAAGAGGGTTCAAACAAGCTAAAAATATCAACCTATGAGTTTCAAAAAGAAGAAAGGCTCTAACCTGTTTAGATATTGAGCCAAAGGTAGAAGAACTGGTTCTGATGTACCCAAAACCTAAACCAGGAAAGAAAGAAAGACAACTCAAACAAAATTCAAATCAAAGCTCAAAAGATAATGAAGGATGCTTTAGTTCTCAGATCTTAAGCCTTCACTGTTTTTTGGTTTTAATTTTCTGCAAATAACAGTCTATGTGCAGCTTGTTTTTATGCCGTAGATATGCGTCAATTCAAACTGCTAAATCTTGGCTTGTCTACTTTTAAATTTCTATTTTAGAAATTAGAGAATAAAAATCTGTCAGACAGTCTAATCCTGACAGATAGTAGTTAGGTAGAGAAGCTTATGAACTTGACTATTAAATCTAAGTTCATGGAGAAATAAGAAGTAGACTTTGATTTGTTTTATGTTTTCAAAAGAATAAAATGTTTGTAAAAGAGTTTTCCAATCCAAATGCACTCTGAAAGAAGAAAAAATGTTAGATCATTAGGATTGGGTAAGTAGAAAGCTTGTTTTGATAGAATTCCATTATTTTTAATGGCTGCTAACACTGTCAGATCAAAAGAAGACCAGTAAAGAAAAAGAAAATTGCAGCCCAATGGATGAGGCATTGATCAGCTTCTAGAGAAGACAGGTCTAAAGTTCTTGACACCTTCAAGAAGGTGCCATCCCCATGTGGAGCCACTGTTAGCCACCTATAAATATTTGTCATATCAAATGGTGGCTAGATCATTTTTTAAGCCTTTAAGAAACAATTTTATGACCAAATTGCTAGTTCTTAAAGTCTTATGAAGATAACTAATCCTTTAGTTAATATTCACTGTTGTTTCCTTCATAAACATAAAGAACCCTACTGTTTACCAAAGAAACTGCTTCTAATAAAACCCCATTTTCATCATTTTTACCCCTCCTTTCATTCATAAAACAAATCCATTTTCATCCATAAAACCCCGTAAAAAACCCTTTATCTAACCTCTAAATCATTCCAAACACCCTTTTAAACCATTTGTTCCCCTTTCGTTTGGTTTAAAAATTCATTTTTTACCTATTAGAACCCTCAATTTGCCTAAAAAAACCCTGTTATTTAGGCCTAAAAAACCTTTTCTACATATAAGGTTTTCCTAATCCCCCTAGGGCTTAACTCCTGTAACCCTTTCCTCAAAAGACCTTAGGCCCCACAACCGGGCACTAAAAGGACTTAAAAGCCTTTCCCAAATCCGACTTTCCTTTCTATTTTCGTAAAACCTGACTTTCCTTTGTATTTCAATAAAACCCGACAATTCAAAGTTTCAACGAATATAAACCGTCGATCTAAACTGATCAATGGTCATTGGCTAAAAATTGCATCAAAAATATTCATTTGACACATTTTTATGGTTTATTGCCTCCCGTCGATGTGATCCTGTGATCGTTTCTCCACCGTTGATCTGATCCATTAAAGCCCAGATTCAACGGTCCATATCGCTCCCTCTCCAAACCCGTCGTTCCGCCTTTTTCCTTCTTGATTAAATCCTAACTGTTGATCTATTTTTCAGATCGATGGCTCTAGTTCCATCGCAAATCGGCAATCACAGTTTCCTTTTGTCCTTTGCCCTTTTCCTCCCGCCGATGCGATCCTGCGATTAAATCTCAGTCGTTGAATCCACAAGAACCTATGGCTCAGATTTAATCGCGTTCCATCTTAAACCCAGCACTATCATGCCCTCCAATTTAATCTCCACCATTTATCTCTGAAACCGATCCAACGGTCAGCGCTTAATCGCGCATCGCAAAATCAAAAGCCTCTGTATTTTGGCCTCTTCCCTTTTCTCCGATGAGATTAAATCCTCACCGTTCATTCCGATAGATCTAATGGTCCGCGTTCAATCGCATCGGTGCATTCCATTGTCACTCTGCTTTTTCATCCCGCCGATCGTGATCCTGCGATCAAATCAAATCTCCATTGTTGATCTTCTCCGATTGGACGATCCAAATTAATCTCGCTCTTCAAACTCCGCCCTTTTCGTTTCACCCCCATCGATAGATCTTGACCGTTTATTTCCATGATCCAATAGTTAGGATCTAAAGCGCCACTAACCCTACCTACCTTTTTCGCCCGTGCATCTTGTTCTCCATCACATGCGATCTGCACCGTTGGATCTGCGACCCCTCATCTGATGGCTGAAACTCCATATCACGTAATTTTGCGCCTGAACGTCAATGCCAAACAATTACATGAAATGGGCAGTATTAAAAAGACAGGTGTCAAGCAATGAATGATATCACATTTTTTTGAGAAATTTCAAAACCGCCTCAGAGATGCGCGAAAACCACTTTGGTTTTCCGCCAAACCACCCTTCCCTGCAGCATTGGCTTTTCAGTTTTTAATCCTGGCCGTTGATTATCAGAATTAGATGGATCTTCTACAATTTCCCCACCAAGACATCGCCTATCTCCTCTTCTCCCAAACACCCCGTTCAAAGAATCCCGACCGTTGATCATTCTAGATCAATGGCTCTCATTCATCCTAGATCCAAACTTCATTTTAATCCCATTTCACTTTCGCCAAAGGTTTTTCCCCTTTTTATTACATTTTCTTCCATTTCATTATAATGTTACCCTCCCCACATTATAAACTCCCTGATTGATTTTAATGTTCCTTTTTCAGGAACTTGCTACAACTATGAGAATATCTCAAGATATTCTAGAGTTGGAGCTCCTTTTTCTGAAATATCACAAGTCTATTCCAGAGATAGAATGTGGGGGCATTTTCCGGATACTTCACCTTCACAAGAAAGGGTGAGATCCAGAGGCTACCTGGCCCTTCACAGAATCTGTCTATAGATATGTGAAATTCCTTTCTTCAGAATTGCACAAAGAAGAGGGCTGCAACAATGTAAGCACATCAATGAACATACAATGGAGAGATAGTGTTATTGAGCCAGGGCACATGAAGAAGTAATAGTTGAACAATGAATAATATAGCAGAAAATGTGTACAATGCTTTTAGGATGCAATCACTCAAGGTTGGCAATGAAAGCCTCAACAAGACAAGTACATGAAATGAGACAAAACATTGCTATGTATCTAGGTCCTAGCTATGACTGCGCAGTTATGTATGGAGACTGCAACATAAAAAATGGAAATACAATGATATATCAATATCAGCTCAAATAAAGAGGGGGAGTAAGCTCTCAACCCCTGAAAACACTAATACAACACCGATACACAATCCTTAGAACGATTGGCTGCAATACATGTACAAAATATGAAAATACAATAATGTCGGAGTAGCTAGGCAGCTACTCATAAAAAAAATGGGAGGAAATGGCTGAATGAATTCCTCAATATGAAATGGCCTCCTCCAACGAGAAATCTTAAGTGAAAGACTGATTCTTTCACCTAAGATTTCACCCTCCAACTATCTGCTAATCCCTCATAGCAAATACTCTTTAAGGAAAACGCTGTCTGAGAGAGGGACTGCGCTGCATATGATGGCAAGTGGTTGGCCTGATGCAAAAGATGGTGGAATAAGCTTAGAAACCACCTTTGCTAATCTCTCAAAGATATTGAAGCTCCCTCCTCTGAAAAAAAGCCAAGGATGGTGTTGCAGAAATCCTCCCCAGCAACACCCAGCTACATTGCACAAACTCCACCTCGAACTACTCTGATGAATATGGATGATACTTGAATTCAATGTTTGAATATGGGGAATAGATTGCAATCCTCCAAGAGCTACTCAAGAAGGAGAGGAAATCCTAAAAAATAATTCCCTCAACAATTCTTGCTAACCAGCAAGATGTTGCTGCAAGTCCACCAGACCCAAGATGAATAATACTCAAGATGATTTGCAATGGTAGCCTTGCCCTCATTTTAAAAAATGTGAGATCCCTCTCAATGGACCCCACTCAGTAGGGTTTTCTTTCTCTAGAAGCTTCCCTCCTTATCCCATTGCGCTGGCCCACAATGTGCTCTCCACCTCATGCTACTACACAGTTTGACTTGGTCAAACCTGACCTAGTCTTCTTGCAAAAGTCCCTTTTCACACATGGAGGTGTGAAATCAAGCTCCAAAAGTGATCCTCGCTCATGCCAAGAGGATTTTTATTCTCTATCCAAGGAAGAAATGGGTCTCCTACCCATTTTATTCATCTCCTATGTTAAAATGGAAAAATTAATGTTCCAATTTTCTCCATGAAAAATTGGGAACATTACAGTCCTCCCCTCTCAAAGATTGCTTGTCCTCAAGCAAGTGCAAGGATAGACTGAGTTCTTCTCTTCTCCTCTCCCTGTAGCATCCCTATATGATGATCTCCTCCAAGGAAAGTAATTCCATCTCACCAATCAAATCTCCACAATGCTCCTCCTCAGCATGCAAGTTAGCTATCAAGCCATCATCATGTAAAGGTGAAATACTCAAGAGGATAGCAAAGTGATGTCTAGAGGTCCCCTTGAAGAATGGGATCTGCAATAAAATGGGAATTTTCTTTCCCATATGGGTCCTCCATCTGCAAGCTATGAGCCATGCAAAATGAGTCACCTTCCAGCTAGGCAACTCCTAAAAGCTGTCATCCACCTTTGTCTCCGGCAAAGTAGGTGGGATGAAAATCTGCACATGGTAAGCAATTTAGCCTACCCCACGTTGTCCACCTCTCCACTTATGATAAGTGTAGAGTGCTAGCTGTCCATGGGCTGCAATAAGTTTGCCCTCAAGTGGCAAGATGAGGACTAGACCCCCAAAGATCTCTCCCCTAACGCTGTAAATCAAGCTGGTCCAAGTTTCTCCATATATGATGAGTGGGAAGTCATCATCATATGGCATCTCCTCTAACATATGACTCACCTCATAAAGAGACAAATGTGCTATCAAGGTGACAATATCATATCCCATGTTCCCCTAAGAACATGTAGTGAAAAAAGTGTGAGGAATTTCTCCCTCAAGGGACACATCCACACAATGTGTCTTCCTCCCAAGAATGCTCCTCATAAAGACAGCAACAATAGAACCATAGGGAGCAAATATGAGATTCATGCTTGCTACCATGTGCAACAAATGTGAAGGACAATGGTCCCTCAAGTGCAACCAACGTAGCTTGACCCTCAACTGCAATGGAGATTGATCAAATGAATGGCTCCCCAACCACATGCCTGCTACTCTAATCTCCTCATAAGTATGGAGGAATTAAATGATGCAAGGTGTACAAGGAGTGTGTCCTCCATAATATATCTCTTCCCTAAGTCCTCCTAGGGAATGGCCATCAATCATGCTTATGGCCTCATCTAAACCATGTGGTCTAGAAAAAAGAGTGCTCCTCCTTGGAGCATCATCCTGCACATGTATGGTTAAGGGACATATATATACATGATATAAATTCTCATGTAAACAACAATGAATACCCTCACCATACTCTCTTCTCATACAAATGGAGTGGCTCATAAATGAGTCTCCTCTCATCCTCAAAGTGGTAAGAGGTGGCTGTGCTAACTCTCTCAAAGAGTCATGTCTCTCCTCCATCTCTATGTGATCAATGCATCTGCTCATATGCTGACATATATCCTCCTCAAATCCCATCCAAAAACACCCCTCCATGAAGGTGTGGCATGCTCCCATAGAATAATTGGGACTGAAAAGGAACTCCTCATGAGCTGCATGTAACAACTTCCCCTTAAGCTTGGAAGCTCTAGGAAAGAAAATCTTGCCATGATAAAAGATGACCCCATCTCTGACTAAATATGCCTCCTCATGCAACTGGCCATCCAAGATCATGCAAGTAAAAAGATCCTTGGAATACTCCACTAACAGCTGGGAGTTCCAATATGGATCCATCCTCCAAAGTGACAGTGTTGATGATCTCTCATGAAGAGTAGTTGTCACATGGCCATCCTCTTCTTTGACATCTCCTATGCCAAAGATGCAAGCTGGAAGGCTACTATCCTTCCCCAGCTGCTTCTGCCATAGCGCAAAATCTGAAATGGAAGTGGGTACTGATGATGTTGAGATAATGTTCTCTCCCTCCTTGAGTCTACCCCAGAATCCTAGTGCTATATCAAGATCTTCCCAACTTTCCACCCTCCTAAAATCAATGATTGATGCCTCAACATGTGAAGCACCCATCCTCCTTCGCTGATCTAGTGGTCTTCCCGGCAAAATGTCTCCATGCAATGAGACATCATCATCAAGGGATGACTGCATATATGAATGGAGAAAGCTCTCCATGCTTCCACTGCGCAATCCAATCACCTCCTCAGGTGCATCAACCTCCAAAAATGAATAGGGATGTATACTCCTCATCTCATGATACTGGGTCTTCTCCCTACTTCCTCCTTGTGTCTCCCTGGTTTCACATCTCCTCAACAATGGCACAGGTAAAACATGAGATGTGCCTTGATCTCCATACATGAGATCCTGGGGACTTCCTTGCAAAGATGCAAGCATCCCTCTATGTGGAGCAAGAGCTCCTCTTCCCTCTACATGAGGCACTAGATCAACTCCAGATCTAACAACGTTGTTGCCCTCAATATCTGCAAAATGAGTGGGAAACCTCCCAATGATTTGATCCCCCTTTGAAAAAGAGACCCCCATGCCTCTTTGCTCAAAAGTGTGAGAATAAAGTTCCTTCTCCGGAAAAGTATGGTGCAAGTTTTCAGCCTCCTGATGTGGTATTACGTTATCTTGCAAGGGTTTTGTTTGAGTTTCCTTGTTTGTCTCCACCATGATTGTTTGATGAATCCCTCCATCAAATATTTTCACTAATGCCTTAGTGAAACTAGCATAGGATGCAATTTTTACATTCCTTAAAGAAAAGGATTCAAAAATCCACCAGGAAAAAGCCTTACCTTTCAAATGTAGTGCTGTAACTTTGATGGCTTCATCCTTCGGTATTTTGTGCTGCTTCAAGAAGGCCTCTATCTCTTCCACCAAAAATTTGGCTAAACATGTAGGTGAACCCTCAAAGGTAGATAGAAGAAATATATCTTTCTGCTCTTTTACATTCACCTTCATCTTGCAAAACTATGAAAAACTGAGATGATCTCTAAATTTATGAGTTTGAAACTCATACTCCTTCAAGAAATCACTAAGGGTTTCCCTCCCAGCAACTTCTTCTCTCCTTTCCATCTCTCTTCCGACAATCCTGGGCATGTGAATGCACTGTACAAGATGGTGTGTAGTTGCATGCTCACACTCTTCCAATCTAGAGTTTTCTTTTGAATCAAACCCTCTAGGAGATTCTCTATGCTTTCTCCGGATCTCCTCATACTCTTCATGCATCATATGTATAGATTTAGGAAGAAGCTGGGTAAGATTATCCCCTTTTTCTTTTTCTTCTCCAAAAGATGGAGTTTTTCTTCTACTTATTTCTTTGTCTCCTTGATGAGAATAGGAAGTGCAGGGTCCTTCCTCTTCTTTTTGTATATCCTCCTTAGGGAGGCTCTTCTCTGCTCTAAAAATAGATGAGATTAAACTCATCTTCTACATCATCTTCTTCAATATTTTGATCTCTTGGCGAAGACTCACAGGCTGAACCAAGAAATTTTCTCTGATACCACTGTAATGTTCCTTTTTCAGGAACTTGCTATAACTATGAGAATATCTCAAGATATTCTACAGTGGGAGTTCCTTTTCCTAAAATATCACAAGTCTATTCCAGAGATAGACTGTGGGGGAATTTTTCGGATATGTCACCTTCACAAGGAAGGGTGAGATCCAGAGGCTACCTGGCCCTTCACAGACTCTGTCTATAGATATGTGAAATTCATTTCTTAGGAATTTCCCAAAGAAGAGGGCCGCAACAATGTAAGCACATGTATGAACATACAATGAAGAGATAGCATTATTGAGCCAGGGCACATGAAGAAGTAATAGCTGAACAATGAATAATATAGCAGCAAATGTGTACAATGCTTTGAGGATGCAATCACTCAAGGTTGGCAATGAAAGCCTCAACAAGACAAGTACATGAAATAAGACAAAACACTGCTATGCATCTAGGCCCTAGCTATGACTGCGCAGTTATGTATGGAGACATCAACATAAAAAATGGAAATAAAATGATATATATATATCAGCTCAAATAAAGAGGGGGAGCAAGCTCTCAACCCATGAAAACACTAATACAACACCGATACGCAATCCTTAGAAGGATTGGCTGCAATACATGTACAAAATATGAAAATACAATAATGCGAGAGTAGCTAGGAAGATACTCATAAACAAAATGAGAGGAAATGGCTGAATGAATTCCTCAATCTGAAATGGCCTCCTCCAATGAGAAATATAAAGTGAAAGGCTGATTCTTTCACCTAAGATTTCACCCTCCAACTATCTGCTAATCCCTCACAACAAATACTCTCCAAGGAAACGATGTCTGAGAGAGGGACTACGCTGCATATGATGGAAAGTTGTTTGCCTCATGCCAAAGATGGTGGAATAAGCTCAGAAACCACCTTTTATAATCTCTCAAAGAAATGGAAGCTCCCTCCTTTGAAAAACAAGCCAAGGATGGTGTTGCAGAAATCCTCCCCAGCAACACCCAGCTACACTGCAAAAACTCCACCTGGAACTGCGCTGATGAAGATGGATGATACTTGACCTCAATGTCTGAATATGGGGAATAGAGTGCAATCCTCCAAGAGCTACTCAAGAAGGAGAGGAAATCCTAAACAATAATTCTCTCGACAATTCTTGCTAACTAGCAAGATGTTGCTGCAAGTCCACTAGACCCAAGATGAATAGTACTCAAGATGATTTTCAATGGTAGCCTTGCCCTCCTTTTAAACAATGTGAACTCCCTCTCAATGGACCCCACTCATTAGGTTTTCCTTCCTCTAGAAGCTTCCCTCCTTATCCCACTGTGCTAGCCCACAATGTGCTCTCCACCTCATGCTACTGCGTAGTTTGACTTGGTCAAACTTGACCTAGCCTTCTTGCAAAAGTCCCTTTTCACACATGGAGGTGTGAAATCAAGCTCCAAAAGTGATCCTCCCTCATGCCAAGAGGATTTTTATTCTCTATCCAAGGAAGAAATGGGTCTCCTACCCATTTTATTCATCTCTTATGTTAAAATGGAAAAATTAATGTTCCAATTTTCTCCATGAAAAATTGGGAACATTACATTGATCTCAGTCGTTGATCAACCTAGATCAACTGCCCAAACTTAATATGACCCTCATCCATCTGACCGCCTCCCCATTGAAATTCATCATGCAATCTCGATCGTCGATTGATCTGGATCGACGACCATGATTTATTCTCACCTCCAAAACAACCTCCTATTTTCACTGGGTTTTCTTAATTTTGTTCATTTTTTGCAGGTTTTAAAGCTTTTCCACAATTTTTTAAATGAAATCAAGGGCCAGGGATGAAGATCCCTCAGGATAATATCAATGAAGAAAGAAAATTTGCAGGGTTCAACCTATGATTTATCCGTGTCTCATGAGCACTGATAACATTATAAAACCCTTTGCACGCCTGCAAAAACAACAAAAACATAGTGAACCTTAATTATACAGAGAGTATCAGTGTCAAAGGGTGAGATCAAAGTAGAAATCAATGTTTAAAGGTTTTTAACACATTTTTGAGGGATTAAGGCATAAATTTGACTATCAAAGGCCTAATTCACACAGTTAAAGACAGTATGAAGATTTGAAGACAAATATTAGGCCTAATTAAGCCTAAAACACAGAACAATAAGAAAACTAACAGTGTTTTAAGGAAAAAGAAGAGAAAAATCATTAAAGGGCCTCCACTGCCACATCAGTGGCTAATTAAATCCTCTCCAGCTACCAAAGAGCCACCTACGACCTCGAATAAATCAGAAGAAGGCATAGTTATTGCCTTATCAGTGATATTTTGTTAAAGATAGCGAAATTTATTGCCAGCCTCCTTATAGAGCTTTAAAGTCAAAAAAATCTGCCAAATAGCCTAAATATTTAATGAAAACCAATTAATACAGAGAAATATCAGAAAAATTCTCCTTTGAGCCCCTCAAAGGCCAAGCAACATTAACTTGTATTAATTGAACTAGAGATCTTTTATTTTATCCCACCTCCTCTTTTCTTCTATAAATACTTCTGAAGAAGATGAGATACAGGTTGGTTGTTGGACTTTGATGTAATACTTGTGCTCGAAACTTTCTACATGTAAATAGTTTTCAGAGGCTCTTGAAGCTCTCTTTTGTGATCAAAGAAGTTAGGCTGGGAAGAGAAGATGATTGTTGTACTGAAACATTGGACTTGAAGTATGTAACTGGATTGACATCAATATACAAGTTGATTTTTGGGATCCTGGTCTATATCATTGGTGAAGTACCTCTTACTGTGTTATTGTTTTCCTTTCATGTATGTCATTTTGTTCACTTTTCTCTGATAAAGAACAACAAATATAGAGCTAGGATTTACTGTCAAAAGTACCCTACTCTCACTGATAAGCTTTATCTTCATGTTTTCCTCCAATTGTGTTTTTAAGAATGACTTAAGTTAAGTGTAAAAATTATCAAGGAATTTTGGTTTGTCCATGTCTTGATGTGCAAAACTTGAAAGGAAGTTCTTGAATGATATTTTCATTACATGCTAAGTAAATTTAAACTAGAAAAGTTTATGGTTTGCCCTGTCTTCTAGTTCTTTCTGCAAAGGTTGTTTGAAGGTTTCCCTAAGAGTATGTTGAAAGCAAGCCTAGATTTTAATGTATCTTGCTTGATCTTAAGCTGCACTTTGTTTCCTTATCTGTTTTCATCCCTTCTGAAAGTAGTCATGTGGATTACTAGATTGTTTGTCTAATAAGTTAGCTTTAATACAATCTGGTCCAAAGAAGTTTATGGTTAGCCCTGTCCTTTGGTTGGTTTTAAACAGTTGCTTAAAAAGGCTTTTCTTCTATGGAAAGTTGATAAATCCTTGTTGAAATTGTTGGCTTTTTCCACCTTCTCAACACTTTTAATGTTCCATTCCATCATTTAATCTGAAAGATCTTTTGATATAGATGACTTTCCCCTTGGACCACTCTTGAAATTGTTGTACAATTAAACCCTTTTGTGAGTCCATAGCCCAATGGACTAAGTGTTGTTTCATATATATCCTATCAGTTGAACCTTGTTCTCATTCTTCACACCTCCAGCCCTTTGAAACTCTTTCATTCTTAGGAATTTCCACTCAACTAAAAATCATGCCCCACCATCCAAAACAAACAAAAACCCTTGTTCTTCATAACTAGCCTAATATCATACTAAAATCCTTAAAGATAAATCAATATTTGCACTTATAGAGAGATCCCTCTCTGGATTTAGGAGGGCTAGATCCTAGAATCCCAAAGTGGTTCCAATGTTGTCTCTGTAGCTTTAGTCTTGCCAATCTTCTAAAATTACAGAGGCCTAACAGAATAAAGATAGATGGATGCATGTAACTAAGAAAGGAAATAGTGACAAGTAAGGAAAGACTTCACTCTAGATAGCTTATCACAGGGATCCTGAATTATGATGCCAATTGAGTTGATCCAGCTTGCTACTTGAAATTCGAAACACAAAAAGCCTTCAATGTCCAACAGAAATGACTATAATAGTCTACAACAATTTTATTCCACACAAAATACTTCTAAAGATGAAGTATTTATACAAAATGTATTACAAAATATCCTAGAAAACTTCTAGGAATTAAATTAGGAAAATAAAATATCTTTACAATAATAAAAGGGACACCTGCTTAACAAATCAGCAAGCTATCCTTTTTTATCCAAAAGAAATAGAATTGTTTTGATGAGAAGAAGTTGTTGGCTGCCTATGTGTCCTGCTTGGTGGCTGGTAGATATTTTTTGGAATCTGACTTTCATTCACTGATACTCTTTCTTATTGGTACTCTTTTATTTCATATACTCTTTAACCTTCATTCAAACTGCTTTACTGCTGTAAAATCTGTTTTGACAGTAAAATCAGCAAACTGATTTTTCTTCTTTCATTTGTTATTCTTCATAATAAATCTGTGAAGGATTGCCAATCCTAATTTTTAGGAATTTGAATATTCTTTACTTCCCTAAAGTTCTCATCAGCTTCAGTATACCTAGAAAAGGTAGGCTTGATGACAAATAAATGTTTGATCTCATGTTGTAGGTAAAGCAAGTCCTCAAAATTTCTTCAATAAGACTTTCCCTATTAGAATGCCTTAGCCTTGTGGCTTATTTACCTGTTCCTTGAAAAATTCTCTTATCTTTTTTATCATAATAATTATGGGGCATCATCTTGTCATTAAGAACCATAATATCAGGCAATCCTTTTTTCCTCAAGTTTGTGAACTTAACCATGAATCTGGTTATGGCATTATTCATAATTTCACATTTCTCTTCAAGTTTCCTCATTAAATTTCTCTTTGTAGTAACTTTCCTAATTTCTGGGATAGTTGTTCTCTTGTCATTGATTTTTAGTTCTTCCAATTCCTGTCTATTCTTGTTGTTAAGGAAATTGATCAACCTTACAGGTTTCTCTGGTTTATTAGCTAATTGAGATTGTGTCTTTTGAATCTCTGCTTGTGCTCCTAGTAACAACTCTCTTTGTTCATAAATTAACTGAATTGAAGGCCATACATCATGAATGGCTTCAATGACATTATTCCAAATGTAATTTTTTATGTATGCTATTTTTTCTTTCAATGTTAACTCATCTTGTACTTTCTTTAGCTGCTCACTGAATTTGATGGCTTTTTGTTCATATGTCTTGGCATTTTCTTGAGCCAATTTAGTAGAATTCTCAAGATTCTCTACTATTTTTGTCAATATGTTTATCTCATTTGTCTTTAAAGACATCTCTTCCATTGCTTTCACTAGTTGACTACTTTCATATGTAGGCTGCAATGCTATTGTAGAAGATTCAGTACCTGAAGTTGTGGAAGAAGTCACTGGCACTGCAGTAGCCAGTGGCTCTTTGGGTGCCAATTTTTCTCCTAAAGTTGAAGGCACTGCTGTAGTGATAATTGGGATGACTGTAGGAATTTCTGGTTCTTTCACTGTTTCCTTTTCTTGGACAAGCTTGTCCATTTGTATTTCCATCTCTTTAATCTGGGCTGTTAACTAAAGAATTAAATTCATCATTTCATCTTTTTCATTTTTTTCTTAGATGATTTCTTTTGTTCGAGGATGCTCACTTTGAGGAAGTTTGAGTTGTTTCCTCAAAGCTACTATATCTTCATTTTTCTTTTTAATCAATAATTCAACTAATTTGATATTAGCAGGATCATATCCTACTTGTAAAACTTGTTCTTCTAAGGATTTTATCCTTATATCCTTGGCATACAATGAGGCTTTGTCCATCTTCATTTGATCTTGCATGTTGAAGATGGTGTTTTGGAGCTTGTGAGCACTCATAGCTTTTGTTGCCAGTGTGGAATATAGCATTTCTGAGCTTTGCCTGTGAAACTCTATCTGATACAATTCATGGATGGCCTCTGTATCTACTTCAAGATCAACTTTCCTATAGTCTGACACTGTCTTTGGCACTGATATTTTGGGCTGTAATACTGACATAATCAATTTTTTACTTGAGTAATCAAAGGCCGATAGGAATCTGTTTTGATTACCTGGCTTTTGCTTTAAGAACTGAGAATATATTTCAGTTTTGATTTCCTCATTATTAAGCTTGATTTGTTTTTATTTCTCTTTAATATCCAAGTCATTTTCCTCAGCTAAATGTGAGGAAGATGCTTCCATACTTTGATACCTTTCCATTAACTGTGTATTCTCTCTATTGTTTTCTTCATTTTGATTGGGCTCATTGATAATCACAGTAGCCACATTAGTATCTGGAAAATCTGTATTAGTGTTCAAAGGCTCTGTTTCTTCCACATATATTGTCACTTTTTCTTTATCTGTTGAATATAATTTGGGCCTTTTGTTATAAATGACCTTGAACTTTTGTTTCTGTTGTGGTTTCTGCAGTATAAGTTCCCTCTTCTCTGATTCTTTTGGTGGATGTCTCTAGTTGTTTGGAAATTTCCAAAGGTTGACTAGTATTCCTTTGTTTCACTGCCTCTTTTAAAGTGTTTTCAACCCACTCAATTTGATTAGCAAACTTCTCTATTTCTGGCTTTGATTCATGGATAAAGGGTGTCAATTTACATTTTACCCTTAGCTTACTTAATATCCCTTTTGGATCATAATTCCATGGGAAACTTTCTTCAAATTTAAATTCAAACAATTCCTTGGTTACCTCTTTCTCTGCATCTATGTGGTTGCATATAAATGGCCCTATCTAATTCTTTAACTTGAATTGGGTTTTCTTCTTGGCTGCCATGAAGTTAATAGAATCAGAATTAAGGATCTGCCTGATGTACTCCAAGGCAAAGATCCTCATTGGAGGATGTTTGGATAACTTGTAAGGTAACAAGTTTGACCCAAAAACTCTGATTTCAGTGTATTTCTCATACAAATACCAGTCACCAATTTTTCTTTGCTCTGATAGTTGCAATATATTTTTCATCTCTTCACTTATTCTAGGTTACCCTGTTTTGGTCAACATGGTAATCACTGGAAGTACAAAAAACTCTGAAAACTCTGAATAACTGAATTCTGTGCATTTTTTCCTGAGCATGGATGTCCAAAAGATGACAGATAAAGGATTCCCTTAAATATCAAGATTTTGAAGGGAAATTGGAAACTTATCTGATTGGAATAATAGAAACATGTGGAAAAGATAGGAGGTATATCTGAATACTCCCTCAAGCTAGAAATTAATCAATTGATAATGAATACTATCAGCAATGAAACCAGCATAGTTAAAGATAATTGAGGGTGGTTTACCTGGAGAAAAGGTGGATAAAAATCCCAAGATAGACTCATCAGTGTGCTCATCAGTGAAATACCCAAGAATGAAGGAAAACATAGAGATTATATGTCTTGATACTTCTGGGAATTTGTCGGTAGAATATGGAGGATTTATCTTTGGAATTTCTACATGGGAAGGCATGAATGTTTGAAAAATCATGAATCTTTTAGGAAAATCTAGGCCAATATATAACTAGGTTAAGGCCTCTATTGATAAGGGGATTTCTTGGGAGTTAGGCTGAAATTTGACTCTGCAGTGATAGTAAAAATCACCTCCTTATTAGCATTTACAATGGCCCTTTGCTCTGGAACATAGTACTATTGACATAATCTGATAATTTCTTGGCCTGGGTGAGTTAATGGAACCACATATTTGGGCAAATTGGATTCCCAAATATGTATTTCTTCATCCTTATCTAGAGATTTTTCAAAACACCAGTTATGGATATCTATCAAGTTAAATTCCACAATAGGATCAGTTATCTTGTAATCAATATCAGCTAGGGGAATATGCTCAATATCAACAACTGAGGGCTGTAATGGGTTGACAACAATAGCAGTGTTTGAATTCATGGTAGGGGTAGGCTTAGGAGCTTTAGAATCTATAGGCTTGCTTGTACTCTACCTTTTAGGAATTTTTAGGCTACTTCTGCAAGTTTAATGTTAGTTCCCTATATTACTAGTATAGTCCCTTATTTTTGTTAGTGTAACCCCCTTATTGTTCTTATTGTACCCCTGTAACCCCCATATTGTTATTATTTTGCCCTTAAACTATTATTGTTAGGTCAGCTAGGATTACATTGTGGCCCCACTAAGATTACATTGTAGCATCATGGACTCATATATATAGAAAGGAGGTTTTGTAATTTGTATCATCCAAGAATTGTACATTTATGTAATGTATTGGAGGTTTCCCCCTCAAAGTGGCTCATTTCTAAGGTGTTGATATCTCTTTTCTTCTATTTTTGGAGCTGGTTTCACAACATTTAGTATCAAAGCTTTTGATTCTAGGGTTTTCACTGCTCCAAACCAGTCATCGTTGAATTTTCGCTATAAATTTTTTTCTACGAAGGGTCAGAAGTTGATATTCTTAGAGTACAAAGCTGAAATGTTGAGAAACATCGTCACAAAAGTTCAGAGCCTGGTTCACAATATTTTCGTAGATATGATCTGTGGAAGTTAGGGCTTTTTGCAGGCTCCTGAATTTAACCTAAAAAAGTCATTGCGGAATTTGCACTATAACTATTGTTATACGAAGAGTCAGAAGCTGAAATTGTTTGAGAGCGAAGCTGAAATCCTGAGGAAAATCGTCGCAAAATTTTAGAGCCTAGTTCACAATATTTTCGGAGATATGATCTGTGGAAGTTAGGTATTTTTCAGGCTCCCGAATTTCATCTCAAAGAGGTTATCGTGGGAAAATATTCATAACTCTCTCTCTGAGCATAGGATTGGAATTCTATAAAAAGTGTCTGCAAGTACACGGACCATAGTTTCATGTCTATCAATTTTAGAGCCAAAGGAGTAAATAGTAACACGTGGCAAGTCATACAAGTGCACTCTACTGAACCAGTCCATAATTGGGTCATTGTGGGAGATTGGACATAACTTTGCCTTGAAGAATCCAAATCAAGTTAGACCTATGACATTTGAAAGAAGCTTCATAGGGCTACCACAAGGCTGAATTTTAGATATTGATAATCTGCAATTATAGAGATAATTCAATTTCAATATAGAGCTCCTCAAAATCAAGTAAAAGGTGTGTATTTTTTTTTCCCGAATTACATAAGTCTTGTTTGAAGAATCAAGTTGAATTGATTCCAAGGGCATAATGTAGAATAGATATCAGTATTGGATTCTAAAATGGCCCCTAAAAAGAATTCAACACCCATGAAGCCTTTAGAAGGCTCTACTATGACTCATGAAGTTGAAGAATGGCAACATGACATATCAAAATTACAAGAGCAAGTGCAACAAATTTCACTCTCTCAAAGAGCAACAAAAAATGACATGGAAGTTTTGAATAAAGGCATGGAAACTAATATGGATGGTTTGAAGAAAGGTGTGGAATATAAGATGGATGGTTTGAAGAATGACATGGAATCTAATATATATGGCATGGAAGCTAGCATGGAATCTACGATGGATGACATGGAAGCTAAGATCGATGAGAAAATGGAAAACATGAAGAATGATCTAAAAGGTTTGACAAAGTTGATACAAGAAATGTTTACTAATGGTGAAAAGATAGTAGAGGAAACTCATGATGAGAACAAAATAAATGTTAATCATGATTTCATAAACTCTAATGTTGGTGGGAAGAACCACCATATTCCAAAAATGGATATGAGGAAGTTTGATGGAAAGGGTCTTGTAACATGGATACTACAGATGGAGCAATATTTTGATCTCCATAATGTGAAAAACACACAAAAGGTATGCATTAAAACTTTACATTTAGAACAAAATACATTTGTATGGTATCGATGGCTTTGCTCCCGAAAAAAAATTGTCACTTGGTCAATTTTTAGGGAGGAAATGATAGCACATTATGAGGATACAAAGAGCAACACCTTCTTTAGCCAATTGATAAATCTCAAACAAAAGGGTTTAGTGGGGGAGCACATTGAGGACTTCCAAAAATTGAATATAAGGGTAACTGATATTCCATAGGAACACAGGATTAATCTCTTCATAAGTACTTTAAAGGATAAAATCCAACATGAAGTTCTCATTTTGGAACCTGATTCATTGGAGAAGGCATTCAAGTTGGCAAGAAACATTGAATGTAAGAGTGCTCTGCAACAGAAGCCTACATAGCTATAAAGGAGAAGTGTTGCTCTTTCACAAATTTCCACAACCTGAGGTGACACCACAAAAATTGGAAGAAAAAAGAGCAAAAGGCTTTTAACACAGTTGGAGAGAGAGGATAAACTGAGAGTCATAAGTGTGCTGAAAGAAATCATTTTACTGCATATGGATGAAGAGGAAGAAGAAAATGAACAAGAAGAGGATATACATCACGAAAAAACCCTAGAGAAAGAAGAAATGAGTTCAACCATATCCTGTAATGTATTGGCAAGAATTACCTCTCCTCAAAATCTCAAGATAGAAGGACATATCAAGAAGAAAAAGGTAATAGTCTTGATTGATTCAGGTAGTACCCATGATTTTATTAATTGTAAGGTAGCGAAGGAATTGAATTTATTCCTATACCCAACACCACAGTGTCAAGTGATGGTATCGAATGGAGGGATTATAAATTTCTCTGGAAAATGCCATAATATCAAGATAACCATGGGAGAATATGTATTAAATAGTCCAATGCTTTCCATTCCAATGGGGCGTGTTGATGTTATACTAGGAGTACAATGGTTACAATCTTTGGGGATGGTAGATTTTAATTTTCAATAGCTTTACTTGAATTTTTTTTCGAAAGGAAAGGAAGTTGAATTGTGGGGTATCACAGGGAAGCCAGGAAAGACAATAAGCTCTAATTTCATGACAAAGCTTATAAACAAATAACAACGAGACGTAATTGCAAAATTATGCTCACTAGAAGTTCCAATATCAAAATCATCTATTTCTCCAATTCTCCAAAAAGTATTGGACAATCATTCCAAGGTGTTTGAAACATCTGAAAGGACTCCCACTATTCGTGATCTGTACAGTCATGCTAGCTAAAGAAATTTGATTCCAAGTATTCTCCAAACATCAGGCTATGAATATCCTTATGTCCAAAGAAATTGAAAATTGAATATATGATTTCAGAAATGTTAGAGGTGAAATTATCTGCATTCAACCTGGTCAGTTTTCTTTTCTGCTCTGCTTAAATGGTACACAAGAAGGATGGATCTCTTAGCGCATGTGTCGGTTCTAGGGGCTCAATAGCTAACAATTAAAGATAAATTCATGTTCTGTGATTGATGAATTACTGGAGCAATTTATTTTCAGATGGATTTTGATTAGGGATGTTATAGTGAATGAAAGATGAAGATATTAAAAACAACATTTAAGACTCATGAGGGCATTATGAATTTTGGTCATGCCTTTTTGGCCTTTAATGCTGGGAGTTGATCGTTCATTTTCAAGCCACTTCTTAGAAAATTTGTGTTAGTATTTTTTGATGATATACTAATCTACAACAGGTCTTGGAAGGATCATGTTCAACATGTTGACGGGGTGCTCAAACTATTGGAGGAGAAACAATTATATGCAAAAACCTCCAAATGTTTCTTTGGAGTACAAGAGGTGGAATATCTGGGTCATATTGTATCTCACGAGGGTGTTAAGGTAGACCCTAACAAAATTAAAGCCATTAAAGAATGGAAAGTCCCCACAACCATAAAGCAGTTGCAAGGATTTCTTGGGTTAACAAGGTATTATCGCAATTTTGTTAAGAATTATGGGAGAATAGCAACACCTTTAACAAAATTATTGAAGAAAGATACATTTTCATGGAATCTTGAAGCAACTAAGGCCGTTGAACATCTTAAAGAGTCAATGTGCCTAGCACCGGTCTTAGTTACGCAAAACTTCACAAAAACATTTATTGTGGAATGTGATGCATCAGGAAATGGAATTGGTGTTGTTTTAATACAAGAAGGAAGACCCATTGCTTTTGAAAGTCGTCCAATCAAAGGAAAGTATTTACATAAATCTATTTATGAGAAGGAAATGTTATCAATACTACATGCACTAAAGAAATGGCGAACTTACCTAATGGGAAGACACTTCAAGGTAAAAAATAATCATGATAGTCTTAAACACTTTTTAGAACAAAGACTATCTTCAGAAGAGTAGCAAAAATGGGTCACAAAGATGTTGGGTTATGAATTTGAAATAATCTACAAAGGCTAAATGTTGTGCAGATGGATCCGAAGAAATGAAGAGGTGGAAGCATTTAGCATGCCATTATTATCTAAGCAGTTGGATAACAAAATCAAAGATGAATGGAAGAAGGATGAAGAAGTGTGGACACTCATTCAAAAGTTGCAGCAAGATCCTAGTACATCTGATACATTTAATTGGAAAAATGATTCCTTATGGTACAAATATCGCTTATATCTTTGTAAGAATTCCCAACTAAAACAAAAGTTTCTTTTGGAATTGCACACTTCTCCTTTAGGAGGACACTAAGGATTTTTAAAAACTTACCACAAGGTGAAGAAAGAATGTATTTGGGATCTCCTTAAATCTGATATTCAAAAGTTTGTGACGGAATGTTTGATTTCCCAACAGAATAAGGTTAAGACAATTAAGACCTTGGGTCTTCTACAACCTTTATCGTTTCCAAGTCAATGTTGGGAGGAGATTTCAATGGATTTTATCACAGGTTTACCTAAGTCTGAAGGAAAGAGTGTCATCATGGTGGTAGTTGATAGACTTACCAAGTATGCACACTTTTGTGGATTATCTCATCCATTTAAAGCAAGTACAATTGCTACTACATTTATGGACACAATTCAAAAACTACATGGAAACCCAAAGATTAATGTGAGCGACAGAGATCTCATTTTTACTGGAAATTTTTGGACGGAGTTATTTTCTTGTTTGGGTACTCAATTAGCTGTGGCTAAATATTGTGTCTATCAATCAATAGTCCATTAAGATAGTAAATAAATGTTTGGAAGGATATATTCATTGTTTTGCATCCCGATAAACAAGCACAATGGTCAAGTGGTTACCTCTCTGCGAATGGTCGTGCTAAAACACTTGCTTCATACTACAACAAAACTACCTCCATTGCCACAGCAATTTGCCTTTGCGGATATCATCCACCGTCCATCACATCATCTTTAAGAAGAAAATTCAAAGGTTCAAGTAGTCAGAATATCACATGACATCAACAAGAAGTTCTCCAACTCTTAAAGGATAACCTAAATTTGGAACAAAATCGAATGAAACAATAGGAAAATCAACATCGCAGTGAGAGAAGTTTTGATGTAGGAGATTGGGTATTTTTACGGCTACAACCATACAATAAAATGTCCCTCAAGCAAGCTAAGAAGGATAATAAATTATCGCCAAAGTACTATGGTCCTTACAAGGTGTTCCAAAAGATTGGTACTATGGCCTACAAATTGGAGCTTCCTGCTTCTTCACGAGTGCATCCAGTTTTCCATGGTTCATGCTTAAAGAAGGTTATAGGTGAAAATGTATTAGGTTAAATGTGTTGCTGAAGAACTTGATGAGGTAAAATCTGTGGAACTGAAAGGTGCAGAAGCTTGAAGACTTGAAACAGCTACTGAAATCGATCAATTTCAGAGTATCTCATCAAGTGGAAGAACTTACCCACTGAAGATTCTACATGGGAGGATGAGAATTTTATACAGAAGCACCTAGAGCTACTCAAGCATTGAGGAAAACACTTTTTTGAAGGATAGGGGCATGTTAGGTCCCTATATTACTAGTATAGTCCCTTATTGTTGTTAGTGTGACCCCCTTATTGTTATTATTATACCCCTGTAACCCCCATATTGTTATTATTGTGCCCTTAAATTATTATTGATAAGTCGGCTAGGATTACATCGTGGCCCCACTAAGATTACATTGTGGCACCATGGACTCCTATATATATAAAGGAGGTTTGGTAATTTGTATCATCCAATAATTTTTCATTTATGTAATGTATTGGAGGTTGCCCCCTCGAAGTGGCTCATTTCTAAGGCATTTATATGTCTTTTCTTCTATTTTTGGAGCTAGTTTCCCAACATTTAAACTATTTGCGGTAGTAATTTACTTTATTAGAGGATATTTTGGGACAAATTTGACTAAGGATAGTCTCTTTTTGGGCTTTCTTCTCAATTAGGCTTATCAAAGAAGTTTCCAGGTTTTAAAAACTGGCCTAAAATAGAAAACGGGGGTTTTCTGAGTCTCTTGACTGAAGAAATAGGGCTAAAACTCTATTGAAAAGGATTACAGAGGGTTTAGGGTACCTTCAGAGATTTTCTGGCCTTTTAGAGCTTTAAAATGGATTATTAAACTGTGGAAAATTGATAAATTTCTTTGAAAA
The DNA here is from genome assembly GCA_034641835.2 of Pinus albicaulis. Taxonomy (NCBI): domain Eukaryota; kingdom Viridiplantae; phylum Streptophyta; class Pinopsida; order Pinales; family Pinaceae; genus Pinus; species Pinus albicaulis. The sequence goes on from JAXQQM020082430.1 coordinate 38,113, forward strand.
AACATGCAGCAGAAAAACAAGGTTTCTGGGAAAATTTTTCCAGAGTTTGGCCTATTTTTGGGACTTTTTAGGTAATTTTCTTGATCAATTTCTTAATTAAAAATGTGTTTTATTTCTTTAAACAAGGTTTTTCAAGTTGGTTTCAGGTTTAAATCTCAGAAAAATACATGTTTTAATGCAGGTATCGTCTTTGAAAGGGTTTTTACAGTTTCTAGTCGAATTGATGGCTTCAGCAGCTTATCTCGAGCAAGGCGCAACTCCTCAATCAGTCTTCACAGGTGTAATTTTGTAAATTCCAGAGGTTTCAGGCATAAAATTGCAACCAATGTTTTAATAGAGTTTATACAGTGGGGAGAGGCAATGCATAAGGCATAGGTTTTAAGAGAAATAAGGTAGAAAAATGAAAATGCCTATACAAAGGTTTAATAAAATTTTCGGTTGCATTAACCCTTGGCATGAAATGCAGGTCGCATCAGGCAGGAGAGTGGTTTTGAAATTTCAACGGACAGGAAACGAGGTTGGTTATCACGTAGGTTTTTATTGGTAAGTGGTTTTAAACAAAACCCACGCGATCAAATTAGGAGAGGCCACGTGGAGGGGAGGGGTCGATGGCAAACCACCCATTTCACATGGCTTTTTCGTTTGGAGGGTCGGGCATCTTGTCTATGCGATATCGTCCTTTGACCATCAAATCTGGGGGTTTAATGCGAAGGGCTAAGATCCTTTCAAGAGTTGCATCGAAATGGAGAGGTGGGACCGAGCCTTTGCATAGGCGGAAGGGTTAAGATGTGGCAGGGAGATATATGGTATAAAACATATATATATGGTTTTAATCAATATATGTGGGGCAGGTGTTTATGCATAGGTGGCCAAGTATCAATAAACATTTGTTTGATTCACAAAACTTCAGATTATATGAATATAGACGGGGTTAATGTATTTTATTCAAAACATTTGTGAGATGTTTTAACAAAACATATATGAGCGTGATTTATTATTTTATATAGTTTTAACCCTTTTGAATGGTTTTTAAACCATAGGGGCTGGGTATTTCAATAAAGATAGTTTAGACCAAAGGCCTTATAATTTGGTATTTTTTATTTGTGCACATGGATAGTAGACTTTGGTCCTAAACATTATAATAGTGGGTTTTTGGGGTATTTTAAATATAAGGGAATTAATAACTAGGAGAAGGTATTTTGTAGGGATTTAAAATATGTTAAAAGTTAATATGAAAGGTAGTGTAATAAAAACAAACACATATTTATCTCTAAGTATAGTATAAAATTAAGCATTGCTCATCTTTATATTTCCTTCACTAATACTTAGGATAAATGTAATTTTGAGGGTTTTATGAATGCTTTTGAAGGGATGAAGTTAATTATTTGGGATTTAGCTTTGCTAAGTAAGAATGTGTCTTTACTTAGGAAAAAGGGGTTTTAATGTATAAGTGAAGGGTAAATGATGATAGAAGTGGGTTTAACATAAGAACTCAATATTTTTTAACTAACCAGTCATCGAGCCTTGGGTCTGGTCCCAACAAAACTCGGAGAAATGCTCTGAGCCTGTTTGACTGATAGCTTAGAATACTAAATACTTATGAGGGAGGGGAGATTAGTGATTTTTCCCGATGATCATTTATTACATGCTTGCTCCACTGCTTTCTACCTACCCATCTTTATTCTAACATTTTTTCTTCATTTTTGTAGGTGCATTTAGGCTTGCAACCTTAAAACATTTATTCTTTCAAAGCATAAAACTATCTAAATCTACCTTATTTCATCCTAGGGCTCAAATTAACTGTTGAGCTCCTCATTATTCTCTACCTATCTAATGATTTATCAAGTTTAAACTATTTGATAATATTTATTCACTATCTATAACATGAAATTGAAAGCATGAAAAGTTAAGATTAAATAGTTTTAACTTATCATGGATTATGGCATTTAATGACACTTTGCACATAATCATTATTCTTGCAGTAAAAGTAAAAGTAGTGGCATTTCGACTTGCTCACTTTCAGGTCTTATTTTCATCTTTTTTCTTTTGGGGTCTATATTTTCCTAAGTCCTTTGATATTTCTTTTAGGACTTTTTACCCTCTTTTTATTTTTTTATTTTTATTTTTCAAATTTTCAAAATATGGGAAAACAACTTGCAAAAAACAAGGTATGTACATATTTACAAAACTATCAAAGTCAATTCAAAATTTTATGAACCCTATTATTATACAACCCTAACAGATAACATTCAAAACAGGTCCAAAAAGCCAAAAGAGCAGCTACAGTAGTTTCGTAGTGTTTTGTTTCCCTTCAAGCCTAGAGGTGCTACGAAATTGCTAAAAAGTGATGAAAATGTAGTTTTGTGTAATTTTAAAAATTGAACCCTATTAGTGCCAAAATCTTGTCTCTAATCATGTCATTAGCCTTAATCAACCATAAACCAACTTACCTTATGCTCCTTGAGGCATTTCTTCCTCATTTACAATTGGTTGAGCTATCAGCTCTTCAATTACAGTCATTTTAAGCCCTTTTTTCTCTAATTCTTCATGAATCAGTTCAAGTTGCTCTTGAAGGTATTTAACCCGGTCTTTCAATCTACTATTGGTGGCTTTCAACTATGTGTTCATCCTCTTGACATGTTTGGCTTCTTTCCTTGCTAGAATTGTCCATTTGATGAGATGTTGTGTGTTTTCCAAAGTCTTAGAGACAATATCCACTTGCTCTTCCCAAATTGCCTTCATTTTTTCAAATTGAGTCTCTACACTGTGTTTTCTTGCTTCTTTTTTCATGACAGAAATTTCATGATTTGCCACTTTCAATTTTTCTTGAAGGAGCTGCAACTCTGTTTTTTCCATCACCTTCTCTTTTCCCTTCATAGATTTGCTAACTATATCCTTAGCTAGAGGTGATGAAAGGTCAATAACCTCTTGAGGTGGCTAAGTTGTGTCAGTGAGTGGTTGGACTTCTTTACTACTCTCTAATAGATTCCTAGCATGCCTTGTCATAAGCTTTCTTGCTTGGAACATGAAGCCTGCATCTTCTCCCTCAAACTCTAATTTCTTTGCATATTTAGCCTTCTTTAAATTCTACCCACCTTCCTCTATAAAATCAGCTTGGACAATGCGAGTTTCCTCTATGGCAATGGCACGTAAAATATCCTCTAGATTTCCCTTAGCTTCTTCTCTGTCTTCTACAACCACTCTCTCTCTTCCAAAACTAGTGTTTGACTCTTAGTTATCCTTTTGGTTTCTTGTTTGCTAACAGTTTGTTTCTGTTTTGTAGGTTTGACCACCTTTGACTTCTGTTTTGCTGGCGTGACACTTGGTGTATCAAAACTCTGCATTTTCTCTAGCTCCTTTGTAACTTAAATAATTGTTTCTACTCTTGTAGGTTCACTTGGCTCTGCTGCCAATGGTTGGCTCTGTTCTGCCGCTAGTGGTGATGGAATTTTCCTAGGTCTAGGAGTTTTTGAAGGAGTTAGAGCATCCAACTCAAAACCACTAACAAACAAGAATGACGACCAAACTCTTCCTAACCTTTGAAGTTCATCTAAAACCAATAACTTCATTAAGCCATGATGAAATAATGATGTCTCACTCCCCTTAGACTTTTCTTGAACCTTATCAGCCATCTTTGAAAGATTTCTATGCAGATAGAAAGGTAGATCAAGGGAAATCTTACTAGTGAAGTGCAGAAGTAATTTGAAATCATATTAGTATACTTTGTGATATCTACCTTAATAGGTAAATTACTTTTGGATGATGAGAAACAATTTTGAATAGTTGTCTCTAATGCAGCTTCTTGGAACAACATTGGTGAGGTCCATTTCACAATGTTTTGGCTTCATGAATTATTTGCACTGTTCCATATTAAACTTGAAACCTTTAAACTAGTTCTCTTGGCCTTTTGGAATCTCTGTGGCAGTAGCAATAACCTCTGGTGTGATGGAAAAATTGAGAATTCCCACTTTAGTGGTTGTTCCATTGAAATTCAAAGTAAACTCCTTGGATACTTGTGTATGACAGCCCTGCAATTTCTCACAAAATTGTAGGCAACCTACCCTTCTGAAGGCTTCCATTACTACTGGATCTTCATTGATTACTTTCATGTTTGCAGGTTCATATCTCAGACATTGTCCACCTTTGTGTATTTTTCTTTTCTCTGCCATATTTTCTCTAAGAATTGCTCAACCTCTCTTGATGATGTTCAACCTTGCTTGATGATGTTCAAAGTAAACCTTTGAAGAAACGAGCCACAACTTTGGCTTAATGTAATAGCTCTCTAGAGCTCAATATCATGCAAAAAGGAATGAGAAATAAGGAATAAATGAATTAGGAAAGGATTTGAAGTTTTGATGTCTCCTCATGACCTTATGATGACTCATACATACCTAAACTGATCATGATGACTTCAGACCTGAAAATGTACCTTGGTTTTATCCCTCCATGACTCGAATGGCATCTAACCTAATCGTTTCCAACGATTTTCTGACACCTAACAGCTAGATTGACAAGACATACAGGGAACCACGCTTTCGTAGCATTTTTAGTGTTAATTTGGCTATTTTCACTACGAAACTATCTGTAGTTGGGTAGCGAAAAGTGACTTTTCACAGTGTATTTTGCTACGAAACTGTGGTTTCTTGGCTAAAATGGCATTTTTGGTACAAAAACCTTGGAAATTGAAATCAGTCAGAAAATGATGAGTGATGTGACATGAGGGAGTTTGAAAATGAGTGGGTTTAGACTTTAGGGTAACCTAAAACAAGAATTTTTTTAATATTTCCCTTGACCAAGCATAAAAAATGAATCCTACAACCTAATTTTTTACACATGAACTTATTCAGCCTTGTCAAATGATACTTCATTTTCTGGGTGATAACAGAGAACATGTCTGAAGTGTTTTCAGAAGAAAAAAATATAGAAGCACAGTGGAAGTAGAAAGCAGATACACAGGATGAAGTAATTAAGGAGGTAAATAAGTTTGATCAAGAAAATTATTGGAATTTTCTGATCAAACCTTATCATTAGTATCAGACTCTTCAATCCTTAATAGATTCAACAAAAAGATCACAGCTCGTACTTTCAAATGTAGTATTCAAGGGACAAGTCAGATCAAGAATTTCGTAGCCAACTCAACTCAAGCCAATGATATATATTTGTCAACTTCGTGACCAACTCCAAAAGAGAGGGTGAAATTCATAAATAAAAATTGTTATTTTATTTTCCTAGATTGTAGTTCAAGTTAGTCCTACGAGGATGGTTGCTTTAAACCTCCTATTTATTTTTGGAATAATCTATTATTAAAACATAGTTATATTAGTATTTAAACCCATCTCATGCATTTAGAGAAGGGTCCAGAAATTTGTCAATTTTTTTTGCAAAGAATGCACTATTGTAACTTTGTGAATGCTTTGATGAATTAATGGAACAAGTCTGTTATCTTTTGACAATTAAAGTTGTTTAAGTGATGTTGCACTACTGTACTCTTTAAATTTCTTGAAAGTGAGAAGGAGCAGATCAATTACTGTCAGTTTACATGAGTAGGACTTCGTACATATGGTACTTTTATTCACTTGTATTAAGTCTTACTTTATAAATAGATAAGTCATATTTTATTGCATTATATATTTGAAACGTTATTATAGATGAATGTTACATGCACTTCTTTTCTAATATTTTTCTGTAGTTTCTTATTGAATGTATAATCACATTTGAATGCGATATATTTTCACAATTCTTCTAGTCAAACTATTTTTTTAGAAGAATTATTTTACATAATTTTCATCTCTTTCAACTGTTAAATGATCTATATTACTAAGAGTTGAAGGATATCCTTTTAGATCACATAGAGGAAAAATGTCCTGGGTATATAATAAAATAAATAGTTTAGATAGATGCATATGATAGATTAAAATCATTTTCACTTGCATTCCATATAATCACACACACCCTCAAAAATTATCCTTATTGGGAAATTGGTCCCATTATCCTCAGTCGGAGCCACTACACTAAATGGAAAAGGAGCTTCTTCAAGGTCCGGAACAGGTGGTTTTCCCCCATGTTTTGGCAGTGGAATTCCAAGGCCTCAATGTATACCAAGCTCACTAAGTCCACGACATTCCACCCCCAATGTGATGGCCAAAAAAAGTCGTCAACATGATGATCATGCACATCCTACACATGTAAAACTCAAAGCATCCACACACATGGGATGAAAGCCTCCACTATTTCCAACACAACTACAACTATGATATCCACAACTCAACTGGCCATATACCCTTTCAGGCGGGGTTGGGATTCCAGCCACCATGTCCCATTGATGTTTCCATACCACTTGCAACTATTGAGGCGTATTTTTCTCATGTCTAGTCCAAAGCTAACAGAGCTACCAACTTCATTGAATGAATTCATCACATCCACTAGCAGGTCCATGTCATATTGGATATAAAAAATGCTAATTACAAACAACTCCATGATCAACATCGGATGCCACACAAGTTCTAGGTGGGAGACAAGTTTGGTTACATTTGCAAAAGGAGTGTCTCGTAAAGGCCCAGCACTAGCTTATCCCGCTACAATATGGACCTTACAACATCACTAAGGTTGTAGTATAAAATTATTTCGAGCTCAGTATTCCATTTTTCCTTGTCTTGCGCCCAATATTCAATGTGGATTAATTGTGGCCATAATTTCGCCAATTTTTGAACACATCCGACATTGTTGAGCAACTGACACAAAAATAGCTCAACCGAAATTGTATCGAACATGCCACGACTAATAGGATCATGGACACGTAGATTAATAATGATTTCTATCATAGGATACAACTATATAAAGTTTTCAAGGTAGGGAAACTCCTTCACCAGGGAAAGTGACTTACCAGGGACCAGGTTCAATAGAAATTTCCTCACCTCATGGAGGATTTGAATGCAATGTGGCCCATTTCTTCCTAACGGTGGAGGACTGATCCAAGTGGATATTGGTATCCATCCTCCTATTCCACCTAGACCTCTCAATGTTTTCATCATTTTCCTTGATTATAACATAATTTACTATTTTTAGTAGTTTTTCAGGTCCTGAACTTCCAAAATTGATTTTACCCCCAAAACGAAGTTTTTTTGAGGTCTGCAATATGACCATAGCCATAGGAAAAGGATTTTCACAAGGAGTGTAGTAATTGGATATAAATTTCCAACGAGGTATCGTACGTGCCAAACGAAGATCATATGACCAAGTTACGACCCAAAGAAGTTGGCTGCCCAACTAACCCCAACGGGACCCACAAAATCTTGGTGTTGCATCTCCTAGGGTTATGGTTTTGGTTGTTGATGGTTTCCCTTTGTTTTTCAATACTAAAATGGCCCTTGAGGCTCATTGTAACATAGTTCATAGGTATGTATTTGCCACATCTCTTCTCAGAGATAAGCTATCATTGCTCAAGCTAGTTTATTTCCATTCTTTATGTAAGTATATTTCAGTTCTTTGATATTAATGAAATGAAGACTTGTTTCTACTACATATTTGTTTTTATTTTTATATTTTTTTTATGTTGCATTCCTTCATAAGTACGAATCAATACCTACAATAAAGCTCTATGGAATTCCTGAATTGGACTCCCCAAATTACCTTACTAGGGAGACACTCGAAGTTCTCCAAAATGATGGTGGAATTTATGCTTGGAATTCCTTGTCCTATACATCACTAGTTGACTTGTTTAAGAAACTCAAGCAAACTCTCCAATTATGAAATAAAATTCAAAATAGAATAATCAAAATTAGGCTCTAACCTTCCTTTTATTGTTTTTTCCCTTCCTCATACCATGGGTCAATTTCTCTCACACTATGCTTTGATACCATGGTTCGATTCTCCCCATGATTCAATTTCCATTTTGGTAACCTCCAAAACTTCACTTTAATTTTTAATTATATTGATCCCTCATAACCCATTTTCCTAAGTTTATTTTCCAAATTTTTTTATTATTCGCCAAAATTGCAAAATTGAGAATTTCCCTTAACAAAATTATTAATTGGGGACATGACATTCTTCCTTGAGCTTCTTTCTTAGTTTTCTTCACAGTAAGCACCTGATTAAAACATTTTGTTTGAATTTATTAAGGCCCTTCTCTTTTTGAAGGATCATATCATCAAGGTCTTCAAGTGAAATCATGAAAAATTTTCTTAATGGTTCAAACACCTCAATCAACGGATCACTTTGTCAAGGAAACAAAATTCTTTATATCTCTATCTGAATTTATTTCCAAAGCACCCAATTCCTTCGGTTCCATAGTATCAACAACAAGAATTTGGTTGGTCCACGAGGTCTTGGGTAGATGGTGATCGGGTGTTCTGTTAAGTCACTCATTGGTGTGAAGTCACTCATTCAATTCCCCACCCCAATAGGGGTGATATATTGAACATGATGAAGATGTAGTCCTACCAATCTTACAAAAAAACAACAACAAGAAGTTGGTTGCAAAGATTTCTATGTGGGTTATATAATCAACAATTTTCATTATCGATATGTTTCAAAGCCTACAATGGTTTGCAGAAGTAGATAAAATGATATTTACATAGAATCTACACAACATTATAAAAATAGAACTACCACTACTCTAACATCCAATATTAGTGACAATTTTCAAGAATTGATCATGGCTTTGATAATTTAGGACTATCCAATCATAACTAACATTTATCTCAATCATAACTAACATGGTTTTGAATCACAATATCTCTAGGATCAAAATAGATTGTTGGAAGAGGGAGGAATGTTTAATTTGTACAGGTCAATCTATTGTTGCATAACTCTGCACCTTTTAGGGAAAAGGCTTATCACAACATAACTCCACACCTTTCAAGCAAAAGGCTTATCACATGTTTCACAGTAGATAAAAGTACTTTTGGAAAAATCACATCATTAGGATTAGGTCGACGTTTCGAACCAGCTAATTTGGTTCATCCTTGGGACAAGGTGGAGAGATTAATCGATCTCGATGAATAAATAGTGGAGATGCATCATTGCCCAGAATTAGCCATTGAGAACTAGCCGTTAGAAAGTTAGTTAAAAATTAATTAATTAAATAATTTAAATTTTTAATAAATGGGTTAATAAATTATTAAGTAATTAAAATGGGTAATATGAAGGGGAAAAAATTTTAGTTTGAAATATAAATAATTACTTAATTAATTGTTAAAAAATCAATAAATTAATTAAAATAAAAATAAACTAAGGGACCTAAGAAGGAATTAGGGAGGGGCAAATTTTTAATAACAAAATAAATAAGTAAATTAAATAAAAAATTTAAGAAGGGGTTTATAAATAAATATAATAGGTAATAAAATAATAGGGGAGGGGAAAAATTTTCTAGATAAAACTAAATAAATAATTTATTTAATTATTGGATCAAATAAATCAATACATTAAAAATACAAAATAATAAATAAACAAAAAGATCTAATAAAAATAATAAATAAGCAAAGAGATCTAAGAAGGCACTAGGGAGGGGTAAAAAAAATATAAATAAATAAAAATAAAAATATAACAAACATTACATGGCGAGAACTGGGGCCCAACTCTTACTTAATTTCCAACCATCATCGCGGTTGAGATTCTTAGAATGTCATTCAATTTTGATTGCTTCCCTTAATTTCCTATGGTGAAAGTGATCTACCTTAGAAATGACCTTTGAGTATTCAATACAAACATGGTGGCAAGATTTTTCCACATGTTTAACAAGAGCTGAGGTATAGGACCGATTATGTCTAATATCTGCAGCATGCTCCATGATTCTCTGCCTAATGGATCGACCTGTTTCTCCTATATAGGGAGTTCCACAAGAACAAGGACTCATGTAAATCCCTTTCATGTCCTTAGGGTCGATAGGGTCTTTAACAGACCCAAGAGAATTTCTAATAGTGCAGAGAGGTTTGAAAGAAGTCGAGATATTATTTCTCCAAAGGACATGGGAAATTTTGTCCGTTGTCCCTTAGATAAAAGGGAGATGGACCTTGGAAATAGGATCCACCCGAGTAGATTTTCCACTCAATCCTTTATATGCCTTCTGAAAGGCTTTAAGACCTTGAGATCTACTATAACCATTTTGTTAAAAAATTTCAAGAAGATGGGACTTCTCTGATTCCAAGGAGTTTTTGTCAGAGATTCTAAGGGCACGAGTCGCAAGAGTACATAGGACACCAAATTTCTGAGCAAGAAAATGATGGAACCCAACATGAAGATATTGTTCTGTGTGAGTATTTTTGCAAAAAACCCGGTGAGAAATGGAACCATCCTCATTCCTAGAGAGAAGGATATCAAGGAAAGGGAGGCAACCATCAACCTCTACTTCCATCGTGAACTTGATGGAGTTCGAAAGCGAGTTCAGGTGTCCAAGGAACAGATCTAATTTCTCCCGACCATGGGGCCAGATGACACAAGTATCATCCATGAACCTATTCCACTTCCTAGGGAAAAATTTAGTAGAGGCCAGGGCTTTAGATTTAAAATCCTCCATAAACAAGCTAGCAACAACGGGGGAAAGAGGGGAGCCCATCGCAACACCGCAGGTTTGCTCATAAAACTCACCTTGAAAACTGAAGAAAGTCGAGGTGGGAAAATCTTGCCACCATGTTTGTATTGAAGACTCACAGGTCATTGCTAAGGCAGATCACTTTCACCATAGGAAATTAAGGGAAGCGATCGAAATTGAATGACATTCTAAGAATATAAACCGCGGAGTTGGTTGGAAATTAAGTAAGAGTTGGGCCCCAGTTCTCGCCATGTAATATTTGTTATATTTTTATTTTTATTTTTATTTATTTTTATTTTTATCTTTTATTTTTATTTTTATTTTTTTACCCCTCCCTTGTGCCTTCTTAGATCTTTTTTCTTATTTATAATTTTTATTAGATCTTTTTGTTTATTTATTATTTATTATTTTTAATTTATTGATTTATTTGATCCAATAATTAAATAAATTATTTATTTAGTTTTATCTAGAAAATTTTACCCCTCCCCTATTATTTTGTTACCTATTATATTTATTTATAAACCCCTTATTAAAAAATTTATTTAATTTATTTAATTTACTTATTTATTTTGTTATTAAAAATTTGCCCCTCCCTAATTCCTTCTTAGGTCCCTTAGTTTATTTTTATTTTACTTAATTTATTTATTTTTTAACAATTAATTAAGTAATTATTTATATTTTAAACTAAATTTTTTTCCCCTCCTTATTACCCATTTTAATTACTTAATAATTTATTAACCCATTTATTAAAAAATTAAATTAATTAATTAATTAATTTTTAACTAACTTTCTAACGACTAGTCTTAACGGCTAGTTCAGGGCAATGATGCATCTCCACTATTTATTCATCGAGATCAATTAATCTCTCCATCTTGTCCTGAGGATGAACCACATTAGTTGGTTTGAAACGTCGACCAAATCCTAATGATGTGATTTTTTTGAAAGTGCTTTTGTCTACATTATGGATCACAAAAGTCTTAGATCTAACATGTTTCACAGTCTCATAATAACACCCAACATTTTACTCTATTACTAGTGTATGTTGCAAGATACAACCTCTTCAATGGGGTATGGATGTGCCTATGATTTTGCTAATCATAACAACAATTATAGTTTGATAATATGATCAAATTAGAGTTTAATAATATGATCAAATTAGAGATGCATATTTTTTATTTAACCAAAAGATCTGAACTAACCAAGGTCTTCAAAAAGGTACCCAATCCATTACATTTTTAATAAAAAAAATCTTGCTATTGGGCGAAGAAAAATTGATATTTCCATAAGAATCATCTTGATTACGCAAATTCAAATTTATTTACTAATATTATTCACTGTCAAATACTAACATTGATCCAGGAGGATCTTCCTTTAGTGTAGATCAATAGTGAGGTCCAGTCAGCTCCATTTTGTTTGATGTCCGGTTCAGTCTTCAGATCGCCAGGTCCTCCAGTTTTCCAGATGAAAGTTACGTTGTCATGGTTGAATTGGATGTCATGATTTAAAATGTGGCTTGAAATTTGTATGTGTGGAAAAATATGTGGTGAAATTCTAAACCTATGGTCAAACTCCTTACAAATGTAAATCATAAGCCTAAAAGCTATGGTGAAGAACCTAAGTCTAAAGTCCTGGACCTAGAAGTATTAACACCTAAGTTCTAACGCAAACCATATTGTAAAACCTATGGTGGTATAGACCTAGCGTTATACATATACAAACTATAATGTAAAACCTTAGAAATAAACCTTCCGGGACTTATATTAAAACATTGCAATCTATGTAATAAACCCAAATTGTAATACACAGTCCTTAAACGCAGAGAGTAACCGTGTCAGAACTGCGTCAGAATAAGCGCATGTGAGCGGCGGAAATGTCAGGAGGTAAACCGCGTTGGAACTGTTGCAGAAACTGTTGGATAAGACCGCGAGGGTATCGTGGAGGCATGTGAATGCAGAGAATGCAACTGTCAGCCGAAGCTGCTAGGATCAGACAGTAGATGTAGCCACCAGTTAGCTATCACATGCTATCTGTCAGAGCTCCACACCATTTAGCTGACCGTCAAGGATAAAATTTTATCACAAGGTTTATTTTTGGGTTTTGTATTAAATTGCGCTAAGGTGTAAATCAAACCACCTTATCACTAATCACTAGGTGTCACAATGTGACAAGACCGAGACCCATCACCACATTATTTGCTCAACCACATGCCTAATTTTTCTTTCAGAAGTTCGAGACCAGGACTTATTTAAACCATGACATCTTCTTCCTGAACACACGAGTGATTTTGTATTCAGATTTGGAGCGAGAGAGGCAGTTTTGTTTTCAGTGTTTCTTGGTCGTCCAGAGGCGGAATTGAGTGTAGAGACATGCATTGGAAAGCTAGGAGAGAGAGCTTTCTATTGTCAGTGACTAGAGGTGCCTGCAAGCACATTTATTCTAGTGTATTTTCTGTGTAAAGACTTCCTTGGATTAATCCTAATAAAGTGGACGCCCAACTTGAAAGCGGACCTAGAGACGTAGTCCACCAGGGACGAACTCTGTAATCAATGTTTGCGGTCTCTTTTCTCTGTTCTATGCTATAATTTCATGTTTAATATGCTTCTGGTTTAAGTCGTTAATGTTTTAGATTTGCTTCAGTCTTCCACATTAAGCAGTTTAGTTAACAATCAATTCACTAATGGAAATTAATCAATTCTACTTCAGCACTTAATGTCAAGCACATTCAGATCAATCATAAATCCATCTTAACCTTAGATCTATTAAGCATTGAAAGGGATAAATATTCCCAAATACTAACATAAATCCATCTTAACCTTAGATCTATTATGCATTGAAAGGGATAAAAAAAACTTGATGCTAGGAACGTCAAGAGATATGACTCAATATAAAATATTGGAAATCTTGTAGAAAAATAATTGTATCAACTCTTGAATGCTAGAGACTCGAGTTAACACATGTATAACAATCATGGCTAAGATTGGAAACTCATAAAACTTATTTGATGTTTTCTAATTTACCTGTCTATTTTAGATGATATAAAGAATGTGATATGCTATGCTAGAATGATATATCATTCTTTATCCTTCACTATAGAACAATGGTCCTCATAGTTATCTTAAAAATGAAGTCTACAACATAACACATTGTCATGCACACAAAGATAATTAGTGCATTCAAAATTCACATTATAAGTGTGCAGTATTCAAGGTGTGAAAGTATTGTGTGTGTTTGATGCATAAGCAAGGATTGTAAGACAGGTTGTACTCTCGCATTTCAATGCCATTGAAAGAAGAAAGCACTAGTTCCTATTATGGATAGGTAATTTGTGTTACTTTGAGTCTGTGTATAAAAAAATACCCTACATAGAAAGTGTAATAGAACTTTAATTGCACATGGTAAAAATGTGAAATATAAAACACATATTTTGTTAACACTTTATTAAATGAAATTTACTAATTTATTAAAAGAAAGAATGTAATCCACATGTTTTTCTTTGTGTATGTTATGACAATAATGTTTTAAATATAGGGCATGATAGAATTTGTGAACTATGATTAAGTAAAGCTGGTCTAAATTGTGATAGAAGTGTATCAATTAAGTTTTGTTTAAACTGACTTCTCTTCAACATCAATTTTATGTTAGTTGTAACACCCTTTAAAGATCAAAGATAGACTTTTCCACCCAACTTGTAAAGAGTTATATATATATAAACTAAAATATATTTATATATTTTAATCATTTGAAAGAAATACAAATTTTTCTTATGTATTTATTGTGATATATTCAATTAAATTTAAATGATATATATATATATATATATATATATATATATATATATATAGAATCAGAAATTTTATAATAGTAAAGACATTTCCAAAACACCATTCAACACCATTTACAGTAGATCTAACTTATTGTTCACATTTTGTTCAACGTTTCTTTCTTCCATAACGTTTGCTAATAGTTTATATAGTAGAGGGTGATTCAAATATCTGGTGAAACTAATTGGTATGGATGTTGTCACACGTAATGAGTTGGTATGCCATGTATCCATTACATGTGGGAGCCCATGTATTACCACCTACCCATCACATGTCATGCTATGTGCCATTTACATTAATACTTGTCTTTCATCATTCATTGTCGATTTCCGCAACCCATTTAGATCTAGAGGTGTAGATAACAGAATTTCTGTGTTATCAAATTCCCTGTGTGTTTTATTTCCATCAAATTTTTTTGAGCAGAGCTTTTACCTTCATTGAAGGATTTGGTTTTGTGTGTTCAACTTTCTAGCAGTTATAGGTTCTATCCACGCTCATTACTTCGAGTTTCACTTTGATGCTAACCTGATTGATATGATAATTTGAGATTTACTGTGATGCTAATCATATGGAAACCACTTTTAGAATAGTTGAATTGGATAATTATCTCGTGGTAATGACCTCTGTATTTTGGTAACCATGAATATATTCTTTTTGTAATATATTCATGCATTTTTGTTGCAAAACTGTTTCAGAGGTTGTCATTGTTTCAACAAGACATTTTAGTTGCATCATGTGCATTGCCAACTATTATTCCCTTTTGGCACCTACTCATCAACATGATTTCCATTTGGTAATATGTTTTGGAAATCTTATTTTCATCATTATTGTTCATTGTTGGAATTTCTGAATGATTCCAAACACACACAAAACAAAATCTCTCTTTTCAACACAAGGAGCTCATTAAAATTTGCTGGACAAAGATGGCACACAAACAACTTCTATTTCATTAAAAATTCTATTACAGACATAGACTCTTCATCTTCCTGAGGGATTACAAAAAATGGAAACTGCTTCACACGTAGTGTTCTTCAACAAAACTTGCTCTCTGACTATTTTTAAAAAATGCACCCACAGTGCTACATTTCTTCTCTGCCTTCAAAAACATACACATAGTGCTATATTTCTTCTCTGCCTTTTGACTATTTTAAAAACATTACACACAGTCAACACATTCTTTTGTTTTTCCTTCAAGCCTTTGATATGTCTTACTCACAAAAAAAATATTGAACTATATATATATATATTATAAACTTTGGAATTTTATAATATATATATATATATATATATATATTAACCTTATACATATAAAAAAACTTTCATTGCAAGCGTTTAAAAGATATATAAAAAAAAATGTTATGACAAGGTTTAAAAACCTTAATACATTTGCCGCACATAAAAATTTAAACCAAAGTTTCAACCTTCGTCGCAGAAATCAAACTGGACATTAAACCGGGTTTCATAACTTTATCGCATACCCAAATGGCCCTGATGACGTAGGGCTTCATTTCCGCGCGATCACTCTCCCATTGGTCGGAGATGGGACCTGCCGATTTTCAAACCAAACATAAACTCTATTTTATGAAATTATCGTGTACCAAATGGGTCTTGTGACGTCACCCTCAAAACTGTGCGATAGGCATTTGATTGGTTCACGCGTTCTGTGACTTGGCAGTGGGTTCAGTTCTTTGCATCGGTAAAGGAATGGTAACATTGGCATCAAAACTATATGATAGCCATTTGATTGGCTGCTGGTGGAGCACATCGGTGCTGACTTGGCTCATTCAAAGCAAAACTTTGGCGGTAAAAACTATTGGTTGGTGAGGAGTTACGAAGCTGTGACATGGCAAGTTTTAAACTAGGTCGCGTGGTGTGTGAACCACGAATTTTAAATGAAAAACATAGTAAAATGGCTGCGGCCATTAACCCAAAAGAAAATGTCTTACGGGATTTTAATAATAGTGTTAAATGCATAGTGGAGTGCACTCAACACAAAATTATGCCCTCCCCTTGTTGTACTTCTTTATTCTCTGTGCAGGGTAGGAGTTGAAATAAAAAAAAAATCAACACTCCCTCTTAAATTCAACTACTGGGTTTTCTTCCAGACCCAAACACTTTCTCAAATAATTAAAACTTTTCTGTCCCAATGGTTTTGTCAGTATATCAGAAAACTGCTCCTCTGTTCTGCAATGCTTCATAACAATTTCACCATTGTTTACTAGCTCCCTGATGTAGTGATACTTGGCATCAATGTGTTTCGTTCTCTTATGAAACACTGAATTATTTGACAATGCTATTGCTGAGCTATTATCACAATAAATTTTTGTGCCTTTAACCTGCTCATGACACAAACTCCTCAACATTCTCCTCATCCAAACTGCTTGACATGATGCTTCTGTACCTGCCACATTCTCTACCTCTGCTATAGATAAAGCCACAATTGGTTGTTTCTTAGAAGCCCATGAAATGGCTCCTGAACCCATATGAAAAACATAACCAGAGGTGTTTTTCTGGTCATCTATACTTCCAGTCCAATCACTGTCAGTATATTCAATCAATTCAGAATTTTCTGAAGTGGTATATAAAATTCCATACCTCTTTGTTCCTTTCACATACCTTAGAATTCTTTGCTGCTTGTCAATGTGCGTCCTTTGGCCTTTCCATAAATCTGGAAATTAAAATCACATCATGCATAATATCCGGCCTAGTTGCAGTAAAATACATGAGGCTTCCAACTATGCTCTTGTACAAGCTAGGATCAAAATCCTTGCTGCTGTCCTCTTTGCTTAACTTCAATACCATCACTGAAGGAGTAATTGCTGCCTTGCAATCCTGCATGTTAAATCTTTCCAAAACTCCATTTACATATTTGGCTTGAGATATAAAAATCTTATTTTCATTTTTCTCTACTTCGATTCCTAAGAATTATTTCAGCAATCCCATATCAGTCATCTCAAATTCATCCTTCATGAATGATTTAAAATTCTCAATGAGGTAAGCATCATTACCTGTAAAGATCACATCATCAACATACAAAACAAAAATCAACATCTTACCATATTTCTCTTTGATGTATAATGTGGGTTCTCCTTCACATTTTTCAAACCCATTTTCCAGTAGATAGGCATCTATCCTACTACACCATGCTCTTGGTGCTTGTTTCAACCCATAAAGAGATTTCTTCAATCTTCAAACTTTATGCTCTTGGCATTCTTTCTCATATCCCAGAGGTTGTTCAACATAAACCTCTTCCATCAATACTCCATTTAGGAATGATGATTTCACATCCATTTGGTAAACCTTCCACTTATGTTGTGTTGTTATGTATAGCACTGCTCTTACTGTTTCCATTCTTGCAACCGATGCAAAAGTTTCTTCATAATATCTTCCATGTTTCTGCTTGTAGCCTTTGAAAACAGGTCTGGCCTTGTGCCTTTCAGTCTTACCTTCAGCATTTCTTTTGATCTTGTAGACCCATTTCACTCCAATGACTTCCTTTCCTTTTGGGAAATCAACTAATTCTCATGTCTTATTTTTCTCTATGGCATTCATTTCTTCTTCCATAGCATCTATCCATTTCTTATATTTTATAGCTTCTTCAAAATGAATAGGATCATCTACATGACAATACAATGCAAATAAAGAGTCCATACCTTCATTTGCTGCCTCTTTCTCATAAATCTCATTCAAACTTCTGAATCTTTTTCCTCTTTCACTTGTTGAACTTGTGCTTGTAGAAGCACTCAAATATGCTCCTTGTGGTGTGCTTGGAGAAGCACTGCTATCACTTCTCAAGGGTGTTCTCATACCTGCTTGTGGTGTCCCTTGTTGTCTTTTTGTTGGTGGAGGTGGTGCTGCTAATGAGGGATGTATTTCAGCCATCTCTTCCTCATTATCATCATGAGAAAAACAACTCTTCACATTGACTATTTTCTCAATGCTTCCATCCCAAGCTTCTTCTTCAATGAACTTCACATCTCTGCTTATAACAAACTTCTTGGTGGATGGGTTATACAACCTGTATGCCTTGGATTCTTCATTGTATCCAATAAATATGCACTTCTCCCCCTTACTGTCCAACTTCTTCCTCAGCCGATCTGGAATGTGTGCATAAACCACACAACCAAAAACTTTCATGTGGGTGACACCTTGTTTTATGCCGCTCCGTGCTTCTTTCGGAAATCTATTCATTACAAATTTGGTTGGGCATCTATTCAAGATGTATGTTTCACAATGTACAGCTTCAGCCCAATATTCATTTGGCAAATTTTTTTCCTTCAGCATACTTCTTACCATGCCCATTATGGTTCTATTTTTCCTTTCAGCAACTCCATTTTGCTGTGGTGTATACCTTGCTGTAAATTTCTTGTGTATGCCATTTTCTCTGCAAAAACAAAAAAATTCTTTGGAGATATACTCACCTCCTCTATTTGTTCTTAAGACCTTAATATGCTGCCCACTTTGGTTCTCAACAAGAGCCTTAAAGTGGCAGAATTTCTCAAACACTTCACTCTTATATTTCAAGAAATAAACCCAAGTTTTTCTTGTGAAATCATCAATGAAGGTCAACATATAGTGGCTGCTTGCTAGTGATGGTGTTTGCATTGGTCCACACAAATCTAAATGGACAATTTCTAACGGTGCCTTTACCCTTATGCTCTTTCCTGATGGAAATATTTCTCTGTGTTGTTTGCCCAAGATGCAACCTTCACACAGGCTGTCCGATTTCTCAATCAATGGTAATCCCTTTACCATTCCTTTTCTATGCAACAAATTCAGACCTCCAAAGTTGAGATGTCCAAATCTCAAATTCCATAACCAATTTTCATCATTTTCTTCTCTTTGGAATGTCTCTTGTGTCACTGCTGCAATTTCAGCTCCTTTCTTCAAATCTGCTTTCATTTTGAGAGGGAACATTCTGTTCCTTGTCATATTCACTTGTGCAATGCATTTCTTGCTTGGTGGTTTATCCATGATGGTGCATACATCATCTTCAAAGAAAACATTGTACCCATTTTGAATGAGTTGTTCAATGCTCAAGAGGTTACACTTCATACCAGGCACATAGTATACATCTGATATGGATCTTCCTTCTCCTTTCTTTTTCAAAACACTTACTCTGCCTTTTCCCATGACAAAGACCTTACTGTCTGTCCCCAATGTTATTTGAGACTTTACATTTTCATCTAACATGGAAAACATGGAAATGCTACATCCTGAATCTAGAAACCATATATCTTCATTCTTTTCTTCAGTCATATTACATTCTAAAAACAAATTCTCTTGACTGATATTTTCTTTAGTTAAATTAGCACTGGAACTATTACCTATGTCACTCTATTTCTTCCTACATTCATTGGCATAATGTCCATACTTCTTACAGTAATGACATTGGACTTGGGATTTATCATACCTTTGTCCATGTGCTTGATTTTTTCCACCTTGCTGGTTGCTGCCTTTGCCTTGGTTCTGATTTTGATTGCTGCCCCTTCCACTTGTATTTTCTGGGTTTTTCCTTCCTCCTCTGTTTTGGCTTCTGCCTCTTCCTTTTCCTCTGTAGTTTCCTCTGCCTTGACCTTTGCCTCTTCCGAAGGAAATTTGGGTCTTAGAGGCATGCTCCAAAGATGAGTCTATTGTTCTACCCAATCTTTGTTCATGTGTCATCAATGATGCATGAAGCTCATTAACTGTAAACTTTGAGAGATCCTTTGTCTCTTTAATGGTTGTGAATATCACATCAAATCTTGAGGGTAACCTCCTCAACACTTTCTCCACTATTCTTCTTTCTTCAAGTGTCTCTCCATGAGACCTTATCTGGGTAACCAACCTAATCACATGTGTGAAGAATGAGTCTATGTTATCAGACCCTTTCATACAGAGAGTTTCAAAGTATCTCCTCAAAAATTGTAGCTTTGATAGGCAGTCTGGAGGGTATCCCATGCATCCTTCGACCTCTTTGCTGCTGAAATCCTTGGAAACACACTTTCATTCACTACTTGATAGAGATAGAAAATGGCTTTTGAGTCCTTCTTCCTATTGCTCTTCAACAAACCCTTCTCTGCCTGTGTTAAGGCATTAAATGCATTTTAATTTGTTGATTCTTCAAAACCATCTTCAACAAGCTCCCATAAATATTGAGAGGCAAACATGACTCTCATTGTGACTGCCCAATAGTCATAGTTCTTCCCATTGAACTGTGGGAGTTGAGTATTTAAAATACTCGTGCTTGTGTTGGCTCCTTCCATGGATAGCTCACTTAACTATGCTTTAAACTTGACTGTGATTTTAAATAAATTGTCTCACTGCTTAAGAGACAAACTCTGTCTTCAAAAGGACTTCTCTGGACTGCACTTTTTAAACACAAAACAAAAACTCTGTTTTTGCTAATACCTAGAATTTTGCTAAGCCTTCACACTGCTGGAGAACTGCTTCAACAACTCCTTCCTTCAGCTTCTTTGACAAACTTCAAAGAGCCTGGACTAGCTCCGATACCATGTTGGAATTTCTGAATGATTCCAAACACACAGAGAGAACAAAATCTCTCCTTCTAACATAGAGAACTCATTAAAATTTGCTGGACAGATATGGTACACAAACAACTTCTATTTCATTAAAAATTCTATTACAGACACAGACTCTTCCTCTTCCTGAGGGATTACAAAAAATGGAAACTGCTTCACACGCAGTGTTCTTCAACAAAATTTTCTCTCTATCTATTTTTCAAAAACGCACACACAGTGCTATATTTCTTCTCTTCCTTCTGGCTATTTTAAAAACATTACACACAGTCAACACATTCTTTTGTTTTGCCTTCGGGCCTTTTATATATCTTACTCACAAAAGAAATATTGAACTATATATATATAATAAACTTTGGAAGTTTATAATATATATGTATATTAACCTTATACATATTAAAAATTTTCATCGTGGCATTTAAAAGATATATAAAAAAAATGTTATGACAAGGTTTAAAAACCTTAATACATTTTCCGCACATAAAACTTTAAACCAAAGTTTCAACCTTCATCGCAGAATTCAAACTGGACATTAAACTGGGTTTCATAACTATATCGCATACCAAATGGCCTTGATG
Source organism: Pinus albicaulis (assembly GCA_034641835.2). Classification (NCBI taxonomy): domain Eukaryota; kingdom Viridiplantae; phylum Streptophyta; class Pinopsida; order Pinales; family Pinaceae; genus Pinus; species Pinus albicaulis. Next base: position 59,558 of record JAXQQM020082430.1, read on the forward strand.
ACGTAGGGCTTCATTTCCACGTGATTTCTCTCCCATTGGTCAGAGATGGGACCTACCATATTTCAAACCAAACGTAAACTCTATTTTATGAAATTATCACGTACCAAATGGGTCTTGTGACGTCACCCTCAAAACTGCGCGATAGGCATTTGATTGGTCCACACATTCTGTGACTTGGGAGTGGGTCTGGTTCTTTGCGTCAGTAAAGGACTGGTAACGTTGGCATCAAAACTATGCCATAGCCATTTGATTGGCTGCTGGTGGAGCCCACTATTGTTGACTTGGCTCATTCAAAAAAAAACTTTGGCGGAAAAAACAGTTGGTTGGTGAGGAGTTATGAAGGCACGACATGGCAGGTTTTAAACTCGATTGCATGGTGTGTGAACCACGAATTTTAAATGCAAAACACAGTCAAATGGCTACGGCCATTAACCCAAAAGAAAACACCTTGCAGGCTTTTAATAACAGTGTTAAATACAAAGTGGAGTACAGTCAACACAAAATTTTTTCCTCCCCCTGCTGTACTTTTCATTCTCTGTGCAGGGTAGGAGTTGAAATTAAAAAATATTCAACATTCATGTCTAAATGGTTTGTTGATTGAGGATATTTTTCATGTCTAAATGGTTTGTTGAATGAGGTTATTATTGTATTTTCCTATACATAGATGCATGGAATATGGCAGCTGAAATTTGTCTTTCTCACCTTCCAACTTTTCTTAGTGATTGAAATGTGGGGTTTCAGGTAAGTTTTCGCCATGCAGAATTTAATATACAATCTAAATTTTCAGTTATACCAAACTTGCACAACAAATAAACTACAAACCTATCACCTCCAAACATGATATTCCCATCGGAATAATATGATGACTTACAGAAAAGTTAAAGGAATAATATGATGTTGAGGTTATAGTGTCCATCGTCATCACATGTTTCAAAGATCACCAGAAGCAATGTTACAAGGAATGACATGGTGACTTACAATATAGTAGATTTGAAGTTATAGTGTGCATCATCATCATGTCATGCTTCAAAGGTACCAAAAGCAATTTTATTAGGACCACATCTTCTTTATGATCTTCCACAATCTTTTCTTCACTGAAACGTTCTTTATGCATAATATGCCAATGGAATAGCTGCCACCATACATAGTGATGCCATTGTATGGTTTCTTTGAAGAATACCCACACAACATGAATCTATAAAACATTGGTTATTTTCAAGAATACCCACACCCACTCAACATGATATTCACATAGAATTTACAAATAGAACTACCACTACTCTAACATCCAATATCAATGACAATTTTCAAGAATTGATAATTTAGTAATCCTCAATCAGAACTAACAAAAACTAACGTGGCTTTGAATCGGGGTATTTATAGGATCAAAAAGAGGAACTAACCTGTCTTAGAATCAAGGTATTTCTAGGATCAAAATAGAGTGTTGGAAAAAGGAGGAATGTTTAATATGTAAACATTTGTTTGTTGCTGCATAACTCCACACCTTCTTCAATAGGGTATTACTCTATTACTAGTCTATGTTGCAAGATAGAGAACCTTTTCAATAATATAGACAACCTCTTCAGTAGGGTATGGATGATAGACAACCACTTCAATAGGGTATGGACGATAGACAATATGGATGATAAACAACCTCTTCTATGTTGCAAGATAGAGAACCTCTTCAATAGGGTATGTATGTGCATATGATTTTGTTAATCCTAAACTATAACAAATCCTAAATCATAATAATTTAATCATAAATCATAACAATTCTCTCATGGGTATGGATGTGCCTATGATTTCGATAATCATTTTATTTGATCATAATATAAGATCTTTACTCATAAATCATAAAAATTGTATTTGATCATAATATATTCAAATTAGATATCTTTAATGATAGATTATAACAATTCTCTCATGGGTATGGATGTGCCTATGATTTTTCTAATCATTCTATTTGATGATAATATGATCAAATTAGAGATCTCAAACTTGTGCTTATAATTTCCGTTAATAATAAAACAATGTGATTAGTGCTCTTTAATCAAATAGAGATAACATTAGCACTCTCTAATCAAATAGAGATCTCAAACTTGTGCCTATGATTTCCGTTAATCATAACAATGTAATTAGCGCTCTCTAATAATTCTATTCTATTTAATCAAATAAAGATCTCAAACTTATGCCTATGATTTCCATTAATCATAACAATGTGATTAGCGCTCTCTAATCATTTTATTCTATTTAATGATAATATGATCAAATTAGAGATCTCAAACTTGTGCCTATGATTTCCGTTAATCATAATAATCTATCTTAAACTTGTACCTATGATTTACTTTAATCGTAACAATCTAATTTGATAATATTCTCAAATTAAAGCTCTCAAACTTTAGTCTTATAAAATATGTATCTTTTTAAAAATATATAACATAAAATATATTATATATTTATAACATATTTATAAAATATTTATATTTTGAAATATAAAAACATATATTTCTTTTAATACTTTACTCTTGGAAATTAAATTTATTTAATAGAGAAGCCCTATGTTTTCCTTGAAATATAAAACACATTTCATTAAAAATGAAATTAGTAATTACGAATGATAGGAAAGCCATATGTTTTCCTGGTATATGTTATGAAAATAATATTTTAAAGGTGTGACATGAAATAGTTTGCGAGCTATGATACTGCTTTACTGCTCTGAATTGTAACTATTCATGTACTAAATTGTCTATTTATTTATTAGAATTATGTGATGAGTGCTATAATAGCCCGCCTCATCACCATTTAACCAAGACCCCAAAGACTTTATAAGAATTATATTTATTGTTATAGTTTTTTCAATAATTTCTGGAACTAAAATAAATTTCTATATTTTAATCATTTGAAAGAAATACAAAACTCCTTGTTGTGTATTTAATACCAAAAAATGTGATAAATTCGATTTGAAGATTGTGATACATTCAATTATAGATATAAAGATATTGAATATAATTTTTTTAAAGATAGAATAGGAAATTTTATAATCATAAAGGCATATTTAAAACGCTATTCATAGTGAATCTAACTATATTATTCACATTGGCATGCAATTAACAACCAATATTTATATACTAACAAGGGAAATAAGACTCAAATTATTTCATAGTTTAGTTACATAAGTGCCACTTTGTTCAAATGTTTATGTACAAACAAGGGAAATAAAACTCTCATTGCTTCATGGTTTAGTAGCACAACTACCATTTTGTTAGAATAGACTAAGATGTGGAAGAACTTTGGGCTTCAAAAATGTTGTTGATAGTAGTACTTGTACTACCCAACAAATGTGTTAGATTGGATTGGAATTTGGGAATGGAAGTATGCCTCAAAAAAGTGTCTTTGATGTTTTACAGTGTACCTAGAATGCCCATCATAGTAGGTCGCCCTTGAGGAGATTCATGCAGCCTTAAAGCATACCCACATTTATCGGTGATGCGAGGGCAGGCGGTAGTCCGAGGGTGGATATTGGTGATCACCTGCCTATTCCACTTGGGGCTCCACCATTGTCTCTTTCAGTTTTTCAGTTTCGGCACAGTTTACTATTTTTAGCAATTTTTTGGGTCCTGAACTTCCGGAGCCGTTTTGAGGCCCTAAACGATGTTTTTTGGGAAAATGGAGAGCAACATTGGTCCCGGTCCATGGACCAATGTTGCTCGTTCCAAATTTGTAGTCCTCGGATAGATCTTTCTAACGAGGTATGGTACGCGTCAAACGGAGATCGTATGCCAAAGTTACGCCCCTGGGAAGTTGAAACACCAATTTACCCAAACGGGGCCCATAGTTTTGGCGCTTCATCTCCTAGGGTTAGGGTTTTGGCTTTTTAGGATTTCCCATTGTTTCTAAATGATAAATAGGCCCTCGAGCCTCATTGTAACTCAGTTCAGAGGCCTGTAGCCGCCACATCTCTTCTCAGAGATAGCTCCCAGCGCCCTAGCTAGTTTTATTTCCATTCTGTCTGTAAGCAAATTTCAGTTCTTTGATATTAATGAAATGAAGTGTTATTTCCGCTGCATCTCTGTATTTATGATTATGTGTTTATTCTGTTGCGTTCCTGCATAAATCCGGATCAGTGGTATCAGAGCGGTCTGCTTTTTCTCGATCCTTCTTTGCATGTCCCCAACGAGGTCGGGGTATAAGGAGCTAGGGCTTGATCTGGTGGAACCTTTGCAAGATCAGCCTCGCAAACCCCAACGGACGCCCATGGGGGACGAAAAGAAAGATGAGGGAGCAGGAGATCCTATCAAAATATTGCTCGAGGAGGCCCTCGAAAAACAAAGGAACGCAATGATGGATAGCTTTGCTCAGATCCTTCAACGGCTGCCCACCGGCGGCGCATCTGCATCCAGTAGCCACTCTGGAGTTGCGACTCCCTTTAAGGTACAAGTAAATTTTGACATCCCCATATTTGAGGGTCAAAAGACGCAGATGCCGTAGATAGATGGTTGAATCTATTAGAAGGATATTTCTCTGTTCATGACTTTTCAGACCGGGAGAAGATTATTTTTGCACTCCTCAAGGCTACCCCCCATGTTAAGGACTGGTGGGAAACCTACTGTGAGAACAAGGACCAGACAGAACCCTCTCTGTTCTCGGCCGTACCAACTTGGAATTCTTTCCGAGACGCCGTCAAGGAACAGTACTATCCTGTGGGGAGCTATGAGGACAAGTACATGCAATGGACCACGCTGCGACAACAAAGGGATCAAGATGTGCACGAGCTGACGAATCTGTTCCATACCCTGCGCAGAAAGTTGGGTATCAAAGATTCAGAGAAACATTTGGTGCTAAAGTATCGCAGTTGTCTGCACAGATACATTCAGGAGGAAATGGAGTTCCTCGACATCTCCTCGCTTGGTACGGCATACCGGTATGCTGCCAAGATTGAGCAGAAATTCAAACAGAAGAAGCGAGACTTTGGATATGTGAATCAAAAGCAAGGAAAAGGTGCTTCCAAACCGCAGAACAAAGGACAGAGCATGGCGGCTAAAGACAACCCGTCAAAGCCACAAGAAAAGAACAACACCGTAAAGCCAAAGAAGGACACGGGAAAGTGGTGTGAGTTCCATAAAAGCTCCACTCACAACACAAGTGAGTGTCGGGCCAAGCAGTCGCTAGTGGCCGAGATGAGGGCTTCTGAGTCAGATGCATGCTCCGACTCCGAATCAGAACCTGAAAAGGGGAATGAAAAAGGGAAACAAATTATTGATGCGGAGCCCAACGCCACTGTTGCCACTACAAAGGTCCAGAAGGAGGAATCGGAAGATCCAGAGGAGGAGGAACGTCTCTTCCACTCCCAGATGTGGGTAAAGGGCTCCCCTGTACAGTTCATTGTCGACAATGGGAGCCAAAAGAACCTCATTTCAGCGGACGCCGTGAAGCGGTTGGGCTTGCCGACCACAGCTCACCCACATCCATACACCATCGGGTGGCTTCACCAAGGACGAGATCTCCGCGTCAGCCAGCAGTGCCGCCTTCCATATAGCATCAAGCCCTTCACGGATGAGGTATTATGTGACGTTGCTCCTATTGATGTTTCTGATGTATTATTAGGACAACCATACTTGTGGAAGCATCATGCTGTGTATGAGTCTCGACCTCGTGCTGTTATTGTTACTTTGGGAAATAAGTTGTACGGGATACCAGAGGTACCACCTCCTGCCGCTATCTCTTTGGTTACTGCAAAACAATGTAGTAAGCTCATTTCCCAAACCAGGAAATTCGTTTTCCTGATGATCCGCCCCCAGGGCAAGAAGAAGACTGTGGCCACGACCTCCAGACAGGGCCCCTCTGCACGACGACAACAAATGGATAAGGTCGTGGAGGAGTACGGGGACATCTTCACCTCACCCACGGGGGTTCCTCTGCACTGCCAGGTCAAGCACCCGATTGATCTGACCCCAGGTGCGCCGCTACCCAATGGACCGATCTATCGACGCTCTGTTCTGGAAAATGATGAAATCAAGAGGCAGATTCAGGAGCTGTTGCAGAAAGGTCACATCAGACCAAGTTCATCGCCCTGTGGGAGCTTGATCGTGTTGGTACAGAAGAAGGATGGGACGTGGAGACTCTGTATTGACTATCGGGCGCTGAACAAGATCACTGTCCGGAATAGGTACCCAATCCCACGGATTGATGACCTTCTGGACCAACTCCAAGGTGCAAAATATTTCAGTAAGATCGACCTGAAGTCTGGGTATCACCCGGTACCAATTGAACCCTCTGATGTGTGGAAGACTGCCTTCAAAGCTAAGGAAGGCCTTTTTGAATGGCTGGTCATGCCTTTCGGGTTGACGAATGCTCCCGCAACCTTCATGAGGATGATGGACGACATCTTGCGACCATTCACCAACTCATTCGTAGTGGTGTACTTGGATGACATTCTGATCTTCAGCAAGACTTGGGAAGAGCACCTTCATCACATCCGACAAGTCCTCCAAACACTGCGGCAACACAAGTTGTGTGCGAATTTGGAGAAGTGCACGTTTGGCATGACCCAGGTTCAATATCTGGGATACATTATTGATGAAAGGGGGGTGCATGTGGATCCAGCCAAGATCCAAGTCATTCGGGATTGGCCAGCCCCAACCACTATAAAAGAGCTTCGCAGCTTTCTGGGTCTTGCTAATTTCTATCGGAGGTTCGTGTTGGGATTCTCTCATATCACTTTGCCCTTGAGTCAAGTCACCAAGGGAGGAGCGAGAGCAAATTTTTTTTGGTCGGAACCTCAACAAAAGGCTTTCACAGAACTGAAAAACCGCCTCTGTTCTGCCCCAGTGCTCACTTTACCAGACTTGCAACAGCCATTTGAGATCGAGACAGATGCCTCTGACTATGCTATTGGGGCAGTTCTTACTCAACAGGGACATCCAGTGGCATATCACAGTGAGACATTGTTTGACACAGTTCGCAAGTATCCCACTTATGACAAAGAAATGTATTCCATTGTGCAAGCTTGTCGACAATGGAAGCATTACATTTTGGGGAAGGAAACAATCATCCACACAGACCACCGGCCCCTGTAGTTCATACAGACACAAGGGAAGTTGCAGAATGATCGCCATCAGAAGTGGTCCACATATATGCAACAGTTTCATTTGAACATCAAGTACAAGAAGGGTAGCACCAATAATCTTGCAGACTGCCTTAGCTTACCACTGATCGTGGTGCTACCCATCGTTCTCATCTCTTGTGGGCATGAGACTTTTGATTGGCCACTTCTCTACGAGAGTGATCTAGAATTCGGCCACACATACAAGGCACTCGTGGGGGTACGCAAGTTCCAAATTTTTCATCTCAGATGCACTTTTGTGTCTGGGACACCTTTGTGTTCCTTCAAGCGGCGATGCCAAAGATGATATGGGGAAGCACACTAGGTCGAGTCGCTGGTATTTCGAGGTCGAGGAAACGATGGGCGTACGCGGTATTAATATAAGCGGGAACCTTCGAAAGGATGTCGAGAAGCACATCGGATCACGGGACTTCTATGCCATTTTGCAAACGAGCCATCGACCAAACGCAATACCATATGCTACGCTACCTACCCCTAGTCGACCTTGGGGAATCCATCTCCATGGATTACATGTCAAGCCTACCTTCTGCTAAGCATGGAAATAGTACATTTGTGTTTTAGTGACAGTGAATTGACGATTCTCAAAGATGACCGTTATGGCGGCACACGAAGAATATCACGGCGAAGCCCGCACCTTTAAACTCTTCTTTGAAAGAGTATGTGAGTGCACTTTGGGATCCCCGTTCTGTCATATCAGATTGGGATAGCAGGTTCCTTAGCACATTTTGGTCTAGCCTCTGGTCAATGCTGGACACCAAGCTCACCAAGTCCACAGCTTTCCATCCACAAACAGATGGCCAGATAGAGGTCGTCAACAGAATGATTGTACACATTCTGCGCATGTACAATTCCAAGCATCCACGCACATGGGACGAGAGCCTTCCCTATGTACAACACATTTATAACTACGCTCTCCACAGCTCAATCGGCCATAGCCCCTTTCAGGTGGGCTTGGGATTCCATCCACGATGTCATTGACGTAGCCATGCCATTTGCGGCTACTCGGGACGATTCGGCTCATGTCATAATGCCGAAAGCCACAAAGAAAATAGCTTCATCGAGCACATTAAACACATCTACAAACGGGTTCATGACATATTGGACGAGCCAATGCTAAGTACAAACGATACCATGATCAACAGGAGTGCCACACAACTTCCGGATAAGGGCGACAAGTGGCAAGCTGCATTTGCGAGGAAGGAGCGCCTCGCCCGGACCCCATAGTGCCGCCTTCGCTACGATACGGGCCATACACCATCACGAGGTTGTGAGACAATGCCTTCAAGCTGGTGTTCCCACCATTCCTTAGTTTGCACCAGTATTCAATGTGGATCACTTTCGTCCTTACTTCCCACCTCTACTGGACACCTCAGACATTGCAGAACAACTCACCAACGGAGAGTAAACACTATTGATCATGGAACGAGGCCACCATGGGTGTATCATGGACATGTAAATCAAGAAAAATACCTTGGCAATCCAACTATCGGTTGTGAGCGGCCAACTTTGCACTAGGAAAGTGATCCCTTCGGGGACCAGATTGATGGGAAGTTTCCTCATCTCATGGAGGAACTCAACGCAATGGGGACCATTGCTTCCTAAGGGGGAGGAATTATCTAGGTGGATATCGGTGGCCACCCACTTATTCCACTTGAAACCCCACCATTGTTTCTTTTATTTTTTCAGTTTCAGCACAACTTACTATTGCACGCCGGAGGTTTTGATCACAGCTTAGGAGCCGTTTGAGGCCCTAACGGCGTTTTTGGGGAAAATGAAGAGCAACATGGTCCTCATTCAAAAATTTGTGAAGTCCCTCGAATAGATATTTCTAACGAGGTATGGTACGCGTCAAATGGAGATCGTATGCCAAAGTTACGCCCCTGGGAAGTTGAAACACCAATTTACCCAAACGGGGCTCATAGTTTTGGCGCTTCATCTCCTAGGGTTAGGGTTTTGTCTGTTTAGGATTTCACATTGTTTCTAAATAATAAATAGGCCCTTGAGCCTCATTGTAACTCAGTTCAGAGGCCTGTAGCCACCACATCTCTTCTCAGAGATAGCTACCAGCGCCCTAGCTAGTTTTATTTCCATTATTACATACCATCGGCAAATTTAGGTTCTTTGATATTAATGAAATGAAATGTTATTTCATTGCATCTTTGTGTTGTGATTATATGTTTATTACATTGCGTTCTGCATAAATCCATATCCATTGAGATCCTTATCTTCTTCGTTGCATCTATTAGTCCTCCTCAATAAACCCATGTCCACCACTTCTTATACTCGTTCTAGAAAACTGCTACCCACCCTTTTTTGCAAATCCATTCCATCCACAAACATGTTGTGGGTGGGCTTCTTTCTAGTGAACATTTCCAATAGCACTATTCCACAACTATAAACATCGCCTTTTGTTGTAACTTGTCCTCCTACTCCATATTCTACATTCACAAATTCTCATCTTAAGTTTCTAAATTTGATTTAAAATGTTAAGTAAAAATAAGAAAATCATAACATTGCTTAATATGGTATATAGTTTAAATAATACCTAGAGGAATGTACCCTGTAGATCCTTTGAGTGCATTTGTGGAAGTGAGAGCTTCGGCTTCATTATTTGGAAAACATATCGTAGAAACGCTAAAGTCTATTAAATATGCAGTCATATCTTCACCCAACAACACATTGTTGGGTTTCAAATCACAATGAATCACTTGAACAAAACAATGGTGATGAAGATATGCCATGCCTTGTGCAATTTCTATTGATATATTCAACCTTTGAATCAAATTCAAATCACTTTGTTCTCCATCATCAGGATATAACCATATTTATAGGCTTCCATTTGGCATTAAAGGAAATATCAAAGCTTTTATTTGGAGATCTGAATAACAAGTTATGACCTTAATCAGATTTTAGGGTCTAACTTTACCCAAAACTTTGCACTCTCTATCAAAACACTTTTGAGCCCCTTCATTTTCTAGATTGAGAAGCTTGATAGCGATTATTGTGCCATCATTCAAAACTCCTTTGTACACTTTTCCAAAACTACCAACCCCTAACAAGTTGGCATCATTGAATTCATTTGTTGCAATGACAAGATCTGAATAGGAGATTCTTTGATGCCCCACATTTAATTATGGACCAGTCTCTGTCTGAATATGTCTCTTGCAATTTCGTCTCCACAAGATTGCAAGACACAAACATAATACAACAATTGTTGCAATAGAAATAACAAGAATGATAACTCCTTTTAGATTCAAAATAGTTCTATGTTTGTGAGAATAACATGGTGATAGACCTACCCAAGGTCCACATAGACCAAGGTTTCCCAGAAATGTCATGGTGCCAATATTTTTGAAAACAACCTCTTTAGGGACTTCTCCACACAACTTGTTAAAAAAAAAATTCAAGTGATTGAGCATTGTGAGATTTTCTAGTGATATGGGTATTCCACTCGAAAAATTATTAGAAGAGAGATCCAGGTCCTGTAGACTCTGAAGTTCACCGAGTGACACTAGAATCGAGCCTTCAAGTTTGTTGCAAGAAAGATTTAGCTATACTATTTCTTTGCAACTTCCAAGTGCACTTGGAATGTAGCCAGTTAATTTATTTGCAGAAATATCTATAGCTTGAAGCTTATTGAACTTTTCTAGATCTAACGGAACATCGACATGTAATAAATTGTTTGACAAGTTGAAATAGAAGGCTAAATTTACAAGGCCTACAACCTCTGGACGTATGTGCCCACTAAGCTTGTTGTAGGATAGATCTAGTTTTAGTAAGTTCACACATTTCCCTAAATTTGCAGGTATATTTCCAGATAACTGGTTATGATTAAGATCTAAATATCTTAATTTCTCGAGGTTGGTTACAAAATCAGGGATTCTTCTTGAGAGATTATTTCCAGAGAGATATAAGAGCCCTAAGCTTTTTAGCTGACCAATTTCCATAGAGATATTTCCTTGAAAATTGTTAGTATCTATATATAATATCTCCAATTTTTGAAGCATATTAATTGAAGAAGGGATTGACCCTGTAAAATAATTAGCTTCTAAACTGAGCAATGTTAAGATAGTTATATTTCCAATATGTTTAGGCATTTCTCCTGATACTTCATTGACACCCAGGTCTAAGTAGTAGAGTTTTGTAAAGAGGTGGCCTATAGAAAAGGAAAAGGGAAGTTGTCGTGTGAGATTATTATAGAATAAGTCTACTAATTGTAGATTGGAACAATGACTAAAAACATTGATGCAGGAGCATCAAGCTCAATTTTCATTATTTAATTATGTAATAAGGGGGGTGAGACATTTTAATTATTTTATTAGTTAAATTGCTTATTTTTAATAAATTAGGAGAGAAATTATAAATGTGAGGATTTTTGTAAATATTCTTTAATAATTAAAGGATATGGGTAGAATGGGATTAGGTAGATAATCTAGGGAGTAGGAATTCTATATACGGGATTTTGTTGAGTCCAAAACTAGAATAAATCTAATTTAAATTTAGTTGAGATTAATGTGGAGGATTTTATGGAATGGGATAAATTCCTATTTTTGTATAAATAAGAGGGTTGTATGAGGGTGTAAACAGGGAGTGAGAAGTGAGGAATTCAGAGAGAGTGAGGAATGATTTGAGAGCTTTTGTAAAGGGCCAAGAGCTGGGAGAGGCTCTCCATTGTAATAATTGGCCGAGGATTTCTTATGTTATTATACATCTGTATTTTTTTGTATAAGCTCTCTTTTGGTTATGTATATTTGATGTCGAAGAAAATGGAGTTTTGATGAATTTTCTTAAGTATTTAAGAAAAGAAATAAGTTTTCATTCTTTTATATGCAAGGATCTGATTTAACCTAGAATCCCTGCATCATTTGGTATCAAAGCTTGAAAGATGCCTATTCTACATTTTGTTTGAATCTGCAATTCATATATATTTTTATGTGTATATTTATTGGAGTGCGTGAAGCACAGAAGACTGCCATCAAAGCGCAGAAGACTGTCATCCCAAAGCTAGGGTTGAAGTTAAATCTATGGTGGAAAAGAGCACATTGATATGTGTGGATGCCACGGAAGTTGAATGAAATTACGTTTTTTGACAAACCGAACTCAAGGCCACGATGCCTGGTTGAAATCGCATTGTTTGAACATTTTGAATTCAAAACCATGACAACGAACAACTCGCAACCACGGGTGAAGTGTTGTGAAGTTCTGTGGCATTTGGAGTTACTTCCATTGGTGAACTATGAAGGAATTGCAGAACCGGACCATCTCTCATGCCATACATCGAAATTTCATGTGGATGTAATGATTTGGAAAGGTAATGGCTTCAACAGCAAAGGAATTCGCATGAATTCGATACATCTTGAGACTGAGTTACAACCAGCATTAAACTCGATGGATAGACTGTCGAATGGCAACATTGTCGTTGTTGTGAATTAGCAAAGGCTGCGTTTAGTTGTGATCAGACCTCCAACGTAGAAATCACTACCGTGCTCACACTATCCTCTGTCCAATGCTACGGTGGGTCATACCGTGCCAATCATACTAGTGTGGAGGCATTACCATTTGCATGGATTATGGCAATAACATTGAATTCTTGGCAACAACTGTAATAGATTGCTTGATGCAAGAGCATAATGCAGCATCATGAGATGCGTGCGTGAGTTATTACATCAATGCCAAAGCATAACGCAACTTATGAGATGCGTGTGTAAGTATGAAGGGTTTGTTTGGTTTGTCACAGTGAAATCAACATGAAATTTGTATGCAAAAATGTCCATTTTCAATGCAAGTGAGGTATGGGTTTAAAATGAAATTATATGGTGGTGCATAGTTGTAACAATCCCTTGAGGATATGATAACCATAGTATTGAGAAAATGTTTTTGTTGAACTTGCAATGTTAAATTGGCAATTTAAATCAATTTTGTGTTGAAACAAGACTAAGTCTGGGCCTTGGTAGAAGCAAATAATTGAAATTGTTTATCCAAAGAATCTTTGGAAGCAGAAGTTTTTGTAGATCTACATCATTGAGTTGTATTAGAGCATTGAATGGATTTGACTTGACAGCTTCAAAAACAATGCAGCATTTTCTTCCAGATCCATGATTTGTATGAAGAGCCGGAAAATATGAATTGGAGTGGCGCAAGTGAATTATGAGTCAAGGGAAAAGGTATGAATAAGCATGTTATGTGTTGACATTTTGGGGTTTTCTTAATTGAACTTAAAAATAAGTATTTTGCGAAGATGATTTATGTCAACATGCTGCAAATACAGAGGTATAAGGTTTTATCACCATAGTAGTTTTAAAGAAATTTAAGTTTTGCTTAAATGAATGGAAAGGGAGAATGCGCTAATATTGGGTGATATAGAGGGAAACATGCACTTTTATGTGAGAGGTTTTATTATTCATAGTGTGAATTCTTAGCAGTCTTGGTTGTGTCAATTTGAATCAAGGCTTGTATTTGGCAATAACTCTTTTTTAAGACTCAGGTTTTTGTAATTAAATGAGAATTGCAGAGAATGCATGTTTGATGAAGAAATTAAAAGGAGATCATACTTTGAGTCTGAAAGATGATAGCACATAGAGATACAATGCAGATGAGAGATGGAACAAGATCACACAGAGATCTTGAAGGTGAGCTGATATGTTTTATTTTAACTCTTGTTTGAAGATGATATTTGCATAATTCAGGTTGCAGACAGGTGAAGATCTTAGCAAACGAAGATCACAATTTTAAAAGTAGTGATGAAAGAAAATAGTAATAGTTTCTAAAGGAAAGCAAAGTGTGGAATAGAACCCTAAATAATTCCAATGGAGACTGGACAAAAGGACAGTTGTGTCCTTAAAAAGTGTAGACGAGTTGAAGCCTAGAGGGATCAAAGAGGATGCCCAAAAAGGTTCCAGAGAATAGAGAACCAATGCTTGTCAAAAGAGCAAGTCCAGAGAGAGGATTGGTGAGGTAAGTGGTAGCAGGGAGGACTTGCTGTTGTAGAGGCTTTAAGTACAGCTCATGGTGAATTAGTGATGAACTCATGAAGATAGAGACAAATATGACTACTGAAGGTCATTGCAGAGGTTCTGAAGAAGACCATAGCAGAAGAAAGGAGAAGGAGGATGCCAAGTCAAATGGCATGAGAATGAGTCAAGAGCAGATTGATAGAGAGAGAGCTGAGATAAATTTTCGTCTTGAATTGTTGATGGAAATGTTATGGAGAAGTAAAGTAGACTAGAGATGTGGATGGAGTATGAAAAGGAAAGTCACATGGCATGGATTACAAGTGAAGTGGGAGCATAGAGTGAATGTTCAGTTGAAGGAAGAGTTACTCAGTTTAAAGGGATATTTGATGTGTGAGCTGGAATATGGTCCATTAATTTCTGAAATTAATGATGTGGCAGAGGAGAAATCTATAGATGAAAAGAATCAAATGAAGGAATCAGAGCAGCAAGGAGATATGATGACTGAAGCATCAAATGAGACCACAAGGTCTTATGTTTTTAAGACTAATGATTTGTGTTTGATTTCAGGTACATCACAGGATGTTGAACAAACTTTGAAGTTTGTTAAGGAGAAGAAGTTGAATCTAAAATATGTTCAGAATGATGCTGAGATAGCAAGATCTCATAAATAAATGAAGACAAAGGAGTCTTATGGAAATATTCAGAAGAATATTGAAGCAAAGGAAGAAGGGCCATCTAATGATTGGTCAACAGCAAGTGAAGGTATGCAAAGTTGTGTAAAGTTTCCAAGTTCTACCCCAATTGATATTGTTGAGTTATATAGAAATTTAGATATTCAGAGAAGAGATTTGGAAAAGCAGAGGATCTATACTTAGGGTGAGTTGCTGAAAGAGAAAGACAAAGAAATTTTCCTGAATAATATTCAGGAAACAGAAAATAAGGATGTAGGAATGATTCAGCAAATTGAAGAAGTTCTTTTTTGTGAACCAGAATAGAGAGACATTCTTGAAACAGATGATATGGAGGAGGGACTAGCTGATAGTCTCATGGAGGATTTAAATCAGCATATTGATGTGCTAATGGAAGAATAAATTTTTGAGCAGCATACTGAAATGTTGCCAGAGGAGAAAGAGGCACTGAGGTCTTATGTTTTTTATTTTAATAATTGTTTTGTGAGTACAGGTTTTATTGCAGATGCTGGAGAAGATCTATTGAACATAGAAATTGAACTGATAAGGAGGATAATGATGAAAGTATCCCAGAAGAAGCCAGTGGCAGTAAAACAAAGAAGAAGCAGTAAGAGGAAGACAACAAAAGACTGTGAAAGCATAGCTAGTGGGACAATGCAACATAAACTATGGAAACCTGGAGAAAAACAACAAACAAAAGCAGCAGCAAATGGAGAATTGCAACACAAGATATGGGATCCAGGAAGACAAAGATCTGAAACACATGATCAGGCGATCATGGTTAATTTCAACCTTGGGAGTCTGATGCAGGAGCATCAAGCTCAATTTTCATTATTTAATTATGTAATAAGGGGGGTGAGACATTTTAATTATTTTATTCATTAAATTGCTTATTTCCAATAAATTAGGAGAGAAATTATAAATGTGAGGATTTTTGTAAATATTCTTTAATAATTAAAAGATATGAGTAGAATGGGATTAGGTAGATAATCTAGGGAGTAGTAATTCTATATACGGGATTTTGTTGAGACCAAAACTAGAATAAATCTAATTTAAATTTAGTTGAGATTAATGTGGAGGATTTTATGGAATGGAATAAATTCCTATTTTTGTATAAATAAGAGAGTTGTATGAGGGTGTAAATAGGGAGTGAGAAGTGAGGAATTATTTGAGAGATTTTATAAAGGGTCAAGAGCCAGGAGAGGCTCTCCATTGTAATAATTGGCCGAGTATTTATTATGCTATTATACATCTGTATTTTTATTTTTTTTGTATAAGCTCTCTTTTGGTTATGTATATTTGACATTGAAGCAAGTGGAGTTTTGATGAATTTTCTTAAGTATTTAAGAAAAGAAAGAAGTGTTCATTGTTTTATATGCAAGGATCTGATTTAACCCAAAATCCCTGCATCAAGCATTAAGAATGAGGCATCTCTTGGTGCTGTCGCTAATCAGGTAGTTTTCGGCAATGAAAATCATCCAGAGATGTGTCAATCTATCTAGCTCCATGGGCACTATTCCGCTGAGCTGGTTACCTGCTAATGCAATCACTTGAAGCTTCATACAATTGAAGAGGGAAGAAGGAATGTTGCCACTCAGCAGATTACCACCCAGATAAAGATAATTTAAGTGGGTGGTCTTTTCGCTGCAGAACTTCAACGGAATGTGGCCAACTAATTGGTTATAAGCTATACTCAATTTTTCAATATTTGTGCAATTAGACAATGAAGAATGAATGTGTCCCGTTAGATGGTTATCTGCCAGTTCAAGAACTCTGAGCTGGCTTAACATACCCAATTCGGAAGGAACACTACCGTGAAGGTTGTTTCCACGCAATACCCAAGCAGTTGGGGATTGTTCCCATCAAATTGTTAACTCCCAAGACCATGGTAATTAGGTTGGGGAGAACACATAGTTGTGGGGGAATGTTTCCTATGAGATTTTTATAGGAGAGAGTCAAGTTCCGCAAGTTGTAGCAGCTACCCAAACTGGGTGGAATGGAACCTTGGAGTTGATTATGAGAGAGGAAAAGCGTCTTTAAGCAAGAGATTAGAGAGAGATTATTGAGATCATGGAAATAGTTATTGCAAAAGGGAGAGATTAGAGAGAAAGGGAGAGATTGTACCTTGTAATCCCATGCTTGAAACATTGAGAGAAACGACTCTCTGCCTGCGACTGTTACATATGATACCCTTCCATTCTCAGAATGAAACATTTGGCAATCAAGTAGAGGCTAAGGATTAGTAGAGATCATATGTGATGGCAGAATTGAATGCAAGCAAAGCGTATTGATCGGAAGCATTGGTGAGATGAGGATGGTGAGTGTGAGATGAATGGGCGAGTGTGAAAAACACAAACGGATTGAGAAAGAGAAGGAGAAGCATTGTGGTAATATGCATCTCTTCCATGACATAATGGTTTGTGTGTTGGAATTTTGTGGACAAATTCATTAACAACACAAAGAGGAAATAAAACTATTCCTCTTTTACAACACAGAGATTTTAACTCAAAAAATGTACAGACAGAGATGCATAAAAAAACTGTTTCATTAATATGAAAAACTATTACAGAATGAAAATTCTATCTTCATAATACAATTATGGATTCACAATTTATTTGGTTGCTACACACACAATGTTGCAATATTACTCTCTGTCTCTCTGTTCTTAGCCTTCGAGCAAAATCAATTATATATTTCACACACAATGCATAGTGCAATCAACCTATATAAATTCACTAACTGATTGTAGGAATTTATTACAAACCTAATACCATTGAATGTCATTGATTGACATACCAACAAGAAACATTGCTTGAATATCACATTGATGGCATCAATGCTGTGGATGACTTAGACCTTTGGCACATATGATATGCAATGTGCGATATCGCATCGCAAGCGAGACGGTAGGACTTGATGGTGCGGAGAAGGAGCGATGAGCGATGTGTGATGTGGGCCATATCGCATCACAATGGAGCACCGAGCCTTTGGTAGATCGGATGTGCGATGTTGCGATGTCGGCATATCACATCGCAGTTGAAACGACGAACCTTGTGATGGTGTGATCGATGATATGCAATGTTGCAAAGTTTTGATAAAGCGATCAGCCTTTGATTTATCCATGTTGTGTTGTGATGGCAGATGGGACTGCTATGCTGTGTGGGAAGTTGGAATTAAATTCCAACACTGCCCCTCAATTACAAATGCTGGGTTTTCGTGCATGCCCATGAATTTTCTGAAGTAATCAAAACTTTTCTGTGCTAATGGTTTTGTTAAAATGTCTGCAAATTGTTCTTCAGTTCTGCAATGTTTCAAAATTATTTCTCCATTGTTCACTACCTCCCTGATGTAGTGAAACTTGGTATCAATGTGTTTCGTTCTTTTATGAAACACAGAATTCTTTGACAATGCTATAGCTGAGCTATTGTCACAGTAAATGGTTGTGCCTTTTTCCTGTTCATGACACAAATCTCTGAGTATTCTTCTCAGCCATACTGCTTGGCATGCTGCTGCTATTGCTACCACATATTCTGCCTCTGCTGTTGATAAAGCAACTACTGGTTGCTTCTTGTAAGCCCATGAAATGAATCCCGATCCCAAATGAAACACATATCCAGACGTGCTCTTCCTATCATGTATGCTTCCAGCCCAATCACCGTCAGTATAACCAATTACTTCAAAAATTTTAGAAGAGGAGTAGAAAATACCATACCCCTTCGTTCCATTTACATAACTTAGAATCCTCTTGGCTGCTTGCCAATGAGTTTCTTTCGGCCTTTCCATAAATATAGAGATTAAGCTTACAACATGCATTATATCCTTCCTAGTTGCAGTCAAATACATGAGGCTACCAACTATGCTTTTATACAATTTTGGATTAAAATCCTTGTTGTTGTCTTCTTTGCTCAATTTTAACCCCATGACAGTTGGAGTTACAACTGGCTTGTTGTTCTGCATGTTGAATCTTTTCAACACTTCTTCAACATATTTTTCTTGGGAAATTAAAATACCATTTTCGTTTTTCTCTACTTCAATTCCAAGAAAATATCTTAAAAACCCCAAATAAGTGATTTAAAATTCACTCTTCATGACTGCTTTAAAATTAGCAATGAGAGAAACTTCATTGCCAGTAAATATTAAATAATCTACATATAAAACAACAATAAGAATCTTACCATCATTTTATTTTATGTAGAGTGTGGGTTCTCCATCACATTTTTCAAATCCATTTTCAATCAGATAAGCATCTATTCTGTTGTACCATGCTCTTGGTGGTTGCTTCAGCCCATAAAGAGCTTTCTTTAACTTGCATACTTTGTGGTCTCGGCCTTCAATTTCATAGCCTGGAGGTTGCTCAGCATATACCTCTTCTTTCAACACTCCATTTAGGAATGCAAATTTCACATCCATTTGGAAAACCTTCCATTTCTGTTGTGCTGCTATGGACAACATTGATCTCACTGTTTCCATTCTTGCAACTGGTGTGAAAGTTTCCTCATAATATATTCCTTGTTGCTACTTGTTGCCTTTGACAACAAGTTTGGCCTTGTGCCTTTCAATCTTGCCTTCAGCATTTCTTTTGGTCTTATAGACCCATTTAACTCCATTGACTTATTTACCTTTAGGGAGGTCCACTAACTCCCATGTATTACTCTTTTCTATTGCACCAATCTCTTCATTCATTAATTCAATCCATTTTTATTTTTTTACAGCATCTTCAAAATGAATTGGGTCATCAACATGACAATATAAAGAAAATAAAGAGTTCAGACCAGCATTATCATTTACCTCTCCTTGTTCATAAATCTCACTCAGATTTTTGAATGTCAGTATTCTTGGTGTACTTGGAGTTCCACTTGAACTCGAGGGAGTTTCTGTTCCCTGTGGTGTGCTTGAAGAAGCACTTCCTTGATTTCTCAAGGCTATTCTATTTCCAGCTTGTGGTGTGGTTTTTTGTGCTTGTGGTGGTGGAGGAGGAGCCACCAAGGAAGGATTATTTGCTATTGTCCCTTCCTCTTCTTCTTCATGAGACATACTTGTCTTCACGTTCACTGTTTTCTCTAAACTTCCATCCCAAACTTCTTCTTGTATAAATTGCACATCTCTGCTGATTATAACTTTCTTGTTGGATGGATTATAAAGCTTGTATGCCTTGGACTCATCACTGTATCCAAAAAAGATACATTTATCCCCCTTACTGTCAAGATTCTTTCTCAACTGATCCGGGACATATGCATATGCACATAGCCGAATACTTTCATATGGGTGACGAATTGTTTTCTGCCGCTCCACGCTTCTTTAGAAATTCTATTCATGACAGCTTTAGTTGAGCATCTATTCAAAATGTACGCTGCACAATTAACAGCTTCAACCAATATTCAGTTGAAAAATGTTTTACCTTCAACATACTTCTGACCATGTCCATGATGGTCCTATTCTTCCTTTCTACAACATCGTTTTGCTGAGGTGTGTACCTTGTGGTAAATTTATTATGTATGTCGTTCTCTCTGCAAAAGCGCAGAAACTCTTTGGAGATGTATTCTCCACCTTTGTTAGTTCTTAGCACTTTGATGTAGTGCCCACTCTACTTCTCAACATGAGCTTTGAAGTCGCAGAACTGTTCAAACACTTCACTCTTCTGTTTCAAGAAACACACCCATGTCTTTCTGGTGTAGTCATCTATGAATGTCAAAACATATTTTTTGCTAGTTAAAGATGGCGTTTGCATTGGTCCACACAAATCAGAGTGGACAATCTCTAAGGGTGCTTTTTCCCTTATACTCTTCCCTATTGGAAAGCTTTCTCTGTGTTGTTTGCCCAAGATGCAGCCTTCAAAAAGGCTATTCAGTTTCTCAATCAATGGTAATCTCTTTACCATTCCCTTTATGTGCAGCAATTTCAGGCCTCTGAAATTAAGATGTCCAAATCTCAAGTGCCATAACTAGTTTTCATCTTTCACTTCTTTTTGAAAGAGTTCTTGTGTAACAGCTGCTACATTTTTCCTTTCCTTCAAGTCTGCTCTGAGCTTGAGAGGAAACATCCTATTACTTGTCATCTGCACCTCTGCAATGAATTTTTTGCTTGGAGGTATGTCCATGATTGTGCACACATCATCTTTAAAAAATACATTGTAGCCCTTGTCAATGAGCTATCTAATGCTCAAAAGATTACGTTTCAAGCAAGGTACATAATATACATCTGGCATAATTTTTTTTTCTCCATTTCTTTCCAGGATACTGACTCTGCTTTTTCCCTTGACAGAGATCTTACTATCAGTACCTGTTGCTACTTCAGATTTAACATTTTCATCCAGATTGGAAAAAATTGCTATGTTTCTAGTCATGTGGTTGCTACAACCTGAGTTTAAGAACCATACATCATCTTGTCTATCTTGTGCTACATTACATGTTAACAACACATTACTCTGGTTCTTATTTTCTTTTGCAAAATTAACAGTTTTCCTATTATTCATGTCATTTTTCTTTTTCCTACATTCATTGGCATAGTGCTCATATTTCTTGCAATAATGGCATTGGACTTGGGATTTATCATACCTTTGTCCATGAGCTTGATGTTGGCTTGAGCCTTCATTTTGGTTCTGATTTCTACTTCTTCCACTCGAACTTGCAGGGCTGTTTCTCCCTTTGTTTTGGCTTCTGTCTCTTCCTTTTTTGTTTGCTCTCCCTTGACCTTTGCTTCAGCCAAAAGATATTTGAGTCTTAAAAGCTTGTTCCAATGAGGTATTTATTCCTCTGTTTATTCTGTGTTCATGAGACATCAGGGATGCACTCAGCTCATCCACTATAAATTGTGAGAGATCCTTTGTCTCTTCTATTGCCACTACTATGGCATCAAATCTTGAGGGTAGAATTCTCAAGATTTTCTCCACAATTCTTCTTTCTTCAAGCATCTCTCCATGAGACCTTATCTGGGTAACCAACCCAATAACATGAGTAAAAAATGAGTCTATATTTTCAGACTCTTTCATACAGAGAGTTTCAAAATTTCTCATCAGCATTTGCAACTTTGTTTTCTTCACCTTATCCATGCCCTAATAGGTGGTTTTGAGAATATCCCATGCCTCCTTAGACTTTTTTGTTGCTGCAATCATTGGGAAAATACTCTCATGTACAGATTGAAAAAGATAGAAGAGGGCTTTGGAGTCCTTCTTCCTAATATCTTTTAACAAATCTCTTTCTGCTGCTATCAAAGCAGCCAATGTTGTTGCATCTGCTGGTTCTGGGCAGCCATTCTCAACTAGCTCCCATATGTCCTGTGAAGCAAACAAGGCTCTCATAGTGATAGACCAATAATCATGATTCTTCCCATTAAACTGTGGAAGTTGGGGATTCGTCAAACTGATTCCTGCTGCAGCCATCATGACTGTGCAAACAAAACAAACAGAAGCTTTCTCTGTTGGAGAAATCTGCTTCAACTAGCTTCTTACAACTTTTGTAGTGAAGAGAAAACTCTGCTACGTTCACTGAGTGCCTAGACTAGCTCTGATACCATGTTGGAATTTTCTGGACAAATTCCTTAACAACACACAGAGGAAAGAAAACTATTCCTCTTTTACAACATAGAGATTTTAACTCAAAAAATTTACAGAGAGAGATGCGTAAAAAAAATTGTTTCATTAATATGAAAAACTATTACAGAATGAAAATTATGTCTTCAGAATACAATTCTGGATTCACAATTTATTTGGCTGCTACACACACAATGCTGCAATATTACTCTCTGTCTCTCTGTTCTCAGCCTTTAGGCAAAATCAATTATATATTTCATGCACAATGCATAGTGCAATTCAACCTATATAAATTCACTAACCGACTGTAGGAATTTATTACAAACCTAATACCATTGAATGCCATTGATTGACATACCAACAAAAAACACAGCTTGAAGATCGCACTGATGGCATCAATGTTGCAGATGGCTTAGACCTTTGGCGCATGCGATATGCGATGTGTGATATCGCATCGCAAGTGAGACGGCGAGACTTGATGGTACGGAGAAGGAGCGATGAGCGATGTGTGATGTGGGCCATATCGCAACGCGGTGGAGTGCCAAGCCTTTGGTAGAGCGGATGTGTGATGTTGCGATGTCGGCATATCGCATCGTAGTTGAAACGGCGAACCTTGCAATGGTGCAATCGGCGATATGCAATGTTGCGAAGTTGTGGTAAAGTGATCGGCCTTTGATTTATCCATGTTGTGTTGTGCTGGCAAATGGGATCGACAATGTTGTGCGGGCAGTTAGAACTAAATTCCAACATTGTGGATGAGAAAATGGAGTTTGGTAATGAGCTATATAGCTGCATTGAGTGAAGGGAAATAAAAAAATTTCCGATATCTTCAGGTCGGTTAATTTCCACTTGTTTTCTGTATGAAGAGAAATTGAGAGAAATAGAAACCGCACTAATAAATTAAAGTAAAAAATTCAATAAAGTTATTTAACAATTACGTGATTAAGTAATTTCAATAAACTTAAAATTAAAACATTGATGCGATCAAGTAATTTGAATAAAGTTATTTAACAATTTCCCAGCGCCTTCCTGTCATCACGGCACCCCCACCCACTCAAACTTCCAATTCTATTTTAGACGTGATTGAAGACGACCCATAAATATTGTACCAAAATTTAGATGTGATTTAAGACCAGTAGCCACCATATCATATTGTGGTAATACACACGAGAAAACATAAAATCTGCCTCTCTTAATTAATTCAAGATAGGTGAAAAAATGGAGTTTCTTTGGCTACGTATTCAATAAAAGAAGACTTTTACAAAAAAAAAATCAATAAATTTATTTAAAATTTCCCTGCGCCTTTAGATGTGATTGAAGACGACCCATAAATATTCTTCCAAATTTTTTCCATCTCATGCAAGGCCCACCACCCACCATATTGTGGTTTTTTTGTAATACACACACGACAAAACAGAAAATCTACATCTCTGAGTGGATTAAAGATGTAATGAGAAAATCGATTTTCTTTGTCTACCTATATCGCAACATTCACATAAAAATATCGCACTAACGATCTTTTCGAGATATGGTCCCTTAATTTTCCAAAACACTTGATTTCCTGTTTGAATAAGCGAGAATGTGACATTTTAAACCATGATGGTAAATACTCACCTTTCCAGGGAAGTAAGAAATGAATATCACGTTTTTATAAAATTAATCACAAAGCATTAGTTGCATACCCTTGGCGTAAAATTAGTATCTGCAAGACCGCCCACGTGTAAAGCAAATTAAATTAAATTAAACTAACCATTAAACAATCTCTACTTTCCCTTAAATTAAGGGAAGGAATACAGCATTTGCACTCCCCAACGAGTAGATTGTGTGAAAAAAAATTGGTGACTCATAAAATCAATTAAATGTCAAATATTACCTAAAACATTAAAGTAAATATTTTTTAAAACATTATTTACAAAATAAATTGAAAAAAAATCCCACACCTTTAAAGAAATAAAATTAGCAATTGCATCGGAGGTGCAAAGGAATGCCGAAAGGAGTAGGGAAATATGGAAGGATTTTCTCTTTGTGCGACATGAAAAGTTGCAACATCGATGTCATTTTATGTGGCGCCCAATGCCACGGTAAAGGGAATGAGCTTTTTGACCTTCACGCCTCATGATGAGAATATGAGCTACAGCCTTCACGCCTCATGAATCAATGGAAGTACTATTGCAACTATCACCACCACTTGGATTCTTATAAGCCCATAGATTGGTGAACTAGCTAGCACCAACATATGTTTTGAGGAACATGTTTTAGTGCATCCTTGCCTCTACTTAGATGTCTCTAGTAATCCCCTTAAAAAAAAAAAAAAAATTATGAACTCGGTAAAAAATTTCGCTCGAAGAAAGCTCCATGTGTTGTCATCCATGCTACTACTACAACAATTAACATGGAATATTTTTATGTCCTTGCATGCATGTTCAATGCAAGAATATGGGCATACCAATGCAAGATGTGAGTTGAGTTGAAGGTAAAGAAACATATGTGGGATGTATTTCCTAACAATATGGGTTTCTACAAACATTGAGTTAACATGAACCAAATTGGATCTCAATGAACTAATGCTACAACCAGTCACTTTTAATGAGGACAATCCTCTTGAGGTGTCATTCTCCACACCACTAGATGCAAGAATTGGTAAGATCTAGGGCGGGGGAGGGGGGAAGAGGGCGAGGATGGATTAGAAATCAATAATGATGGTGGTGATCTTGATGATTTTGACATGAGGAGGACAAACAATGAATTTTGAGATTTTTCCATCTACGGTTCTAGTATCTACCCTATCTTGTATTTGACATTGGAATTTCCATATATATTATCAGGAGAATTTATGCCATATCTTTTGATTTGATGACATTGTGCCTATAATTTCTGTTAATCATAACAATTCTACAATAATTATATTAGAGCTTAGAGCTCTCAAAGTTGTGCCTATAATTTCTACTAATCATAACAATTCTACAATTCTAGTTTGATGATAATAATTCTAGTTTATCATAACAATTATGTTGGATGATAATAAATCTAGGTTGATAATAATATAATTAAATTAGAGCTCTCTAATTTATATTAATCATAACAATGATAATTTATGTTAATCATAACAATTCTAGTTTGATGATAGTAATTCTAGTTTATCATAACAATTCTCTTTAATGATAATAATTCTAGGTTGGTAATAATATAATCAAATTAGAGCTTTCTAACTTGTGCCTATAATTTCAGTTAATCATAATAATCTAATTTGATAATATGCTAAGAGCTCTCAAAATATATTCTTATAAAATATATATATTTTTAAAAATATAAAATATTTATATTTTGAAATATAAAACACATATTCCTTTTAATACCTTACTCTTAAACTTTATTTTTATAAAATAAATAACTTTTTAAAAATAAAAATATAAAATATATTTATAACATATTTATAAAATATTTATATTTTGAAATACAAAACACACATTCCTTTTAATACCTTTAATGCCTTAATTTTAAAAGAGTAAAAGGAAATGAAATTTACCAATTTGTTGAAATGAAATTTACTTATTGAATGATAGAAAAGCTATATATTTTCCTTAAAATATAAAATAAATATTTTGGTAAAAATGAAATTTACTAATATTAATTTATGTTTTCCTCATTATGAAAATAATATTTTAAAGATGTGGCATGATATAATTTGTGAGCTATGATTACACAAAGTTAGTGCTGGTATGAATTGTGATTTTCCTTTACTTATCTTTGGTATGAATTGTCATAGAAGTGTGTTAATTGACTTTGTTGTTAGTAGCATTATTTTTTGGGTAGGTTATGACACTCTTTAAAGAAAGAGTTATAAAAAAATAGTTATATTCATCTATTAAAATTATATTCATTATAATAGTTTGTCATAGAAGTGTGTTAATTGGCTTTGTTGCTAGTAGTATTATTTTTTCTGTAGGTTATGACATTCTTTAAAGAAAGAGTTATAAAAAATCAGTTATATTTATCTATTAAAATTATATTCATTATAATAGTTTTTTTAATAAATCCTGGAACTAAAATATATTTTTATATTTTAATCATTTCAAAGAAATATAGATGTAAAGATATTGAACATAGATTTTAAAAAATAGAATAAGAAATTTTATAATTATAAAGGCATTTTTAAAACACCATTCATAGTGAATTTAACTCTATTGTTCACATTTGCATGTAATTAACAACCAAAATTTATATACAAATAAGGGAAATAAGACTCAAAGGACTTCATAGTTTAGTTACATAATTACCACTTTGTTCAACTATTTATGTACAAACAAGCGAAATACGACTCGCATTACTTCATGGTTTAGTAACACAACTATCATTTTCTTAGAATAGACTAAGATGTCGAAGAACTTTGGCCTTCACAAATTTTTTTGATAGTAGTACTTGTACTACCCAAAAATTGTGTTAGATTTGATTGGAATTTGGGAATGGAAGTAGAGCTCAAAAAAGTGTCTCTAATGTTTTGTAGTGTGCCTAAAATGCCCATCATAGTAGGTCATCCTTGAGGAGATTCATTTGTGCAAAGCAAGCCCACATTTATGAATGAATTAAGACAATTGAGATCCTTATCTTCTTCGGTGTATCTATTTTTCCTCCTCAATAGACTCATGTCCACCACTTCTTGTACTCGATTTGGAAAACTACTACCCACCCGTTTTTGCAAGTTCTTTCCTTCCACAAACATGTCATGGTTGGTGTTGATTTGAGGGGTCCTAACCTAGGTTTAGAGGTTAATGTTTGCCAACAAACCCCTATACTACTGGCCCTTTCGGCAATGACCTGTGTTCGCAGGCCAAGGTCTCACCCGAAGTAGTATGGGTGGGTGCTAGAACCAGCTTTCCGCACCCTGAGAGAGAGTAGGTAATGAAGGCAGATCGGTGTTTGCAATTATCAGATCTACACAGAGTTAGGCTATTCACAGGCTTTTAACAAACTATTTAGCATATAACCTTAGCACAAATATCAGATCTAATCAATACCTTTGCATCCACGTGCGTGCTACCAAATATCATCACAAAGCACTGTAATCATAGCCAATAATAGATTACAAATAAGCCTATGCCAGAAACATAGATACCTTCACAACTTAAAGCAATATCACAGATACTTTCGCAGCTCAAATCGATAACATAGATGCATACGTAGCTTAACAGATATAACATATTCACATCAACAGTAACACAATGGATAACACAGAGATACTTCAACTATATCCGCATATATTTGCATCCAAAAACCCAGTTACAACCCAAAATACCTCCTGCGCACACAGCCAGTAGGGTCCACACACAGCAAGATTGAGGATCTCTGCGCACACAGCCAATAGGAGTCCTTACCCAAAACCAACCGAAAACAGATCTAGCAATTCACATGTAGCCTTAATTCACATTCATGCCTACCTTTAGACTCTAACTTATCCATATATTTATATCAACATGGCCTAGCAATCTTATGGTCCAAAAGCCGGGGTTGCGGACCCTAGGTCTACCCTCTGCATTTACAAAACCTTGGGGGCTATGGCCACCACCCAAAACCCTTACACAGACTAAATAATACAAAAATATGCAATATTCGCATTAGGGGCCCGGCTCCAACGGGTCCCCAACACAATCTTGTGGCTCATCTCGAGTCAGCACAGCAGTTTATGGGCTCTCCACCTTTGCTTGCGACGGCAGTCGCATCACGGCTCGGTTAGCACTCCCTTTACTCTGTCACGGCAACATTCGAGCAATATCCATAACCATCGAAGTTGGGCCTTCCTGCGGTAGTGACACTCTCCAGAGTCTAAGTGGGGCCGCTGTGGGCTGTCGACATCACAGGGAGAGCTTGAGGGCTTCATCAACCAAGGCTTAAGGTGGTCAGCGAGAGATTTATTTTTACGGTGGAGCTCCTCCATTTCATCTCTCAAGGTACGGTTGGTACACGGTAGGTACCAATTGGTGTGCGGGGATCGGGGGTAGGGGTCGTGGCTTCTAGGCTGCTCAAGCATTCTTCATGTTGCAGCTCTTGATTGATCTCACGCAAAGAGCATCATCTTTTGGTCCATAGCACTGTTGTTGTCCAATAGTTTTAATTCCTAAGTGATCTGTAGGTGATGACATTGACCTGCAGCAACATTGTGACTCGCACAGGCTCTTACCTACGATAGTGTTTTTTGGTTGCAATTTGGCCTTGTTGTAGCCGCTACAACAGCACCCAAAATTTTGGGTATATTTAAAATTTCGGGTCCCCCCTCTACTTGCTTAGCCATTAAGGTTTTAACCTGGCCTATAGACGACGACATCCTTGTAACTTGTCCCAAGCCCCTCGTGAGCCTTCTCACCATCATGATGAGATACTCTTACCGCAACCGCGCCATGTGTGAAGGGATCGCCATGCATGCATTCGAATGGAAACTTTTTGTGTATTTACATTAAAAGCTCTTGCACCTTAGATTGTTTAGGCACTTAGTTTGGGTACTTCACCAAGCTCATAATCTGATGTTAATTATTTTGGGGCACCGTTCTTTAAAGGGTAACTGTGAACTAATTAATGTTATAATATTTCATACAGCTCAATCCCACGAATGATATACTCATAAATTTCATCACCACACTGAGGGAAATGCACTGAAGCTAAAAAAAAAGGTCACAGCTGTGAAACAGGACACTTCATCCACATGCTCCCACCCAGGTGGGAATGAGACTTAAGGCTACCATTGAAGACCATTGTTAAGGCAGATGACAAGGATGCGCCCACAAGTGAGAAGGAGGAGCGGGTTAACATTATTTTCAGATGGAGGATGATGTGGTGTGTGTTCATTCATATAAAGGATCAAGGATAGAATTGTTCATGGTTGACCGATGCAACAAAATTCTTCACTGATGCACCTCGAATACCTAGACTTATTTCATTGCGAAATATAAGAATCCTGGAGGAGTGTTCTGGAATTGTCATATCATAGCATTGGTGTTGTCCATGGAAACTTAAGTATCTCCCCGCTTTATGTCTTCAAAAGTACTTGTGTTGAATATATTCAACACTCCGAAAAAAGTGAAGAGATACTTGGAGCATTTCCCTTTGTCTTCCGAACATTAACTTTGGTGCCTTTATTCAAGTATGTCTTTATAGTGTCGAAAGCTGGTGACAACGGCGAAGGTGGAGCTTTAGCATTGTATTCTTTGTTATGCAGGCACACCTAAGTTGGTCTACTGAAAAAACGTCCGAAAAATTGATGAGGAACATTCGACATATAAAATGAAACCTCCTCCCCATATGAGGAAAAGCTCGAGAATAAGACAGATTCTTAAAAAGCATAGAATCCTTCGTTCTACGCTACTAGCTGTAGCTTTGTTGGGCACTTGTATGGTTATTGGAGATGGTGTGCTAACACCAATCACTTATGTGTATTTCTCTGCGCATTAATTATATCCGCTAGAATTCCTTCACCATGGATTTTTAGGCACTCTATTGGGGCTCTTTATAAAGCTGGTGGTCGCTTGTTAATTATTTTTAAATTGAGGGACATCATCCTCTAATGATAACCATATCAAATCAATAAAATCATTAAAACTGCCAAGCCTTCTGATGGTTTCTCATTTTAAGCATTTGAATGACCAATGTGATATGCTTCAGGATACCTTGTTATATTTTTTCATATAATCCTTATATATACCTCGGGAAGGAGGATGGCTTTTTCGAACTGTTTATAAACTCGTTCGATAAAACCTTCGCTCATGCTATCGTTGTGTCCTTCTAGGCCTTGTTTGGCTACGTATCAAAGGATCATAAGTCGCGTTGTTATGAGGGCAAGGGCTACCTAAACCGAGCTATCAGAGACGGCTCCCAAATGAAGATATAAGGCATCAAAGCCACGACCCACAAGAATGGATAATTCAACAAGGTGAGCTGGATAGCGCGAGTCCCCACTTTTCATGCCGCATCACATGGAGCGCACGTTGCCTAATGCATGCTACCATGCACGAATGATATTTATGTTACTACATGCAAACAAAAAGCTTTTTGATCAAGGAGGTCGATAATACACAGCTTTTCGAGGATCATTTAACTCTGCACCATCACTACACCCGACATACAAAGATCTGATGGCCTGTTTGAGCTGCCCAAGTCTGGTACGCAATGATAACATCTAGCATGGTTGGTTTTCAATGCAGGAAGAAGGTTGAATCCCTTCGATTCTGGGTTGTGTTAGCGCAGCTAATAAAGCCTCCGAAATAATTGGCATCCTCTACAATACGCTGCTTCTAGCACAGTCTTCACGTCTCGTAAACCTAAAACGCTTTAAAATGTGACTCCAATGCATAGGAGGAATTATGAATTGAACTCAGGCCAGATTTGGTTTACATCACACATTCACCCATTCTGAAAGGAATCCACGACATGACACAAGCATAGACCTGTATCTCATAAAACACACACTGTATTGGCAGCTTGAGGAAGCACAGTCGGGAAAACATGGGCATGTAATGGGGTTTGTTGCGACTACTCTGAGGTTGCGACTGCATTAAATTTTAATCATCATCTTGCAATCTATGTCCGTTGGAAGCCCGTAAAGGCATGCAGCCACACTCCTCAACAGGTCGCAATCTGGGTCGTCTTTTCATCATCAAAACACGACTGCATCAAGGACACAATGGGTCTCTAGGTCGTGAAACTAGTAAGGCAAATAAAAGTGCAATTTGGTGGTAGTGGTGACCCTGCGACCCATTTGAGATCGCATCTCACGTGAAGAACACAGTCGTGCGACCCCTCCGAGTCGCTGAGTTGAAAATCTATGGAGAAAATAACAAATGTGACTTGGTGGTAGTGGTGACCTGCGACCCGTTTGAGGTCGTATCTCACGTGAAGGACACAGTCACGTGACCCCTTTGAGTCGCTGAGTCATGGATCTATGGAGAAAATAACAAATGTGACTTGGTGGTAGTGGCGACCCTGCGACCTGTTTGAGGTCGCATCTCATGTGAAGAGCATAGCACTGACCACACAGGGGTCCAACTGGTTTTGGTTTTGATAAAATAATTGCATGTCGTATATTGATTCCCTAACGTATATATATATATATATATATATATATATATATATATATATATATATATATATATATATATATATATATATATATATATATATATATATATATATATATATATATGTAAGTATGGCTGAGTCTAAATTTGCTTGTTGCGAGGTAATATAAGAAGATGTTGATTTACTGTTGTCTTGCGAGAGTAACATAAGGAGACAGGCAATGTCCACCCAAATTAAAGACTTCTGTCTCTCCCAGGAGGATGCGGACGGGCAAATCAACCTCAAAACCTCGTGTTATGTGGATGCTCAGTTTCTTGCTCGAAATAGAAACACCACTTTCCCATTTATCAACATATGCAAATTCCCCTTGCTTTAAAAATGGCATCTTGTTGATTCGGAAGTTGTTGTTTCTCACGGCGAGGGCCTGAGCTATCCTGCAAGAACAAGGTTCTCATATCTCAAAAGAGAAATATTAAAGGGATAAAACACACCAGTGCGAGCAAATTTCCAAGAGTCACGGTCATGAATTTGAGGTTGCAAGTCGCAAAACCGGAAGGTGGGGTCGCGGTCGCAAAATCATTAAGTCGCAAGGCGGCCAACGGTCAAGAAGGCGAGTCCTAGCACGGAAGCCCCAAAGAGCAGGGTTGGAGGGTTTTTCTAAATTCCTCCAGAAATTGTAAAAGGGACTTTTCTTTTGGAGACTCAAAGAGAATAACATTGTATAGAAGGACTGAACATTTTGATTATGAATATGGAGCACTTGTAAAACCCATTTTTGGATCTGATGTCAGTTAATGTTCCAACACTATGAGTATTCTATTTTCAATTTCTAATATCTTTTGGTTAATGAAACTGTCTCTCTGATTACATCATTATGCATTATAGTTTTCTAGACATGTGTTAATGGTGTTTAAGTTCTTATCTTGTAGAAATTAGCTGAATAAATCACTTATTCACTGAAGATTAACCTGGTCATATATCAATTTCGAATTGCATACATAACACATAACCTTTCTTCTACAATTAATTGTCACATGCGGAAATAATAGAAGCAATGGCATCAAATCAATCACACAGTAACTCGGTATGTATGGGGAAAGCCTATAGCTGAAAACCCCCGGCTATTGTGTATATAATGGAGAAATCATGTGATCATAGTACAAAACTCTTCTGAAAGCTCTCATGCACTACCTCCCATGCTACACCTTTATCGAAGCTAGATCTAGCAAATCACTTGCTCCAATCCTTAGCCACTTGATAGCCGAAGCCTTGATTACTGTTTCAAAGCTATGGGATGGCCTCTTTATATAGATAAACCACCAGCCTTGTCTTTGCAATACTCATAGCTTACTCCACATATCTATGTGTTGCAAATAGCAACAGTATAGTCACAACTGATAGCTAACTCTACCCTTTCATCTATCTCTTTCACTGGTCTCCACTGAACTGATCATGCACTGTAGTGAACTGAAGTGTTCTTGAGTTGACTAATGAGTTAATATTTAGTAAATTAAATATTATTTAATTTACTCCACTCATATCTAGTTGATTAGCTAGTTTAACTAATCTCAACTAGTTCAACTGAAATAAATAGAACATAACTCCACTACTTGTCCCGTTAACTCCTCCAAAACTTCTGCCACTGAAGTCTAACTGAAGCCAACCATGCAAGATGCCATCAAACCCTAGGAACCACGTGATTCCTTGTGTCGGTTGCATGAGCCACCTCCATGACTCAAACTGAAGTGCGCCAAGAGAGTAAACTGCTGTTTATAGTCAAAATATTATTAAGGGTAAATAATATTTGACTTCCATATTTTAGGAGATCAGTCTAAAAATAGCCTGGGTCCTAAAAATTAGGGTCTCATCTATTTTTACCGACATGTCGCATACTCCAAGAATCTCCAAGTAGAATTCCCAAATTATGCTCCGTATGTCTAAAAATAGACATAGTCTAAAAATAGACTTTGCGCGAGAATTTGCCTGCGGGCCCACTTAGTGAAGGCGACTTCATTTCACTAAGCTCCATCATCTTGCTGCATTCTCAACACTCCCTCTCAGCAAGATATGGATTATCTGCAATCCCTATCCTGCCTCTGTGGAATTCGAACTTGCTCCTGGTGAGCGCCTTCGTCGGGATGTCGGCATCCTGATCCTCCGTGGGAACATATGAAAGCATCATGATTCTCCGCTGAACACAATCTATGATATGATGGTACCTGATGTCGATGTGTTTGGACCTATCATGAAATACTGGATTAGCCGAGAGCTTGATGCAGCTCTGGTTATCACAGTAGATCATTGTAGGCTCCAAATGCAACCTGAACAAACCTGCGAGGATCTTCCTCATCCAAATAGCCTCGCATGCAGCCAAACTTGCTGCCATGTACTTGGCCTCTGCTGAACTGAGTGCCACGGATCTCTGCTTCCTGCTGTACCAGGAAACTGCTGTCGACCCAATGCTGAAAACTCCTCCAGAAGTGCTCTTCCGGTCTGTTGGGCTCCCTGCCCAATCTGCATCAGTGAAACCAGAAAGCTTCACTCCATCCTCATGTCTGTACCATAGACCATATCCCGATGTGCCTCTGATATAGCGCAATACATGCTTGCCCGCCTTCCAAAAGAGCTTGGTAGGCTTAACCATAGCTTACGAAAGCTGGTTAACTGCATAGCATATATCGGGTCGAGTATTGACCAGATACATCAACGACCCCACCAACTGTCGATAGACAGTGGCATCCACTACCTCCTGCGAAGTAGCATCTCCCTTCCTCCATCCACCAGGAAGAGGGGTATCAACAGGCTTGCAGCCTTGCATGTTGAACCTCTCCAGAATCTCCCGGGCATACTTGCCCTGAGAAACAAACAGTCCTCCACTGCGCTGCCAAATCTCCAATCCCAGGAAATAATGAAGGATGCCCGGGTCCTTCATCTCAAACTCCCGTGCAAGATCCTCCTTGCATGAAAGTATCAACTGCTCGTCGCCAGTCAAAATCAGATCATCTACATACAGTACGATGATCAACAGCTTCCCCTCCACCACAATCTGGTACAGGTTTGGATCCGCCTCACTCTTGGAGAATCCCAGCCCGGTGAAGTAGCTGTCTATCCGAGTGTACCAAGCACGAGGTGCTTGCTTCAGCCCATACAGTGCTCTCTTGAGTCGGCACACATGCGACTCACTGCTGAAGATCTCAAAACCTTCAGGCTGCTCTGTGTACACCTCTTCCTCAATAACTCCATTGAGGAACGCAGTCTTCACATCCATCTGATGAATGTGCCACCCCATCTGCGCTGAGAGAGCAAGGATCGTCCGTGTGGAAGAGTACCTTGCGACAGGTGCAAAAGTCTCCTCATAGTCAATCCCCTCGATCTGTGAGAAGCCACGGGCGACAAATCTCGCCTTGTACTTCTCCACACTCACGTCAGCTGCCTGCTTCACCTTGTAGATCCATCGCGAACCTACCACTGATTTCCCAACCGATCTTGGGGCAATCTCCCATGCACTGTTCCTAATGATCGAATCATATTCTTCTATCATGGCATCAACCCATGCGGGTTCCTCCACATCTTCCTCAAAAGAGGATGGCTCCGTCACAACACATTGACTCACAAGAGCCATGTATCCAGTGTACCGATCCGGTGACTGCCTCTGTCTGCGCTGTGCTGTAGGTGGTCCTACAACCTTCTCTGCATCTCGAGCCAGTCGCTCAGCTTCTGTAGTGTGCAAGCGCCCTCTGATGGTTGGCGCTGCCTGGGTGGTTTCTTCCACCTCCCGAACCTCCTCTTGTGGCTGATCCACATCCGGAAGCTCCTCCTTAGGAACTAACAGCTCCTCATCTGCATGCAAGTGTAGCTCCCTCTCAAGCGAACACTGCATGGCTTTCTCCTCTTGAAATTTTATATCTCGTCGCACAACAGTCTTGCGACTGTCTGACAAATACACCCGGTAGTTGTGAGGTGTATCAGTGTACCCCACAAATATTCCAACCTCAGCAGTTGGATCCAGCTTCCTTCTCGCATCCTTCGTCACATGCATGTAGACAGGAGAACCAAAAATCCGCGAATGGGAAATATCAGGCCTCTTGCCAGAATAAGCCTCCTCCGGTGTACTCATGCCAAGAACCTTGTGAGGACAACGGTTCTGCACATATACTGCTGTATTGCATGCCTCAGCCCACAAGTGAAGGGGTAGGCCCTGATCATGCAACATCGCCCGTGCAGCACCCACGATCGTTCTGTTCTTCCGCTCAGCCACCCCGTTCTGCTGTGGGTTATGGGGTGCGATGAGCTCTCTCCGAATCCCTTCTGCGCTGCAGAACTCCTTGAATTCAGGCGAGATGAATTCACCACCGTTATCACTCCTTAGAGCAATCACCTTCTTCCCCGACTCCTTCTCGACCAGTGCTTTAAACTCACAGAACTTCGCGAATGTGTCGCTCTTCTTCTGCATGAAGAAGATCCAGCACTTTCGAGAGAAATCATCAACAAAGATCACATAATACTTGTGCTTTGCTGTCGAAGCAACTGAGAAAGGACCACACACGTCTGTGTGAACTCTCTCAAGGATCGTCGTGGCGCGACTGTCCTTCTCGTGAAAGGTGGCTTTCACATACTTCCCTAAAGTACACCCCTTGCACTGATCTGACTGCGCAAGGGTGCCCTTAGGAAGTCCAGTAGAAATCTGCTGCAGAATCTTCAAAGCTCCATGGTGAAGATGGCCCAATCTCCCGTGCCATAGTTCGCCCTCATCATCCCGGCTCACCACATCTCCAGCCTTGCATGCCATAGCTGCGCAGTCATCTACCTGCAACTGATAAAGGTTCTGAGTTCGAACCCCTATCTTCCGGGTCTCTCCAGTAGTCTTACTGCGCAGGAAAGCTTTTCCTTCGCTGAAGACAACATCATAACCCTTATCCTCCAACATCGCTACTGAAATCAGGTTCTTCTTCAATCCGGGTACATGCATGACATCCTTTAAGACAAAGGGTTTACCAGACTCCCTCTGAAAGGATACGGTACCGATACCAGTCGCACTGTATCTACCGTCATCGCCCATCTCGATGTGCATACCCAAATCCTTGTCCTCCGGATCTGAGAACAACTCCCGATCTCCCGTCATATGAAATGACGCACCGCTGTCCAAGAACCACACCGATCCCAGCATACTTGAAACTAAGCATGCAATCAGTGAAACTTTGACAGCCACCCCCACACTTCCGAGCTCATCTCTGCACTGAGTGAACTTCGTGAGGTATTCGGCGATGCTGTCGCCCTTCTCCATCTTGATGTTCCTGAGCTTATCTTTGAGCGCCAGCTTCCTTTGGTCACTCTTACTCTGGAATAGATCCGTCAAAGCTTTCCACATTAAATGTGGAGTAGCCTTTCCATGCAGGCTGGATACAATATGATCCTTGACGCCCTCCAACGGGATCCTTCGACATTTCGCGATCTTCTTTTGCCATGCATCGACCAAAGCTGCATCAGTGGGCTTTGGGACATCCGCATCCACGAACTCATCTACGAACTCCTTCGGACCATTATCTTCTAACACTGCTTCCATCCGATCCTTCCATGCAACATAATTGAGCTTGCCCTTCAAGGAAACTGTTCGGTCGCAAACAAAGCCAAAGAAGACATCTTTCAACTTACCGCTGCGAGAAAACCAACCTTAACGAGTCGATTCAAACTCAAGCTCTGTCGCTTAGATCTACACTTGAAAACAAATTGTTTCCAAATCAGAGATTGACTGCAAGGGGCTTTTACCAGACCTTTCACTTTCCGAAGAAAGATGAATCCGGAGGCTTCCTGGCCCGTATGCAGACTCTGTCCGAGGAAATAAGTTTGCAATCACCGTAATAGATCTCGAAAATTAATCTACTCCGATACCATGTAGAAATTAGCTGAACAAATCACTTATTCAATGGAGATTAACCCGATTACACATCAATTTCGAATTGCATGCATAACACATAATCTCATCTACAATTAATTGTCACATGCGGAAAAAATATAGAAGCGATCGCATCAACTCAATCACATTAACTCTATGTGTGGGAAAGCCTATAGCTGAAAACCCCGGCTATTGTGTATATTATAATGGAGAAATCATGTAACAATCATAGTACAAAAACTCTTCACAAGCTCTCATGCACTACCTCCCATGCTACACACTATCAAGCTAAGATCGGCAAATCCGCCTCCAATCCTTAGCCACTTGATAGCCAACCTTAAATTACTGTTTAATGCTAGGTGATGGCCTCCTTATATAGATAAACCACCAGCCTAAACTTTGCAATACTCATAGCTTACTCCACCTATCTATGTGTTGCGAATAGCAACAGTATAGTTACAACTGATAGCTAACTCTACCCTTTCATCTATCTCTTTCACTGGTCTTCACTGAACTGATCATGCACTGTAGTGAACTGAAGTGTTCTTGAGTTGACTAATGAGTTAATATTTAGTAAATTAAATATTATTTAATTTACTCCACTCATATCTAGTTGATTAGTTAGTTTAACTAATCTCAACTAGTTCAACTGAAATAAATAGAACATAACTCCACTACTTGTCCCGTTAACTCCTCCAAAACTTCTGCCACTGAAGTCTAACTGAAGTCAACCATGCAAGATGCCTTAAAACCCTAGGAACCACGTGATTCCTTGTGTCAGTTGCATGAGCCACCTCCATGACTCAAACTGAAGTGCGCCAAGAGAGTAAACTGCTGTTTATAGTCAAAATATTATTAAGGGTAAATAATATTTGACTTCCATATTTTTAGGAGATCAGTCTAAAAATAGCCTGGGTCCTAAAAATTAGGGTCTCATCTATTTTTACCGACATGTCGCATCCATAAAGAATCTCCAAGTAGAATTCCCAAATTATGCTCCGTATGTCTAAAAATAGACATAGTCTAAAAATAGACTTTGCGCCAGAATTTGCCTGCGGGCCCACTTAGTGAAGGCGACTTCATTTCACTAGCTCCATCATCTTGCTGCATTCTCAACATATGCTTGATAAATGTTAATAACTGTTTACTAACATTATATTACTACATTGTCTTCCAAGGGATTGGGGATACATTAGGCCGCTTCCTGGCAATAGATACCTCTCGAGGGGAGAAAGGAATATATACTTTTAGTAGAATATGTGCAGAAATAGACATTAGTAAAGGGTTGCTTGATCAGATCAACCTCAAAGTTGGGGACTTTCATTGGACGCAAACCTTAGACTATGAGAACACTGCTTTCAGATGTCACCATTGCCATCAGACGGGGCATCTTCAGAATACTTGTGCGACGTTCCTCGACAAAAAGAAGAATCTCCCGCGCAAATCCAAATCCAAGAACTGGAAACCATGTGATAGACCTCCAATGGATGACATAGATTCCTCTAGCTCTGATGAGGAGGATATTGAAGTGGAAGAGGAGAATCAGGACCCCCTGAGGGACGCGCCCCCAGCAATCCCAGCGGATCCAGCGGCTCCTCCGATTTCGCAGAAGCGCACTCATGAGTCTTCATCCTCAGATTCAGATAAGGAGACTCCTCCTTCTGCGCAGAATAGTTTGCAGGTGGTTCCCGTCCAACTAGCTCACAATGGCTGGGTCACAATCAGTAAAAAGAAAGGGAAAAAATGTCGATTGGGAGATTCTACCCATTCTGGATCAACTCCCTAGTCTAGTTCTTTGTTTTATGTTCTTCTTGTTATCTTTTGCTTATGTCGTGGGTGTTCATTGGGACCGAGGTTGATAGTCCATCATTTCCGGCTCCCTTGCTCTCTTGCTTCGCTTCTATGCAAGCTTTGATTGTACTTTATTTCTTTACTTAATAGAATTAGTCTTATTCAGAAAGAAAGAAAGAAAGAAAAAAAAATAAAATAAAATAATAATAATAATAATAATAATAATAAAATAAATAAATTTATATTACCAACTTAATCATTCAAGGAAATGAAGGGTATCCTGCCATGAAGAACTATTTCTTCCGTGGTTAGGACAGTTTTTTTTTTTTACAAGTATGACCCTAATGACGTGTTGTTAACAACATCTCCTTTCGGTGCCATGATTTTTAACTCATCTTGCTACGCATAGTGTTATATGTTCATTTACTTCATCAGTCATGTGTTTTGTATCATTTGAATAAGCGTGTGTCTGCAGGTTCACAGAGTTCTCCCGAGACCAAAGGAAAAGAAACTAAGCAGTAGCCGGACCCACACCCCAGACGGGATCCCCATTCCAAACAGTTTAGAGTCTAGTTGGGAGTTTTTACTGGGGAGATCCCCTGCTGTTGGCCGGACAGATTTTCCCATCAACAGGCATGTAAGGCCGTAATCTGCTATTCCATGTCTGTTTGGACTACCTGGATCTCAGTCCTTGAAGCCTTTAGCACCACAACCAACCCTTCAATCTTGGCCTGGGGGGTGGCAAAAGCTGGAATATCTTCGGTGACGTTCGTGCAAAGCCTACTGATGAGGTTCTCCAACTCTGTCTGTTGTGCAGCGACAAGGGTACATGCAGCCTGTACCTAGGATACCTCAACATTTTTTTCTTCAATAATATACTCGGCTGTACTGAGCTATTGGTGTACTTGATGGTCTCTATGTTGGATCTCTTAGAATAGGGATGCGTGAAGGACCTGCAATGGTTCATGCGACAGGTGGGCTAGATCCAACTGTACCTCTGTGCAGGTCTGGACTTGCGCTCCTAAGTCGGGTGGACTCAGTATGAAGGTTGCGCTCGAGAGAGGGCAAAGGCGGATTTTTGGTGTACTGATTACTGCATTTCTTGTTTCTGGGGTGAACCTTGCCTAGATGATGCTAGTTTGAAAGGTATCTATTTTGAGCTGTAGAGCTCGGAGCTTAGCATGGATTGTATTGACCGTGGCTTTCTGTTGCTCTTCCAAAGCCAGCCATTTTTCTTCTGCAGCCAAGGTGACCGCATCTGCGATCTGCTCTAGGTCATATTTTGTCAGCGTAACTCCTATGCCACGTTCCAGTTAGATGGCTCGTTGCTTCTTTCATGGTCCCTTAACAGGGTCACCAGTCCCTTTTGTGCCCCGAGGGGAGTGAGTACCTCCCACATCCGGACCCTCTGCACCTGGGTACTACTGCAAATCCTTCTGTGAGGTTGGTTCTATTAATTTCCCGTTGTTCTTACCAAGTTGCAAACCCTCTTGTGATCCCGGGTCCACTTCCATCCCAGTACCCATGCTTTGTCCTCCGGTTTCTTTGGTGGTGTCAGGCAAGGTGACCTTTGTAGCGCTCATCCCTGCGGTTCACGTCGCACCCGATTTTAACCCAATATTCCATTATGGAGGCCATGTCGTGATTATATGATCAATGTCCTCATCCACAGCCATATATGGGAATGAGACCCATGCTAGATTTTTGCGACCTCTGACTTGGACGCTATGCATAGTTACATGAAACGTCATGATGCTCTTATATTTGTCATACACTACGGGTGAAAAACGCGGCCAGGAATTGATTGTTGTGGCCAGTCCACTCTGAAAGAGGACCCAAAAGACTTGATTTTCCTCAATACGCTATGTGTCCTTGGAGTCCCACAAGTTCGCATATCATGCCCCTTCGCACATATCGGGCGAGAGCTCGAGGAGGACCGAATCTTCCAGGGCTTCCATGTGACCAACGTAATGAGAAGCAGCAGCCAGGAGTAGCAAAATTCATGCCCCTGGTCTTGGGCTTCATGGACATTTGCCAGGAATTCGTTGCACATGTGTTGGGCCCAATTGAAGCAAACCCCCTTTTCACACTGGGCTGTCAGCTACATTTCATACGCGGGGATAGTGGCAGCCTAGCATTTGTGCATCAGATTGAAAGCCAACAACAATTTACCCATATGCATTGCAGGGTCACTGACGGCACTGATCATGAAACCCTCAGTGTTTTGTTACACATGGCAATCCTCACGCACTTTGTCGGCGATATTCTACTCATACTTCTTGCCCATGTACAACATAGGGTTTGGTTTTTCCATGGGGAGGCTAGTAATCCGGTGAATAAGCATGACAACAATATGGATTTGATCCTAGATCCAAAAGCTACCATCATGGACCGAGGCAAGCAGTTGGTGCACAAGTCGGTCTGTAATATTGTAATGGCCAAAATGCAGCATCCTCAGCAGGTTCAAGAGCTTGGAACCAACCAACCCACGTACCCAGCACATGGGATGATCTTTATCCCGTCGTCTTCCAATATCCTTTCGAGGTATA
This sequence comes from Pinus albicaulis, assembly GCA_034641835.2. Taxonomy (NCBI): domain Eukaryota; kingdom Viridiplantae; phylum Streptophyta; class Pinopsida; order Pinales; family Pinaceae; genus Pinus; species Pinus albicaulis. Next base: position 101,147 of record JAXQQM020082430.1, read on the forward strand.
GCTTGGGTGATAGCTCGGGGAAGGCCTCCAAGCTAGTCAGGTCATGGTCATCGAATTTCACCTCATGGAGCTTGCCAAAGGGCTCTCCAATGATGGGGACCTCGCCCAGAGTTAGCAACATCTGCAGATAGGTGCACAGGACATCGATATTATTTGGTGTGCATGTCGAGGGCCTGCGAGGCCGAACAAAGGGCGGTAGCTAATTTATTGGTTCAACCATCTGGGCCTTTTCCTGAGCAGACAAGGGTCTCTTTACTAGCCCAAGCGAGCTTGCCTAGCTCGCCGCTTGAGGGGACTTCAAATTTCAGGGAAAGGTGTGAGGCTTAATCCCAGCCCATTTCATGGGTTTCCCCAATCCTTACACTTTTTCTTTCCCCTTCTGCTTTTCCTTGCTGGGCGTGGAAAAAACCTCCTCCACTTCAGGGTGGACTTCTAGTACTTCCTCATATTCTCGCTATGTCAAAGTTACAGGCTATGAGGATTCAACAAGATTGGTGGCCGTCATTCTGGCACGGAAAATTAACTCAGGGTTGCTACTGTCAAAGGGTGTAGGATGCTCAGACATGAACGGAACGCAATATGTTACACCATTTTTTGGTCATCTAACCTATTATCATTAGATGAACCCAAGTACACCAGGTAAGACCAATTTTACCCTATGTAAAATTGCTTTCACTATGTGAAATAACTTAGTAAAACACCTTTATTAAGTTGTTTATGGTCTAAACAGGAAACCCCAAAACGAAATAATAAACAAATCTATATTTGTTTATATTTCCTGGTCAGATTTAACCCAAAACAAGGAAATCAATTAAATAAATCCTTATTTATTTGATTATTTCCTAGGAATAAGTTATTTAAATCCTTATTTAAATAATATTCCTAGTTAAATTTGACTAAATCATTCATAAATAATTAAATAAATCATTATTTATTTAATTATATCCCCACCATTCCCTTAAAATAATAAATAAATCATTTATTTATTTATTATTTATAAATAAAGGAATTGACCCAAGTCAAAAATCCTTTTCCCTCCAACAAATATAATAAAATATTCCTAAAGGGTGTTTCTAGAATTTGATTAATAATATTTTATTCATGCACCAAGTTCTTGATCGCCCTAATATTTTGTTATAAATAGAAGGGTTTTCCCCATTAATTAGTCACCTTTCATTGCATTAGATCACTCTAGATCTATACTTTTGGTCACATTCTCCATTTTTGCCTTTTGAGCTCCCTTTGAGTTCTATGTTTGTCTGGGTTTTCTACACCAACAAGAGAGAAATTTTAGATATGAAATGCTGAGGAATTTCAAGAATCCATCCCATTAAGGAGAACTGGAAAACACCTTTCTTGTTTTCCTCTTAGTTGCCCCCTTTTTAATATAAAAAATTCTTTCAAATACGTTGTTCTTGTCTTGTCTATTAGATGCATGGAGCCACATTTTACTATTACTGCTTAATGTCTTTTATGCTTAGATCTGGATTTGTGCAGCATTATTTGGATCAACTAACTACATATTTAAATATATTAGCAGCCATAATTTATGTTAGGGCTATTTGTTATGCGTAGCTAAAGTGGTCTTTTTCGACGAAAGATTCATACTAACAATTGGCGACTCCACACGGGTTTTCTTTTGCAGACCACTGTTGTTTTATATATTCTTGCATATCCAGCTATTTCAAACCCTGGGGTTTCTCTTCAGTTTTCTGTTTTTCCTATTTTTATGGTGCTTTTCACCTCTAAAACCCTCAAACATTCAAATTTTTAACTTCAGTGTCTTTCTGGCCCTATTGCGCAGGTGACAGACATCAGCCACAACTGAGATGAAATTTTTTTCTGAAATCTGCCGCCGAGAGACCTGGATCTGCAAGTCACACTTATCTGCCCAAAAACTATGACCTGGACTAGAGGGCACACTTTTCTACCCCAAAACTGCGACCTGGACTGAAAAAAGGTCAGAACCTGCGACCTGCACTTTTTTCTGCAATTTTCCAGCAACTTTTTTGGGTTTGTCTGAAGCTTCTGTTAGGGTTTTCCAACCTCTGTCTCTGCCCGTTTAGACCTGTCTCTGATCTGTTTCACTCAACTAAGTGGAAATATTGCCCCTTAGGGCTTTAGTACCCTCCACTTTTTGTGGTCAAGTTTTAGCTGTTTCAGATGTCTGAATTTTCAGAGTTTTAGCCTTCTTCTTTTCAGATCTAACACCTCATTTTCAGATCCCTCTAGATTAGCTATTCTCCCTTTCAAATCACCTCATTTAGTTTTGTTTGGGTTTAACTCTAGGGTCACCACCTTGTCCCTCCTACCTTTAGCTGATTCTCTCCTTTGTAGCAGCAACCTTGCCTCTACCTCTTTGCTGTTCTCTGCACCTCTTTTCAGCAGATTTATCCTTTAGATCCCTATCCCTCCCGACCTTAGATCTATTGGCCTCTTTTTAGCGTGTTTTGATTAGATTTTTTCCCTCTTTTAGACTATTTTTTAGAGACCCGCTTTCTTGGGTTAGATCGATGCATTGTTAGCTGTTAATTTTCTGTTATTTCAGTCTTATTTACTGTTCTCTGCAGATTTATTTTCAGTTACGCAGCACAATTTTTCTTTTACTCTCAAAACGTCTGGGTTTAAAAATTAAAATTAACACACACCACACACTGACCCTAAGTGAAGAAGAGCCTGGTTAACACCGCCTGGCAAAGACTTTAAAATAAATTGACACTGCACCTCTCTGCCCTTGTTTTGACATTGACCTCACTTGATTTTTCACCTCCTTGCCTTTGTCGGTTTTTCTTCTTCCTGTCGTCATTGCACATCCAAGGCGTTTATCCTGGAGATTTCTTAGCTTTCACCCTCAATTTCCAATTGGTCAACTTACTCCTTCCCGTCATCGTCGAGTTAGTCCTCCCTCGAGTCCGCACTCCAACTCTTCTTTTGATTCTTCGGGTTCTCCCCCTACTTCTGGTTCTCCCCCTGTTACCTTCACCATGTCTAGTTCAGGGCCTAACGCTTGCGGCAACCCCAGTTCTACTGCTGGGTCCATTTCTAGTGGAACCACTATGGGAACTACCTCTACTATCCCTTTGCTCCCTTATATGGCCAGTCTCAGTCTCCCCAATTTCAATCAGTTGATCAATGATCCTATCCGCCATGATGTTAGTTGGCCTGCTATGCCAACCAAGCTCCCCTCCGACATTCCCAAGTTCGAAGGCCTTGCTAGTGAAGATCCCTCCAACCATATCTGATCTTTCCATATGTGGTGTTCATCCAATTCCATTACTGATGACTCCATCCGTCCTAGATTGTTCCAATGCATGCTTACCGGTGAAGCTTCTAAATGTTATGTTGACCAGGCCGCCTCTTCCCATACCACCTTTGTGACCATTGCCCAAGCCTTTTTATCTTATTTCTGGCTCCCTCTCTGATACAACATTGGTACAGAACTCTTGACTTCTTTCCGTAAATCCTCTTCGACCCACCTTTCCGCTCATGTACAAGAATTGCAGAGAAGAAGGAGCCTATGTCGAGCCCCCACCTTCGAAGATCGGGTTTATATGGACTGGTTCCTTCACTCTCTCTTACCTCCCATTAGCAAATATGTCGCATCCCAGTTCCCTCAAACCGAAGAAGTCGCCCTCCAAACGGCCTTGAAATATGACCTTATCTATGCTCAATCTAGTTATGTTTATATCGTCCTTCCTGACCTCCCCAAGCCCGGTGGCGCTAACACCCCGGGGGCATCTCACTCTACCGACGGTATCATTGGATATCTTTCACATACCTCTGCTCAACCTCTTATGGGCTATGCTTTCCCTCCAGGAGGGGCCAGCACCTCCAGCACTTTTCCCCCTCCAGGTAGCATGTATCCAGGATATGGCATGCCTCCTCCTTTTGCCCACACTCATGCTTACCTCAATGTTGCCCATCCTAACCCCTATCCTTACCCACCGCCTGGTGTCCCATCTCCTCCAGCATTTGGACCTCTCACGCCCTTTCCTTCTTAACCCCCGCAGTCGCACTTACTACCCCCTCCAGCCGAAGTATTTGCATAGCACGACACGACTAATTCTCTTCCTTCTCAAAGAAAGAGGAAAGGAAATCAATCTGCCTCTGGTAATTGTGGATCCAATCCTTCAAGTATTGATTCTAACACTGTCGACCAGCCACAAGGCTCTCAACCCAAGCTGGACAGGCCACTTCGCACCAATAAGCCATGTTTGTGTTGCAGTGTTTATGGTCATTACACTCACGATTGTCCCCTATTACCACATATGCGGAAGATGTGGGAGTCTCAGGCCATTGTGCGGGGACAAAATTCCTCCCCTACTATCCCTCCCAATACGACTACTTCTCAACCCGCTGTGTTTACCGATCCTTTCCCTCAACAAGGATTCGTGGCTACTCAACCACCTCATGCCCCAGTAACCACTCAACCCTCCCCTTCTGGTTCCTCCGATTACCAGATTCTCATGATGGCCTCTAACCAACCTCTCATCGTCGACCTTAACCTTCGAACTTGGTCTCGTTAGTACTCCATGCCTCCCGCTCTGTCTGTCCCCGAGTCCCCATCTTCAGGTCCTACAGAGCCTCTGTCGACACCCAATGGTCCCCTGCAAATCCCTCCGCCCAAAGCTCAGGTTCATACCAATATTCCTAAGGGCCCATTACGCCAAAATGCTGCCTCTGGTCGGGCTGTCCATTCATATAGCATAGTAGATGATCTGGCACAATCTCCTACTGCCATTTCAACACTGGAACTCCTCCAGTCGTGTCCTTCTCAAAAGAAGGCTCTAATATCTGCCATGGGTGTTCTAGATCCCACTAATGAGTAATTGATTATTTTCAATGCTCATCAGTCACACCCTCCCCCCTTCCTACTTCTGTTTCTTTCCAAATCCCAGTCAAAATCCGAAATGCCAACGTCGCTCGGTGTATTATTGATGAGGGGGCATCTACCTATGTGATTTCTTCTTCGGTTTGGAAACAACTCAGATCTCTTGAGCTGGCCCCTTCCACAATCACCCTTCGTGCGTGGGATGGCCATGCCTCCCAGCCCATTGGCCTATTCCATAACTGTCCTATCAACCTTGCAGGTAAGACGGTTTGTGTCGACGTTGAAGTTATCAATGCCCCTCTTGAATATAACATTTTGTTTGGGCATAGTTACACCTATGCCAGGTCTTCCGTCCCATTCGCAGTCTACCGCAAGATGTTTTTCCCTCATAATGGAAAGATTGTCACCATCGACCAGTTGACATATCATGAACCAAAATCTTAGACCTCCCCTGAGTCCACCATCTCTACTGTCACCAATAAGCAAACTATTGATTCTTTGACCAGTGTTTCCCCTAGCGTCTACAAATACTCCTCCTTGCTTGGCACTTTTCCAGGTCCTCCCACTCCTCCTATCTCTAATCCCAGCTTAGCGAATGTTTGCATGATGCAATTGTCTCAGGCTTACCTTCCACAACCTACCTCGGCTAGTCAGCAACCTCAATATCGCCCGCCGCAACCTGCTCCTAGCCCTTCGTCTTAGTTGACCAAACCTCTTCCGCCTGGACCTTCCCATCCACCTCCCACTCAGGAACCTCCCTACCCTCCTGAGTCAGTTCCCCCAGGTCTCCACCATATGGGAGCCATCCCTCCTGGCCATTACCCTGTCGATCAGATACCTTTCCTTGCTCCCCCTCCCAGAGTCTATTCAGTTCCCATCATGGCCACCATTTCCCTCCCTAATTTAACCTTGGGAATACTGGTATGGTATCTTACTCCTCCAGCCGAGACCCCACCCGGCCACCCCAAACCATACATTGTTGTGACACCAGTTCAACTGATTCCCTTCGCTCCTTCCACCGCTACAGTGCCCCTAGCCCCTCCGCAAGACCATCCTAATGTTGTGACAACTACGGGCAAGAAAAGAAAAGCTCACAAGGGGGGATCCAAAGACAAGGCCACCGCACCCGCCCCTACCCCTCCTCCACCCGTCAAGCCTTGTGCCTTGTGTGATGGTGTCGGTCATGCCACCCATACTTGTCCTGAGTTGCCCCGTATCCAACCCATGGTTAAAGTCGCGTTCCCTGAATCTACAGTTCTTGAAACCTTTGTTTCTTCCTCGTCCATAGCCAAGAACCCAAAGACTCTTCGCACCAACAAACCCTATGCTCTGTCTGGTGTCCATGGCCATTATTCTCACCATTGTCCTCATCTCATGTATTACCGAGCCTCTTTAGAGGTCATTCGTGAGTACGAAGTTGAAAAAAATCAATCCGACTCTCCCATCCTTGCTCAGTATGCGTCAGGTTTACTCGAGGATCCCCCTGCTACCATTGACATTCCTGCCCCTGATGTTGAGATGTCGGAACCTGCTGCCCCCATCCTATACCTATCATCATCCGCACGACCCTTGGAGTACATTCCCTCTAAATCCACTTCATCTGTTTTGCTTGATTCCCCTTCAGCAACATTCTTGGGCTCTTCATGATTTGACCATATTTTTACTTGCTCTTCTATCACCCCCCATGACGACCCGTATGTGCGCCTCTCTTCCCATGCTGATGATTTAGGTAGCTTTGTAGCATCATGTGGTTTCCTCGACCTTTCCCTTTCCTCCCACAACCAGGATGATACCATTCGTATCTATGATGTCCTTCGCAGCATGAGCCCCCGCTTTTCCTCCCATAGTTCTCATTCATCACCCTCTAGTCGATCTATGAGCCCTAGCCATCATACTCAGACTACTCCATCCCATAGTTTTCGTTTGATGTCTACCCTATACTCACACTGCCATCATTATTCTCCTTCCTCCCATTTCTTGTCTTGTGACACTATTCTGCTGGACCTCTCGTCCACACATTACTTTGGCTATGTCGACGGGGCAAGTCGCTATTCCCGGAATCTCGCCTCGGCCGCATGGGCCATATTTACCCCCTTGCATACCCTCATTCTCTCGAATGGGGTCTGCATTGGTAAAGCCACCAATAATCAAGCCGAATATGATGCAATATGTGGTCTCTTAGCCGATGCCCTCTCTCATTGCATCCTCCATATGCAAGTTCGTTTAGATTCCCTGCTTCTTGTCTTACAACTCAATGGCGTCTATCATGTGCATAACCCTATCCTATTTAGATAATATTTACGAGTGAAACTTTTGATACGTGACTTTAGATTCATTACTTTCAACCATGCACCTAGAATTAAAAATCACTACGTAGATAGAATTGCAAATCATGTTCTAGACTGGCATTTATCACACACAAGACAATAACATTTAAAACCATCAACACAACGCATATAAATAATATATATCATATAACATGTTTTTAGAGTCCATCTACTCTGAAACATATGACATTCCCTTAGCATGTTACAAAAAACAAAACTCAAAAACTGGGGGGCACCAGCACCACCTGCCCTACATCTAATCACTCTCTGGAGGATCTTGAGCCAATGGCCCCGCTCCCGCAGCTCATAGATCATGCACAGTCTGACCAGCCATTGCCATGCATTGCATGATACCTCGCCATTCCGAGGGTAGCCCAATACATAACTCTATGTCTTGGTCATCTAAATCCTGCCAACCCCGCTTCGACACACTGGTCAGCAGCCCCTCACATCTACGATGAATGTCCTCCAAAAGAGCGGCCATCTCCTCATTCTGTGCCGCCCTTGATCCACTAGCACCTATAGCTCCAGCTGCTGCAGGTCATCCCATATATCCGGCCGGTTGCACCGGAGCTATATCTGCATTCCAAGAAATATAAGGATCAGTACCATAAATACTATTCAAAAACTTTAACATGCACATAACAGATTAGTTACTTGTCACTTACCATCAGGCCCCCATACTCGACCAGGCAAGTTCGGATCTCCCCAATAACTCATCCGACTATAGGGATAGTCGTCTATGTACAATGGCATCTGATCCCAATGGGTGAAGAACTCTGGTCGAAACACCCGTTCGACTGCCCCTCCCCCTCCTCTACACAGTATTCGTCCCCACCGATGCATCCTTGGTTCTCTCGGACCCCCATTAAGTAGATGTACACGAGGTCGCAAGTTAGGGATCTTCTCAAAAAGGAAGGAGCACAATACAGTCCCATAAGCGCAATCATGGTTCACTTGCCGCTTACACAACGAAAACTGTCATTTCAATGACACCAACATCATCTGGGCCCACCCATAGTAGGTCCCAATCAACACACTCTCTAAAATCATCATCTGCCCTCTAGTGATGTGATGGAGCGCCTGGCTTCCCAAGATTTGCAACACGACTGCCACCACTGCCCATGTCTCCAACCTCTCTAGATCCCCGATCGATATTCGAGTCCCTTTGACTCAGATACCTGGTCGACAATGTCGCTCTACGAACTCCATGATCTTATGCCCTCGCGGTAACACTGGCTGTGTATTTCCCACCATCCCTAATGGTGGGAGACCAGTCAGGAAATACAGATCCTGGACTGTCAGCTCAATCCTGTGCCCCTGCACTATAAAAACCTCATGGTCTGGATCCCAATAACTGACAATCCGGGCCAACAAGGACTCCCCCGCCCTCATCAAGGGGTTCTCCACAAATTTCAGAACCCCAAACGTGGCTAATGCACGACGGGCACCCTGATCCGCTTGGATTTCCGTCCGTAATGTACCTAGGTCTCTCTCTCTCCACTTGATCCATATATCTTCCATATCTGCACAAAACCATCATCTTTGTCGGTCTACAAATAGGTAAAACTAAATTCAATTACACAAAAACTGAGTCTCAGCCCACAACAGCACTAAAACCACCTCCATCTGACAGGTCGCACTTTTTGACCAAATCCTGGGACAGGTGGCACTTTTCAAGCCCACACCTGCGTCCCAGGTCGCATTTTTGGCCCCAAAAAGTGCAACCTAGTCATAATGATGAGGTAGGGGTTGTTACTGACATTTAGGACCCTAATCTGAACTTTTAATCCATCAAAAACAAAGAGTAGGATTAGGCCTCTTACCTACAACTGACGGATCTCGATTCCAACGGTCGGTTTGTCCGCTACAATTACCGCAAGATTTAGGGCCTTCTCTTCTCTCCACATTCACCACAACTACACAAGCAAATGAATGTCTTTGGAGGGAAAATGCCTTATTAGAAGAAAACCCCTGTTTTTCTTTTGCCCACTGCGACCAAACCGTAGCCCCGTTTGACACACTGTCTGCACCGTTGGAAAGCTCTCATCAAGCACCCAAATGGGTATCTGTTAGTTTTTCATTTTTTGATACTTCACCAGGACACATTTTGTCCATGAAGGGTCTATTCATCTCTCCTCCAAATCGAATTTCTTCACTTACAACACTTGTACTTGGGGCACCACTTTGCCTCCTTACTTTACTTTGTTCGTGTTTATTTTCATCATGAGATACCATATTGTACTCATTTTTTTATGGTACCCCATTGGACCTTTACTGTGTGGCAGCACCATTAAGTCGCCCTTGTTTAGAGCATCTGAGTTGAGTCATCATCAGTCACGAAGTTTATCTCGAGTCCCTTTATATCCCTCTATAGCCCTCCATCCTTCATTGCTTGGTCCCTCTCTCGTGTTGCACATTATGGCCTTCAGTACCATTGTCACCTATTGCTCATGATATTGTGTCAATTGCTGCCAAGCCATTCAGGCCCTTTATGTTCTAACAAGGGAAGTCGTCCATCCGCTACTCAGTATCCCTCATTTCATCATCATCATTAGTGTCCATTTGTTAGTCGCTCTACTATTTTCTCTCGTGCCGTAGTTGGGGATCCCTTCTTGCCTCACCTATGGAAAACCTCCTTCTGTCGACATCAGCTCATTTACTCCAGCAGCCAGGTCTAGAGGGTGGTGTACCTTGGTTCGAGCTCTTTTCAGCATGATCGAGATCCGTATACTTGATGGTCTAGTGATACAACAACAACTATTAATGATTCCCAGGTGTGTGTGAGATTTCTCAACCCTCATGAGGGGGTAGCCCTACAGGTAGCCCCCCACATGCCTGGATGACTTCTTCAATACAACCTTTGATGCAGCTCCTTCCATTTGATGATGTCGGCCTCAGTCGTTTGCAGTGCCTTTTCGATTTGCATGTATCAGTCAAATTTTGCGAGCCCTTCCCCGTGTATAGGGGGAATTTGGGTTGTATTTGTATCTCATGTACTAAAACATTATTGTATAAGTCTTGACTATTATTCCAGGCACAACATGTCTGTGGGATTCATCATTCTATTTTTCTGGCTTGTATTTATGCCAGCATGTACTTTATAGTTCGGTTCCTTGTTTACTGAACATACTATTCTTTTGTACTTTGTCTCAGCGGGCATAGGTATGCCTCCCCTGCCAACTTTAGCACAGGTACCACATCATAAACTAGATACTTGTTGCACCTGTAAGTCTCGTCTCCTCAGGGTCTAGTCCTTTAGCACTTTCGACTACCTTACATTTCTCTCTCTGACTTCCCTCTTGATGTCTAGTGATTGAGTTCTTACAACGTACTTCGGTCATACAATTTTCTCCTAAAACTCATACGTTGGGGGGGCAATCTGTTACACCATTTTTTGGTCATCTAAACTATTATCATTGGATGAACCCAAGTACACCATGTAAGACCAATTTTACCCTAAGTAAAATTTCTTTCACTATGTGAAATAACTTAGTAAAACACCTTTATTAAGTTGTTTATGGTCTAAACAGGAAACCCCAAAAGGAAATAATAAAAAAATCTATATTTGTTTATATTTCTTGGTCATATTTAACCCAAAACAAGGAAATCAATTAAATAAATCCTTATTTATTTGATTATTTCCTAGGAATAAGTTATTTAAATCCTATTTAAATAATATTCCTAGTTAAATTTGACTAAATCATTTATAAATAATTAAATAAATCATTATTTATTTAATTATATCCCCACCATTTCCTTAAAATAATAGATAAATCATTTATTTATTTATTATTTATAAATAAAGGAATTGACCCAAGTCAAAAATCCTTTTCCCTCTGACAAATATAATAAAATATTCCTAAAAGGTGTTTCTAGAATTTGATTAATAATATTTTATTCATGCACCAAGTTCTAGATCGCCCTAATATTTTGTTATAAATAGAAGGGTTTTCCCCATTCATTAGTCACCTTTCATTGCATTAGATCACTCTAGATCTATACTTTTGGTCACAGTCTCCATTTTTTCTTTTTGAGCTCCCTTTGAGTTCTATGTTTGTCTAGGTTTTCTACACCAACAAGGGAGACAAATTTTAGATCTGAAATGCTTAGGACTTTCAAGAACCCATCCCATTGAGGAGAACCGGAAAATACCTTTCTTGTTTTCCTCTCAGGTGCCCCCTTTTAATATAAAAACTTCTTTCAAATATATTGTTCTTGTCTTGTCTATTGGATGCATGGAGCCATATTTTACTTTTACTGCTTAATGTCTTTTATGCTTAGATCTGGATTTGTGCAGCATTATTTGGATCAACTAACTGCAGATTTAAAGATGTTGGCAGCCGTAATTGATGTTAGGGCTATTTGTTATGCGTAGCTAAAGTGGTCTTTTTCAACAAAAGATTCATACTAACACAATAGGCACAGAAACTCTCAAAGCACAAACTTGCCAAGGACAAAATCACAAAGTACAAATTTTTCAAGAGATACAGAGCCCTTGTCTGATCAATTCTTCTGATTTTATAGCCATGGGGATCAATCAATGTGTGAATGAGGCTCATCAGAAACTTACCACCAAGGAAACGGTAAAAAATCTTCGGAATTCGCCACATTAAATGCTGGCCGCCCGCTCCTTTCAACGGTAACTTTTTCTTTTTACACGATTTTATTGTTCCAATGGCTAGTTTTCACACCTCCTATGCGCCTAGTGCACCCCTGCGCTCCTAGCGTACCTCCTCCACTCCCAGCGCACCCCTGTGTTCCCAATGTACTTCCTTAGGCTTCCAAACCTGCGACCAACCCCTACACGTACTTTATCCCATACAACTACTCCAGCCATATAGTAATTTGATCCGGTATGGTTTGAGCTAGCTACCATTGACGTATTCTAGTACCATATCTCCTCGCAGGGTAGCTAACCGGAAAGCTTCGCCATTAGTGATTTCTTTTACCACATAAGGTTCTAGCCAGTGCTGAAAAAACTTCCCTAGGTGCTTCACAAACTGGCTATCATAGAGGAGGACCAACTCTTCCTCCGAAAACATCTTTTTCCAGATATATCTGTCATGCCATGCTTTTTCCCGGGCCTTCTAAACTTGTTGATGGAAATTAGCAATGAATCGATCTTCCTCCAAAGCCACAAGTTGAGCTAAACGCTATTCCATGATATCCGACACTGCCATATTAGTAAATGCTATGATACGTTGGTTAGGAACAACATACTCCATGGGCATGATGGCTTCCTTTCTATAGACCATTTAGAATAGTGTCTTTCCTGTCAGTTTCTTGCATGTGGTGCGATAGGCCCAAAGGACTGACGGGACGTGCACGTCTCAGTCGCTACGATCAGTATTTCAGAGCTTAGTCAACGCCTGCTCCAAGATTTTATTGAAGGCTTCTACAACTCCATTCGCTTGTGGATGATACGGGGTGCTTTTCGCGTGGTGGATCTGAAACTCTTTAGGCAAAGCCTCTATGGTTTCATTAAAAAAATGTGTACCACTGTCTCTCATCAGGATCTTTGGGTGGCCAAACCTAGTTAGAATATGTTCAAAAATAAAGTGTGCAACGGTATCTGTAATGAAATCCTTCACAGCTTGTGCTTCAGCCCATTGAATCACATAATCAGTTGCAATGATGATGTAGTGCGCACCTTTCTTCTTTCCTGGTGGGTTGATGAGTCCAACAAAGTCTATAGCCCATTTTTTGAATGCTTGTAGGGCCATCTGCGGCTGTAAAGGCATTTCATCTCCGCGTGATGGTCTTCCAGTTATTTGGAAAGTGTTACAGGCTTTACAATAGTTGTGAGATTCGTGTTGCAGAGTGGGCCACCATAGCCCGACTCTCAAGATCTTCAGTGTCATCGCCCTTCCTGCGTAGTGACCTCCTGCTATGCCCCCGTGGGCTTCTGCTAAGATGGCGTGTGTTTCATGCTCTAGAACATATCTCCATAGCACTTCGTGAGCTCACAGATTATACAGATGACCTGCGATGATGGTAAAATCTCCTGTGCAAGTTATCAAATCCTTCTTCTGCTGTACTGAATACTCTGCAGGTGCCATCCCCGTAGTGAGGAAGTGGATGATGTCAGCGAAGTGTGCATCTACTACCTTAATAGAAAACAGCTGCACATCTGGCAGTCCTTCTTCTAGGTTGGTTGGTTCTTCGCCATTTTCGATCCGTGATAGGTGATCTGGCCCAGCATTCAACTTTCCCAGCTTCACGATGATCTCAAAGTCATATTCTTGAAACAACAATAGCCATCAGAATATTTCCCCACTAACACAGGCTTATTCACTAGGTATTTTAGAGCTGAGTGATCAGTGAACATCTTGAAGTGCCCGCCCAACAGATAATGTCGACACTTCTGCAAGGTGTAGACCATGGCCAGCCCCTCCCGCTCAGTAATGGAGTAGTTACGCTCCGCACTAGAGAGATTTCTACTGGAAAACGCAACTGGATGGTCAATGTCCCCTTCTCACAGCTGCGTAAGGACAACCCCCAGGGTGATCCCTGAAGCATCGACATGGACATGGAACACCTTCGCCCAGTTAGGAAAGATGAGGATAGGCACAGAGGCCATCTTCTCCTTGAGTAGCTTGAAGCTTTTCTAACACTGGTCATCCCAAAATGATACATCCTTATTCAGAAATTTCTCCATAGGTGTCGTGATCAGTGCGTACCCTTGAATAAGCTTCTTATAGTATCCTGTGTGTCCAAGGATAGAGCACAGCTATTTCTTAGTGGTAGGAACTACTAGGTTGATGATAACTGCCACCTTGGCAGGGTCGACCATCAGCCCTTGTCGACAAACTATGTGACCCAATAAGATCCCAAATGGTATGCAAAATATGCACTTCTTGATATTCAGGGAGATTTGGTGCTTTCTGCAGGCATCCAGCATCATGCGCAGGTTCAAGACATGACCCTTGACTAACCCAAATACAGTCTAATAATCAAAATATACTTCCAAGAACTTGCAGATAAATTCTTTAAATACTGCAACCACTACCCGCAAAAGATGGCAGGGGCATTCTTGAGTCCAAATGACATAATGGTGTACTGAAACGAACCCCATTCAGTGGAAAACATGGTTTTTCTGCGATCTTTAGGTGCAATCCTAATCTGATGATAGCGCGAGAACCCATCAGTGAACGACTATGCCTCTTGCCCCCCTACGTTGTCAAGAATATCATCTGAGAATGGAGTAGGAAAGGGATCATGTATGCACACATCATTCAATTTGCGCATGTCAACGTAGATCCGTATCTCTCCCTTAGTTCTTTCTCCTAAACCACCATGTGACTGACCCAATCTGACTGTTCAACTAGTTCGATGATACCTGCAACAAGCATTTTGTCAATTTCTTCCTTGAATTTTTGTTTGTGCTTAAGGTTCATTAATCGATAAGGCCACTACTTTATAGGGCACGCATGTGGTTTTATAGTGATGTGTATGAATCCTAGGTTCCTCGTGATCCCTTTGAGCTCTGAGAATTTCGTTGGGAATAATTCCTAGTATTCCGTGAGGAGTTCTGCAACTTTTCCCACAATGTCATCATCCCAATAGTCCCCAATTTTAGCTAACTTAGGTTGCGCTTCCATTCTAATAATGACTTCTCGCAGCTTCAGAGGCTTAGTGACATCGACAGTCTGCAGTGGGGGTCCTGCAACTACGTGCTCTCCCTCCAATTTTGGGATAGAGACATTTCGTGGGTTGTCATCGCACTCTTCGATTGATAAATTGCGGCAGTTGACAATATACTGCATCTGTGTTTCCCATGTTGGTACCCCATGCGCTATGCACGGGCGTGATTCATCGAAGACTAAGGCATCAATGTTTTGCAGAGCTTCATCGAGTGCCTCTGTTCCTCCTATCAACCCGAATGTCCCTACAAACTCATCCTTCAAGGTTTCTCAGTGGCGGGTGCGCTGATGTAGTTCTGCGTCTAAGTACCATGCAGTCGGGATCGGCCCCAAGGCATGAATGAATAGGTGGACCCATTCCTCTCTAGTTCTTTCACCCCATTCTCCCATCCACGTAGACAAGTGCTCACGCGGGTCGCTTGGCCCCAAGAAAGTTTTTACGTGCAAATGAGTCGGAGGTTCAAACCGTAAGATCATCATGTCATGACACTCTTCCCAATCTTGAAATGCTCCTGTATACGTGTCCCACCACCTCGCAGGAGTTGTGCGCATGGCGAGATTAAGGGCCCATAGCCTTTGTTCCCTTGGGGCTTCAGCTTCAAAGGTTCGCAGAAACTCCTTAATGCTACCCGAACCATCAAAGTAGGGTAAGTCTCTTACCTCTGAGGAAATGCACCAGAATCTCCTTGTGATCATAAGACATTGCAACGCAAAGACATCGTGTAACCGTTTCTTCCAATTTTCTATCTCCCCATCAGAGTCATAAAAAAATTCACAGTCCTTTTCCGAGCAAAGCACACCATCCGCTGTAGGATTGATCCAATCTTCATCTCGAGCAGTTAATTTATAGAGGTGATCCACATCCTCCTCTTCACACACTGGTTATGTATACTGCTTTCCTTCAGTAGGATCTAGTGGGACTATCACTCATGTACCTTCATTCTCAAACACCATGCTCCTTTTCTTTAGGTTGATAATACCTCCCATATCTATAGCCCAATCCAACCCTAGAAGCGCAGGGTAAGGGTCTACATCGTCCACACTCTGAATTAGTTCAAATTAGGCGCATATCTTAACTCCTGCGATATCTAGCATAATCTTCTACAGCTCCCCCAATGGTATGCTCTTCTGTTGGTTAACCATGTGCAACTTTATGGTAGACCATTCTATCTTAGGTTCTCTCATCCGTTGCCATGTCTACTTAGGCAGGACTTTCACATCTGATCCCAGGTCCAAGATGACCTGATCCATCTCATAGTCGTCGATCTGCGTAGTAAGCCGCATTTCTCTACCCGTGTGCCTGTTATGTTTCTATAATTTTTGAACATATTTAACTTTTGTGGGAGGGGAAGTTCTTTCCGCACATCTATCTATCAGTGTCTGAAGATTGTCCACTGCCTTTTGGTTGCGCGGAGCTTCATACATGCTTGCAGAAATGGTTTAACTTCGTCATCCGGTTTTAGGTGCGTTGGAGTCTTGGACGTAGATGCCTCATCCTTTGTAAAGTCATTGTGGGGTGCAACGAAGGTTTCCATCTCCTTCTGTAGGTCCAAGCTTTCCTGCTTGACCGCTGCTTTCCGGATAAGCGATTCAGCTACAACTTTCTCCTCAGCTCCTCCCGTAGCCATGCCGCTGCGTGTTATGACATTAACGCTTGACCCTTCATCATACGGTTCAACCTTAACCATCTACAAATTTTATGAGTTCTAGCTTGTAGAAGTAAGATTTATTTAGATTAATTTCAGAAGTTGCTTTAATTTCATTTTGCAAGTGAGAGGATTTGTTTAGTTTCATTATGTAAGTGTGAGAATATCTTATAAGTTTGGGATTATATTAAGAGTGCCAATTTTCTATTTTAGAAAGAGAGATATAGAAGTGTGAGGATCTACATTAATATATAATTTAACTTTAATAAGAAAATAATTCTAGCACATATAGTGCACTACACTTTGTCAATTTACAAGCCCTGGTCAATAATTTATGCAATCAATTCAAGACAATTAAATTGACAAACAGTGGTATAGCCTGCTATTTAAGGAACATTGTTTCCTCTCACATCCAATTTCATAAAATTGACCCCTTCAATCAATACATTTGGATCGAAATCTCTGCTTCTACCACCAATAGGATCTTTCTTTCCATCTGCTATTTCGCTCCTATCAACTCTACCTCCTATAAGAATAACAACTTGGATAAGAATTGTCCTTTCAATACTTTAGAAAAAGACATCTTCAACCTGAGGAATAAAGGTAATATCCTTTTTCTTGGGGACTTTAATGCTATAAATACTACTAACCAAGCCAATAAGTTAAGTAACGACTCTAACCCGGACCCCTTGTGGCTTGATGAAGATAGTAACTTAGCTAATAAATTCAAGAGAAAATTTGAAGACATAATCGAGAACTTATTCGGCACTGAGCTCCTCAAACTTTGGAGTTCACACGACCTAATAATTTGTAATGGTATTGACAAGTGGCCCCTCTATGGTAATATGACATGTTTCCATGGGTTGGGTAGTAGTGTCATAGATTATGTGATTTTGTACTTCCTCGTCCTCAAACGTATTACAAAATTTGAGCTACTTAATGGATTTGAGCCTGTTTCTGACCACATACCTCTATCTCTATCCCTCAATCTTGTTATGCATACCACCCACATACAGGAGACCAATGAAAGTAAAAGACATTTTCGCTTCAATAGAAGTAAAGTTGACCTCTTCTTAAGGGATTTAAAGAGGGATTTAGGATCCATGACTTATAATAACAACATCGATCAAATTTATTACCATTTCACTACTATCCTTTCCAATACCATTAGCAAGTTCTCTAATAAGACTTCATTTAAGAAAATTAATATAAATTCCAATCCATGGCATCAAAAACATTGTAAAATTTCCAAGAAAGTGATCATAGATGCTCCTAATGAAATCATTAAGCTTCAGAATATCAATCTATACAAAAATATCATCAAGAAGAAGAAAAAATCATATATTAATAAAATACAAGATTATCTTCTCCACCTTTTTAAAGCTGTGCCCATAAAATTTTGGCTAAATGTTCTTCTTCATAAAACCAAAGATAATCATTCTATCCCCTTAGAAAACTGGGAGAACTATCTTAAGAAGTTATATGATTCTCCAGACACTATGTTCACCACCTTAAGAACTCCAATTGAGGAGGATGTATTTTCTTTGGAAGACATTGAGTCTGGTATTAATAAGCCCGCTAATGGGAAAGCTAAAGAAATTGAAGGATACCAAGCTAAGATCCTTAAAATGAGAAGATATATCTTCATTCCTCATCTCCACAGGCTTCTCAAGTTGGTTGTAACACATGGCTTCCCTCAGCCTTGGATGCAAAGCCTTATTGTGCCTATCTTTAAAAATAAGGACAAAATAATTCCATCTAACTTCAAGACCATTATGATTAACCACATCCTAGCTAAGATTTATGGGCTCATTTTGGAAAATAAGCTTAGCCTTTGGCTTGAAAGCCAAAGCAAAAGAGCTAAAAGGAAATTTGGTTTTAGGAGACATCACTCGACTATCAACCATCTTGTCACTCTCAAAATCATTATGGAGGAATGTCACAATAGTAAAGCCAATCTCTTCTGTTGTTTTGTGAACTTTAGAAAATATTTCGACACTCTTCCTCGAGATAAGCTTTGGGAGAGACTTAAAGAGAGCATGGTCCCTCTTGAGTTGAGGATTTTTGTGATCCTTCTCTATGATACCATCACTACCAAGCTTAAGACCAACGAGGGGTGGTTTAAAGAAATAATGCAATATCGAAGTTAAGCAAGGGTTTCCCCTATCCACTATCCTTTTTGGCATATACATCGATAAAATTGAGGAGTGTCTAGAATCTACGGGATGCAAGGGCATCGAGCTTGTTGGTGTTCTCATTACTCTTCTCCTTTATGTCAAAGATATCATTCTTCTTGCAAAAATCCATGATGACCTTGAAAATTAGCTTCAGACTCTTCATGTCTACTGCTCCAAGATGGGTATGATAGTTAATACTGACAAGACCAAAGACATGATCATTAAATCCAAAGAGATCACCCATGGTAGTTTCATGTATAATAACCAGTGCTTAGAGTAGGTTTCTTCTTATAAAAATTTGGGCATTGACTTCCCTCATCAACTTAATTGGAATTATAACATCGAGAAAATGATTATTGGAGGCTAGAAAGCTTATTATGAGCTTGAAAACAACTGTAAGTTGGTCGATATTTACATTTGGAGTAAAAATAGGTTCCACTTTGAGACTCTTGACACCCTTGTTGTCTTATACGGTTGTGAAGTTTAGGGTTGCAGTATATCCAAAGAGTCATGGAGGAATATTGAGATGATTCAAAAACAGTTCATAACCTACAACCTGAAGATCAAGGGAAATACTCCCTATCCTATCCTCTTGATCGAAGCTAGTTTGTCCCCCATTGAAAGTATGGCTATGTTTAGATATCTTATGTATAAGAAGAAGCTTTACAACTTGGAATCCAAAAGGCTCCCCAAAATTTCCTCTAACTTTAGTCAAAACCCCCACCTTCTCATCAAGTGCGGGTGGCATAAGGATGCCCAGTCTTGGCTCAACCATTGGTGAATTAAGGAGGAGCTCAATATGGGAAGAAAATATAGTGTCAAAAATACTATTACCTCCAAGTTTAAGGGCAAGTTGCAGGAGGACCACGAGCTGGAGGGTAAAAGGAAGCTTTGATATTATAAGGAAGTGATCAAACTCAGGGAAAATTTTAGGGGCTAATATTCGTAGGTGGGCTAATTTTCCATGCTTTTTCCAAAAAAATGATTCGCCAATTTTCATTTATTTTTAAATTGATTCGCCCAAATATTATAGTATAAAATTATTTTACCCTAAAAATCGCCAAAATTTTATATATACTAATATAAAATTATTAGAAAAGTAAATATTTTTACAAAAATAACATAAAACTTTTTACAATTTACATATGGGGGGCTACTAAGATTCGCCAAGGTTTCTAAACTTTAAAATAGATGTCCATCCTTAAAATTTTCCCTGATCAAACTCACTCTTGATAATCAAAATTATCTCTCTCTGCTAACCAAAAATAAGAAAAAATGAACATCGTTAGGATAAGAACTAATTCTCATGAGCTTCAGAGTGAGATCAGACAATGTTCTATTCCCAAGACTCCCTAGAATGATAGAATTTGTCAGATTTGTGAGACTAAGCAGGTGGAAGATGAAAAACACTTCCTTTTAGATTGCATGACTCTTACTCACATATGCTCTCAATTCTCTAACATCTTCCACACTTCCAATCTTCTTGACGTATTAAGCCAACCCACCTATAGTGATCTTAGAGTCCTCCTTTCCCTTCTCTTCGATCATAGAAACAAGATTTTGAAGACTCAAACTTAGATTCGTTTTTGAGGTCAGATAGGCCGCATTGGTCTTAGTGGATGTTAATCATCATCATCATCATTAGAATTTTTTATAATTAGTAATAATAATAAAGATATTATAATTTAGCTTTTATGATATTTTTAATTTTTACCATAGTGAGATGACGACTATATATGTTTATCGATGATTTAATTTATATGATTATACTAGTTTGTAAAATTGCATTTAAAGGTGGATGTAGGAAATAATTGTCTACCAACTCTTCTTGCTTCAAATGATGTGAAATGCTTATAACCCTTTATAATTAAATTTATAATTAACCCTCTATATAAAAACATGTCATATATTTCCTTAAATGAAATGTAATGTAACAATGTTTTTAAAAAGACATTTAACCAATACAATATCTCTTCCATTGACTTCTTTCATCAAATAATATTTATGCAACTACCATATATACCTGAATGTTGTATTCAAATAAACTTGAAAATATTTAATAAAAATTGTGTTAAAAAATCTATTATATAGAGGATAATACAGTGTTTTTAAGAAAAGTATCTATTTATAATAAATGTACATATAAATGTGTATTTTCATTTATTTTTCATTTTATTAAAATAAGACAAAGCATAAATATAATTTTGATCAATATGGATAATTTTAAGGATAGTGGCTAGTCTTAGTCTCTTAGTTTAAATATAGCTAAATTCAAATTAATGTTAAGGTTTACAATCCAATCAATTTAAGTTTTACTGATTGGTAAATTGAAATATTCTGTTAATTATAATTCTGTATTGTGAAGTGGAGAATCCAATCCTATCCAATTGCAATAATAATAATTTCGTTGAAAAAGTTCTATAAAAAGTAATATATTTTATGTATAAAGTATAAATAAATATATTCTAAAAATCAATTGTTCTTTCTAACAAATATATATATATATATATATATATATATATATATATATATATATATATAGATAAACTAAATAATATATATATATATATATATATATATATATATATATATATATATATTAAAAATAAAATTACTTTATTTAATTTATTGTTAATAATTTTTTATACCAATAATGTGTTTATGGAAGAGTCATATATAATTAAGGCAAATTTTCCAAATCACTGGGGTATAGCTTATCTTTATTTTTATTCTTTTGCTCTCCATTTTATTTTGTTCAAATCCTTTGTCCATCAAACACTGTGAGTTGAATAAAAATAGATTTTCTATAAAGATAAAAATAGATTCTTTATAAAGTATATTGTGAAAAAAAGGAAAAGAAGAGCTATTAAGTTGAATATAAGCTTCAAATTTGTTTGGAAAATTATGAAAAATTTGGTAAGATTTTAATAATGTCTGACAAGATTTTTTGTAAATTTAAATTACAATTGTCAAATTTCAAGATTTTAAGTATCACTGGAGTTTTTGTTGGTGCTAAATCTATTTCTGTCATAATTTCAGATTACACTGTTTATTTTTATTATATTTTAAGTATCAGTGAAACTTTTAATAATGCTAAATTTATTTCCACCATAAAAAGAAAAAATAAATTTAAACATTCCGATTACACTGTTTTTTTTTTTTGTGAGATTATTTTTTGACAGTCTGGGCAAATTTAGAGCCTCCGTAGACGACCGGACTTCTTAACTTGGTAAACAAAGACTTTGAGAGATGAATGGGGCGTTTAACTCTGTATAAGCAAATTGATATCTGGCCTTTAAGTTTCAATAAAGTTATTCAAAGTCCAATAAATGAAGACTTTAAAGTTATTGAGTTTCAATAAAATTATTTAACAAGTCCAATAAAAAAATACTTTAAAGTTATTAAGTAATTTCAATAAAGTTATTTAACAATTTCCTCGCGCCTTCTTGTCATTTGGGCCCTCCACCCACTCAAACTTCCAATTCTCCATAGCCATTCTATTTCTATTTTAGATGTGATTGAAGACGACCCATAAAGATTCTTCCAAAGTCTTTCCATCTCCTGTCATGCAAGGCCCACCACCCACCCACCATATTGTGGTGTGTAACACAGCATTGCCAGAAGAGAATCAAATCTGGGGGTGGCTTAATTTTCCAAAAAGAAGAGAATCAAATCTGGGGGTGGCTTAATTTTCCAAAAAGAAGAGCGCACTAACATTAATTAAATCCAAAAACGTGCAGGCTTGGCAGAAGATAATCAAATCTTTTCCGATATCTTGGGGATGGGTTAATTTTCGAAAAAGAAGAGCGCACTCACATTAATTAAAATAAAATAATGAAAATAATTTTATAAAAATAAAATAAAAGTGGTTTATGGTATTGATGTAAGATATTAAGAATTTATGATATGGACTCATAGTATTCATGTAGAAAATAGTTTATTTAAAAAGATAAATTAAATCAATTTAGATTCAACTTAATTCTTGATCTGCAAATGTCTATAAAAATCAAATTTATTCATATGCAAAACCCTTCCTCTATACACTACTAAAATTTAAAATTAAAATGAGTTTAAATCAATAATAATAAAATTATAATTTAATTCAAAAATTTCATTTACCAATTATTAAAAAATAAAAATATAAAATAAATTCTTATCAAATTCTCTAGGCTTCAAATGATGTGAAATGCTCGTAACCCTTTACAATAAAATTTTGGGTCATATATTTGGGCAAATGGTGTGCAATGAAATAATATTTTTAAAAGACCATTTAACCAATACACTATCTATTATATAGAATTCTTTCATCAAATAATTTTTATACAACTACCATATATATGTATATGTAAGTGTTATATTCAAGTAAGCTTGAAAATATTTAATAAAAATTGTTTTCACAAAATTTTAATATATAAAGAATA
Organism: Pinus albicaulis; assembly: GCA_034641835.2. Lineage (NCBI taxonomy): Eukaryota > Viridiplantae > Streptophyta > Pinopsida > Pinales > Pinaceae > Pinus > Pinus albicaulis. The sequence goes on from JAXQQM020082430.1 coordinate 124,195, forward strand.
ATATAATTTTTAAGGATTGTGTATATTTATATTTTTTTGAAAAAAGTATAAATATAATTTTGGATGGATAAATGTAATTTTAGTGATGCATTTTATTTTTGTGTTATAGTATTTAAGAATTAGTACATTTCTTCATTTTGATTATATTAGGTAAATGTGAAAATGTACACTTGTATTTATATGGTGTAATTTGTTATTTAATAATTTGTATGGCAATTTCATAATTATACTAGGTAAATGCGAAAAGATAAACATAGATTTAGAGATGTTGTTGAGGCCTTGTAATTTATAAGATTGGTAAGAATAAACGACAGAGGACAACATCAAACCACTTGGGAGTCCAGGACCTAGCCTTCCTAGACTCAAAGAGGGATTTCTCTGTTTTTATGATTTAGCTTGATAATTATAAATGCTAATATTAGGCTAGTTATAGAAATTATGAAGGTTGTTTGTTTTGATTGATTGGGTGGTTGGACAAATATGTTAGCCACCTATAAATTTTGTCATACCCAATGGTGGCTAATTTTGTCTTTAAGACTTCAAAAGATAGTTTCCTTTGAAAACTTATCATTTTTTAAAGTCTTATGATGATAATTACCCTTTGAGTTAATCTTCACTGCTGTTTCACTATTAATCCTAAAGTACCTATTGTTTGCTAAAAAGAAACTGCTTATAAGGCTCCTTTCTCCATTTTTTCACTTCACCATTTCACTCTTAAAAAACTCCATTTTCCCCTTTATTTCCTTCACAATTTTCCCCTTCTTTCCTTCATTCAACCTCTAAATCACCAAAACCCTCTTTTTAAACCTTATATATCCCTTTGATTTGGTTTAAATCCCTTCATTTTACCTACCGAAACATCATTTGGCTTAAAAAAACCCTGTTTAAGCCTAATAAACAGTCTTTCGCGCTATATAGGTCTTAATCCCCCGAGGGCTTATATCCATTAGCCCTTTTCCTCCATATGGTCGAAGCCCCGCAATCGGGCGCTCAAAACACAAAGCCTCCGTGCCAAAACCCTTTTTTCCTTTGTTTTTTCATTACCCCGACGATATGATTTTAAACAAATCTAGACCGTTGATCTACATAGATCAACGACCATCGGGCCCCATCCTTCCGCCCGATCACCTTCCTTTCCTTTCTTCTCCTTTCAACATATCTGCCTCCTCTTTTAATCCCGACCGTTTGTCGAAAAGATCTAACGATCGGGACTTAACCCGATCTCACCCATTTGATCCGCTACACGACAAAGCCACTGATGCAATCGTTGGTCCCACCATACTTCCTCTGTGTAGCTTGCCCTCCATCACGTTCAACCCGGACCATTGGATCTCGAGCCTTTAATTTGACGGTCAATGCGCAATATGGCGCGACTTTCGACCCCCCTCCTTCACCATGCTACTTCCACATGAAATGGGCAGTATTTGGAGGGACGCATGTCAGGTAATGTATGGAATCACGTTTTTTCGACCAAAATCATAAATCGCCTGAGCGCTGCGCGAAAACCATTAATGGTTTTCAAAAACCACCATTCCTCGATTCGCGTCATATTTCGAATTTGAAACCCTATTTCTATGTTTACCATGGAAACCCATCCTCCGCTGCACTTCTTCGTCCTCAAGCATTTTTCGCTGCCTCCATTAAAACCTCTGAAACGTAGTATACCATTTTCGCAGGATTTTTTAATGAGTTTTTTTGTGTTTTGCAGGGTTAAGTGGTGGTTAATTTGTGTTTTTCCACAGTCACAGATAGGTGACCATATGAGTACAGGGTGACGATCCTATGTCTTATATTCGCAAAGAAAGGAACCATCAGGGTTTTGGACTCTAAATTGCATCGATGGATCACGATCCTCGATCCCAGATGAAACCCTCCAACTGCATAAAGCCACCTGTATAAACAAAGCAGCAAAGTGTATTAGTGTACAGAATTAACGAGTAAAGAAGATTAAAGCCAAAGCCTGAAGATCAGGGTTTTAATCCTCAGGTTTAAAGAGATAAAGACAGTATTAAAGAACAAAGACCTGAAGATGAGAATTAAGGCTAATTAAGTCTAAACACAGACCAAAAGCAAATTAAAAGTGTTTTAAGGTAAAACAAAGAGATATATCAGTCCGAAAGGCCTCCACTGCCACATCAGAGGCTATTTATCCTCTTCAGCTAAGAAAGTGCCACCTGCAGCCTCAAATAAATCAAAAGAAGGCATAGTTATTTCTTTAGTCAGTGATATATTTTCCAGAGTTATTGCCAGCCTACCTAAAGAGTTTTAAAGTCAACAAAATCTGTTGAAGATTGCAACAAGAAACAGTGAAGGAGGCATCCTGAAACATCTTTCTTGATCCTAGTTGGAAAGTGATCACCTAAACTAGGTGGGGACCACACAGGTGATTTTTGTCACAAAGTCTATTTTTAGACTATGTCTATTTTTAGACATATGGATCATGGTATATGAGTTGCAGGATGCTATTTGTGGATGGTTGGTCAATTTGGTAAAAATATATGGACCTCTATTTTTAGACATACTGGGCGGAGTCTATCTTTAGACTGCCAGTCTAAAAATAGAACAGTCGAATATTATTAGCTCTTAATAATATTTGAACTATAAACATTATCTTATCCTCTTGTAGCACTTCATTTCGAGCTACGGATGTGGCACATGCAGCTGACAGAAGGAATTACGCTATTCCTAGGGTTTAGTTGAGCTATTGCATGGTTGACTTCAGTTAGAACTCATGTGGCAGAGTTTGGTGGAGTTGATGAGGCAGTTGATGGAGTTGTGTTCGATTTAACTTAGTTGAACTAGTTGTATTTAGTCTAACTGATAAATACACTAGTGATGAGTGGTGTGAATTAATTATTAATTAATTCACTAATTATTAACTCATAAATCAACTAAAGAATACATCAGTTAACTGCAATGCATGGACAGTTCAGTGGAGACGAGTGTTAGAGGTGGGTGAAAGGGTGAGTCTACTATCAGTTGTGACTATAGCTGTGCATGAGATTTGCACACACATTGATTGAGATTTCCAATGAGGATTGCGTAGTACAAGCCAGTGGGATTCGAACTTGGATCTCATCATTATTCATCTTGGATTGCGCAGTAGAGGCAGGCAGACAGGTGGAAGAGATTTGAACTTGTGACTTGTTCATATATGAGCTAGTTTGTGTGTAGCATGTGAGATAGTGCTGAGAGCTGTGAGGAGCTTTGTGCTATGTATTATTACATGTTCTCTATCATTATAATATACAGATAGTTGGGGGTTTTCAGCTGTAAGCTTTCCCCATTACATACTGTGTTATATGTGTGCTTGATTATGTTTTAATGTGCGCATGCGACTGCTTCTAATTTCCACAAATTGATGATCAATTGTAGAAGAGGTTATGTATTATGCATGAAGCTCAAATAGTGTGTAATCAGGATAATCTCTGTGAATAATTCATCTATTATTCAAATTTCTACATGGTATCGGAGCGAAATTGATCATCGGATCTATTACAGTGATTACATTTTATTTCGGTAGACAGAGTCTGTACGAGGGCCAGGTAGCCTCTGGATCCATCCTTTCTTTGAAAGGTGATATATCCAATAAATGCCCCTACATTCGATCTCTGTGCTAGAAATACCTTTTTCTCACAGATCAGAAGCGGTTGAGTTTTGAGCTAGTGGAATTCAAATTTGCAGCAGTGTTTTCTTGGTGTCGAAGTCAAAATGTCTTTCAACGGATTGCGATTGGAGTATGCCCTTGAGGGCAGCTCGAATTATGTTGCATGGAAGGATAGGATGGAAGCGGTGTTAGATGACAATGGGCTGAAGGAGTTCATAGATGCTGAAGTCCCAAAGCCTACTGATGCTACTCAAGTTGAGGCTTGGCAAAAGAAGACAACAAAATGTCGAAGGATTCTGTTGGAGGGCATGAAGGATCACATTGTATCCAGCCTGCATGGAAAAGCTTCTCCATACTTGATGTGGAAAGCATTGACAGATTTATTCCAAAGCAAGAGCGACCAGAGGAAGTTGGCGCTCAAGGATAAACTCAAGAAAATAAAGATGGAGAAGAATGACACTATTCCGGTATACTTGACAAAGTTTGTCCACTGCAGGGATGAGCTTGGGAGTGTAGGAGTTAGTGTGGATGATGAGGACTTGGTGAGCTTGGCTCTCCTTGGGCTTTCGAAGAGTTGGCATTCCTATGAGGACTCTGTCAATGGTCGGGAAAAATTGCCAGGATGGGAGCGACTTTGGTCGGATCTTGTGCAACAGGAGATAAGGCGGAGTACCAGGGATGGATCTTCATCAAAGGCATCTGATGAAGAGGATTGCGCTTTGGCTGCCAAAGCAAGGAAGGGGAAGGGCAAGAAGAATGCTTCTCAATCTGGTGCGGATGGTAAAGAGCGTGACATGTCCAAAGTGAAGTGTTTTCACTATCACGAACATGGACATTACGCCACGAATTGTCCACAGAAGAAGAAGAACAAGCAGGTTGCTGGAGCTGCAGCTGGTGAGGCTCTTGCCTCGCAATTTGAGCTGGACTTCTCATTGATCGCATGCATGGTGTCTAGTGCATCGGGATCGGGGTGGTATTTTGATAGTGGCGCTTCCTTTCAAATGACAGGAGATGTGAATCCTTTCAGTGACTTGGTGGAGAAAGATCTCCAGTTGCATGTTGAGTTGGGCGACAATGGACGATACAATGCGACCAGCATTGGTACCATAACCTTTCAGAGGGAGTCAGGTAAACTCATTCTTTTACAAGATGTAGTGCATGTTCCAGGTTTAAAGAAGAATTTGATCTCAATCACAATATTAGAGGATAAAGGGTATGATGTTGTCTTTAGTGAAGGAAAAGTTTTCCTTCGGCACAAGGAAATAGGACAAGTCAAGAAGGTTGGGATTCAAGCAAAGAATCTCTACAGACTTGAAGTAGATGTGATGTCTACGGAGCTTCCTACTGTTGGGAAGTGCGAGAAAGACATGAAATTGATGCTTGAGAGGGAGCAAGTTTTGCATGCAGGTAAAAGTGAACCTCGGGATGTGGAGCAACCACAAGATGAGGATCATGGAGTGGAAGAAACCACTCATGCAGAGAAATTTCGTGCCAGATGGGCAGAGGGAGTGCATGCAGCTATACCACCAGGTGAGAGGTGGGGCGACATGCATGATTAATCCCAAGAGGAGATTTCTGGGTAGGATTCATGAGATGGTGTGGATCTCATGAATTGAACCTGGCTACGAGGTGCCCACAGCGTAGCAATAGCATGATCAGTTGGATTGATGCAGCCAGTTCAAAGTGACAGTGTCGGATACTGGAGCATGGATCAGAGTTGACAGCAAGTGCAGAGTGCATGGGTGCAAGAGTTCAACAACGCAGTGGTTCCTGTTGACATGTGCAGTTCGTACCAGACAAATTTGAAGAATTTGATGATAGATGCATCAGACTGATTGAGTTTTTTGGAGCCTATTCAGTTTCATAAGAGTTGCAGAGTAGATGCATGGAGTTGCATGGCGCTTGTGAAGGTTGCAGGGCGAATGCATGGAGTTGCATGTCGCATGCAAAGACAGTCCTTTCTTGTTGAGAGGGAGTGTTGAAGATTGCAACAAGAAACAGTGAAGGAGGCATCCTAAAACATCTTTCCTGATCCTAGTTGGAAAGTGATCACCTAAACTAGGTGGGGACCACACAGGTGATTTTTGTCACAAAGTCTATTTTTAGACATATGGATAATGGTCTATGAGTTGCAGGATGCTATTTATGGATGATTGTTCAAGTTGGTAAAAATAGATGGACCTCTATTTTTAGACATTGGGCGAAATCTATTTTTAGACTGCCAGTCTAAAAATACAGAACGATCGAATATTATTAGCTCTTAATAATATTTGGACTATAAACATTATCTTATCCTCTTGGCACACTTGATTTGAGCTACGGATGTGGCACATGCGGTGACAGAAGGAATTTTTATACAACTACTGTATATATGTATATGTAAGTGCTATATTCAAGTAAGTTTGAAAATATTTCATAAAAATTGTTTTCACAAAATTCTAATATATAAAGGATAATATAACTTTTAAGGATGGTGTATATTTATATTTTTATCTTTTAGAAAAAGTATAAATATAATTTTGGATGGATAAGTGTAATTTTAATGATGCATTTTAGTTTTTGTGTTATAGTATTTAAGAATTAGTACAATTCTTCATTTTGATTGTATTAGGTAAATGTGAAAATGTAAAGTTGTATTTACATGGTGTAATTTGTTATTTAATAATTTGTATGGCAATTTCATAATTATACTAGGTAAATGTGAAAAGATAAACATAGATTTAGAGATGTTGTGGCTTTGTAATTTATAATATTGGCAAGAATAAATGACATAGGACAACATCAAACCACTTGGGAGTCCACGACCTAGCCTTTCTAGACTCACAGAGGGCTCTCTCTATTTTTATGATTTAGCTTGATAATTATAAATGCTAATATTAGGCTAGTTATAGAAATTATGAGATTGTTTGTTTTGATTGATTGGGTGGTTGGACAAATATGTTAGCCACCTATAAATTTTGTCATACCCAATGGTGGCTAATTTTGTCTTTAAGACTTCAAAAGATAGTTTCCTTTGAAAACTTATCATTTTTTAAAGTCTTATGATGATAATTACCCTTTGAGTTAATCTTCACTGCTGTTTCACTATTAATCCTAAAGTACCTATTGTTTGCTAAAAAGAAACTGCTTATAAGGCTCCTTTCTCCATTTTTTCACTTCACCATTTCACTCTTAAAAAACTCCATTTTCCCCTTTATTTCCTTCACAATTTTCCGCTTCTTTCCTTCATTCAACCTCTAAATCACCAAAACCCTCTTTTTAAACCTTATATATCCCTTTGATTTGGTTTAAATCCCTTCATTTTACCTACTGAAACATCATTTGGCTTTAAAAAACCCTGTTTAAGCCTAATAAACAGTCTTTTGCGCTATATAGGTCTTAATCCCCCGAGGGCTTATATCCATTAGCCCTTTTCCTCCATATGGTTGAAGCCCCGCAATCGGGCGCTCAAAACACAAAGCCTCCGTGCCAAAACCCTTTTTTCCTTTGTTTCTTCATTACCCCGATGATATGATTTTAAACAAATCTGGACCGTTGATCTACATAGATCAACGACCATCGGGCCCCATCCTTCCGCCCGATCACCTTCCTTTCCTTTCTTCTCCTTTCAACATATCTGCCTCCTCTTTTAATCTCGACCGTCTGTAAAAAAGATCTAACGATCGGGACTTAACCCGATCTCACCCATTTGATCCGCTACACGACAAAGCCACTGATGCAATCTTTGGTCCCATCATACTTCCTCCGTGCAGCTTGCCCTCCATCACGTTCAACCCGGACCATTGGATCTCGAGCCTTTAATTCGACGGTCAATGCGCAATATGGCGCGACTTTCGACCCCCCTCCTTCACCATGCTACTTCCACATGAAATGGGCAGTATTCGGAGGGACGCATGTCAGGTAATGTATGGAATCACGTTTTTTCGACCAAAATCATAAACCACCTGAGCGCTGCGCGAAAACCATTAATGGTTTTCAAAAACCACCATTCCACGATTCGCGCCATATTTCGAATTTGAAACCCTGTTTCTATGTTTACCATGGAAACCCATCCTCCGCTGCACTTCTTCGTCCTCAAGCATTTTCCGCTGCCTCCATTAAAACCTCTGAAACGTAGTATACCATTTTCGCAGGATTTTTTAATGAGTTTTTTGTGTTTTGCAGGGTTAAGTGGTGGTTAATTTGTGTTTTTCCACAGTCACAGACAGGTGACCATATGAGTACAGGGTGGCGATCCTATGTCTTATATTCGCAAAGAAAGGAACCAGCAGGGTTTTGGACTCTAAATTGCATCGATGGATCACGATCCTCGATCCTAGATGAAACCCTCCAACTGCATAAAGCCACCTGTATAAACAAAGCAGCAAAGTGTATTAGTGTACAGAATTAATTGGACTCTAAATTGCATCGATGGATCACGATCCTCGATCCTAGATGAAACCCTCCAACTGCATAAAGCCACCTGTATAAACAAAGCAGCAAAGTGTATTAGTGTCTGAGTGTTAACGAGTAAAGAAGATTAAATTAAGCCAAAGCTTTGAAGACTTGAAGATCGAGTTTTAATCATTCTAATTTAAAGAGATAAAGACAATATTAAAGAACAAAGACACGAAGATGAGGATTAAGGCTAATTAAGTCTAAGCACGGACCAAAAGCAAATTAAAAGTGTTTTAAGGTAAAAAAAAAGAGATATATTGAGTGAAAGGAATAAAATTGCCACATCGAGGCTATTTTTCCTCTTCAGTGAAAATTCTCTATGACCTCAAATAAATCAAAAGAAAGGCATATTTCTTTAGTCGATGATACATTTTCGATTGTGCGGCCTACCTAAAGTTTTAAAGTCAACAAAATCTGGTAAGAAGATTATAACAAAGCTTGATGAAGGAGAGCATCCACAGAAACATCTTTCACAGTCCTAGTTGGAAAGTGATCACCTAAACATTTTGGGGACCACATAGTGATTTTGATTAAAGTCTATTTTTAGACTATGTCTATTTTTAGACATATGGATCATGGTCTATGAGTTGCAAGATGCTATTTATGGATGATTGGTAAAGTTGGTAAAAATAGATGGACCTCTATTTTTAAACATTGGGCGGAGTCTATTTTTAGACTGCCAGTCTAAAAATAGATTAGTCGAATATTATTAGCCCTTAATAATATTTGGACTATAAACATTATCTTATCCTCTTGGAGCACTTCAGTTCGAGCTACGGATGTGGCACATGCAGCTGACAGAAGGAATTACGCTATTTCTAGGGTTTAGTTGAGCTATTGCATGGTTGACTTCAGTTAGAACTCATGTGGCAGAGTTTGGTGGAGTTGATGAGACAGTTGATGGAGTTGTGTTCGGTTTAACTTAGTTGAACTAGTTGTATTTAATCTAACTGATAAATACACTAGTGATGAGTGGTGTGAATTAATTATTAATTAATTCACTAATTATTAACTCATAAATCAACTAAAGAACACATCGGTTAACTCAGTGCATGGACAGTTCAGTGGAGACAAGTGTTAGAGGTGGGTGAAAGGGTGAGTCTACTATCAGTTGTGACTATAGCTGTGCATGAGATTTGCACACAGATTGATTGAGATTGCCAATGAGGATTGCGTAGTACAAGCCAAGGGGATTCGAACTTGGATCTCATTCATTCTCATCTTGGATTGCGCAGTAGAGGCAGGCAAACAGTGGAGGAGATTTGAACCTGTGACTTGTTCAGATCTGAGCTAGTTTGTGTGTAACAATTGGAGATAGTGCTGAGAGCTTGTGAGGAGTTTGTGCTATGTATTGTTACATGGTCTCTATCATTATAATATACAGATAGTTGGGGGTTTTCAGCTGTAAGCTTTCCCCATTACATACTGTGTTATATGTGTGCTTGATTATGTTTTAATGTGCGCATGCGACTGCTTCTATTTCCACAAATTGATGATCAATTGTAGAAGAGGTTATGTATTATGCATGAAGCTCAAATAGTGTGTAATGCAAGAAGCTCAAATAGTGTGTAATCAGGATAATATCGGTGAATAATTCAACTATTATTCAAATTTCTACATGGTATCAGAGCGAAAATTGATCATCGGATCTATTACAGTGATTACATTTTATTTCGGTAGACAGAGTCTATAAGTAGGCCAAGTAGCCTCTAGATCCATCCTTTCTTTGAAAGGTGATATATCCAATAAATTCCCCTACAGTTGATCTCTGTGCTAGAAATACTTTGTTCTCACAGATCAGGAGCGGTTGAGTTTTGAGCTGGTGGAATTCGAATTTGCAGCAGTGTTTTCTTGGTGTCGTAGCTGAAATATCTTTCAATAGATTTTGATTGGAGTATGCCCTTGAAAGCAGCTCGAATTATATTGCATGGAGAGACAGGATGGAGGCAGTGTTAGATGATAATGGTTTGAAGGAGTTCATAGAAGCTGAAGTCCCAAAGCCTACTTCTGGCGATGCTGCTGTTCTGGAGGCATGGCAAAAGAAGACAACAAAATGTTGAAGGATTCTGTTGGAGGGCGTGAAGGATCACATTGTGTCCAGCCTGCATGGTAAGGCTTCTCCATTCTTGATGTGGAAAGCCTTGACAGATTCATTCCAAAGCAATAGTGACCAAAGGAAGTTGGCGCTCAAGGATAAACTCAAGAAGATAAAAATGGAGAAGAATGACACTATTCCGGTATACCTGACAAAGTTTGTCCACTGCAGGGATGAGCTTGGGAGTGTAGGAGTTAGTGTGGATGATGAGGAATTTGTGAGCTTGGCTCTCCTTGGGCTTTCGAAGAGTTAGCATTCCTATGAGGACTCTGTCAATGGTCGGGAAAAATTGCCAGGATGGGAGCGACTTTGGTCGGATCTTGTGCAAGAGGAGATAAGGCAGAGTACCAGGGATGGATCTTCATCAAAGGCATCTGATGAAGAGGATTGCGCTTTGGCTGCCAAAGCAAGGAAGGGGAAGGGCAAGAGAATGCTTCTCAATCTGGTGCGGATGGTAAAGAGCGTGACATGTCCAAAGTGAAGTGTTTTCACTATCGCGAACACAGACATTACGCCACGAATTGTCCACAGAAGAAGAAGAACAAGCAGGTTGCTGGAGCTGCAGCTAGTGAGGCTCTTGCCTCGCAATTTGAGCTGGACTTCTCATTGATCGCATGCATGGTGTGTAGTGCATCGGGATCGGGGTGGTATTTTGATAGTGGGGCTTCCTTTCACATGACAGGAGATGTGAATCCTTTCAGTGACTTGGTGGAGAAAGATCTCCAGTTGCATGTTGAGTTGGGCGACAATGGACGATACAATGCAACCGTCATTGGTACCATAACCTTTCAGAGGGAGTCAGGTAAACTCATTCTTTTACAAGATGTAGTGCATGTTCCAGGTTTAAAGAAGAATTTGATCTCAATCGCAATGTTAGAGGATAAAGGGTATGAAGTTGTCTTCAGTGAAGGAAAATTTTTCCTTCGGCACAAGGCAACAGGACAAGTCAAGAAGGTTGGGATTCGAGCAAAGAATCTCTACAGACTTGAAGTAGATGGGATGTCTACGGAGCTTCATACTGTTGGGAAGTGCAAGAAAGACATGCAATTGATGCTTGAGAGGGAGCAATTTTTTGCATGCAGGTAATAGTGAACCTCGGGATGTGGAGCAGCCACAAGATGAGGATCATGGAGTGGAAGAAACCACTCATGCAAAGAAATTTCGTGCCAGATGGGCAGAGGGAGTGCATGCAGCTATACCACCAGGTGAGAGGTGGGGCGACATGCATGATTAATCCCAAGAGGATATTTCTGGGCAGGATTCATGAGATGGTGTGGATCTCATGAATTGAACTTGGCTACGAGGTGCCCACAGTGCAGCAGTAGCATGATCAGTTGGATTGATGCAGGCAGATCAAAGTGACAGTGTCGGATACTGGAGCGCGGATCAGAGTTGACAGCAAGTGTAGAGTGCATGGGTGCAAGAGTTCAACAGCGCAGTGGTTCCTGATGACATGTGCAGTTGGTACCAGCAGAAGTCGAAGACTTTGATGATAGATGCATCAGATTGATTGAGTTTTTTGGAGCCTATTCAGTTTCAGAGGAGTTGCAGAGCAGATGCATGGAGTTGCATGGCGCTTGTGAAGGTTGCAGGGCGAATGCATGGAGTTGCATGTCACATGCAAAGACAATCCTTTCTTGTTGAGAGGCAGTGTTGAATATTGCAACAAGAAACAGTGAAGGAGGCATCCTGAAACATCATTCCTGATCCTAGTTGGAAAGTGATCACCAAAACTAGGTGGGGGCCACACAAGTGATTTTTGTCGCAAAGTCTATTTTTAGACTATGTCTATTTTTAGACATATGGATCATGGTCTATGAGTTGCAGGATGCTATTTATGGATGATTGTTCAAGTTGGTAAAAATAGATGGACCTCTATTTTTAGACATTGGGCGGTTTCTATTTTTAGACTGTCGGGCTAAAAATAGAACAGTCAAATATTATTAACCCTTAATAATATTTAGACTATAAAAATTATCTTATCCTCTTGGAGCACTTCAGTTTGATGCTTGGATGTGGCACATGCAGCTGAAAGAAGGAAATACGCTTTTCCTAAGGGTTAGTTGAGCTATTGCATGGTTGACTTCAGTTAGAACTCATGTGGCAGAGTTTGGTGGAGTTGATGAGACAGTTGGTGGAGTTGTGTTCGGTTTAACTTAGTTGAACTAGTTGTATTTAGTCTAACTGACAAATACACTAGTGATGAGTGGTGTGAATTAATTGTTAATTAATTCACTAATTATTAACTCATAAATCAACTAAAGAACACATCAGTTAACTGCAATGCATGGACAGTTCAGTGGAGACCAGTGTTAGAGGTGGGTGAAAGGGTGAGTCTACTATCAGTTGTGACTATAGCTGTGCATGAGATTTGCACACACATTGATGGAGATTTCCAATGAGGATTGCGCAGTACAAGCTAGGGGATTCGAACTTGGATCTCATTCATTCTCATCTTGGATTGCGCAGTAGAGGCAGGCAGACTTGTGGAGGAGATTTGAACCTGTGACTTGTTCAGATCTGAGCTAGTTTGTGTGTAACAATTGGAGATAGTGCTGAGAGCTTGTGAGGAGTTTGTGCTATGTATTGTTACATGTTCTCTATCATTATAATATACAGATAGTTGGGGGTTTTCAGCTATAAGCTTTCCCCATTACATACTGTATTATATGTGTGCTTGATTATGTTTTAATGTGCGCATGCGATTGCTTCTGTTTTCGCAAATTGATGATCAATAGTAGAAGAGGTTATGTATTATGCATGAAGCTCAAATAGTGTGTAATTAGGATAAACTCGGTGAATAATTCAGCTATTATTCAAATTTCTAAAAAATCTGCAAAGTAGCTTAATACTTAATAAAAACCAATTAATATAGAGAAATATCAGAAAACTTCTCTATTGAACCCCTCAAAGATAGAGAAGCATTAACTTGTATTAATTGAACCTAGAGACCTTTTCTTTCATCCCACCTCCTATTTATTCTATAAATACTTCTGAAGAAGATGAGAGGTTGGTTGGTTATTGGATTTCTGATGTAATAGTTGCTGTATCGAATCATTGTTGAATGTAAATAAATTCTGAAGCTCTAAAGCTCTGTTAAGTTATTGAAGAAGTTAGGCTGAGAAGAGAAGTTGTTGCTATGATGAAACATTGGACATGTAGTTTGTAATTGGATTGACCTCAATATACAAGCTGATTTTTGGGATCCTGGTCTATATCATTGATGAAGTACCTCTTACTGTTATTGGTTTCCTTTCATGTATGCCATTTTGTTTACTTTTCTCTGATAAAGAGCAGCAAGCATAGAGCTAGGATTTATTGTTAGAAGTACCTTGCTCTCACTGATAAGCTTTATCTTTATGTTTTACTCCAATTGTGTATTCCAGAATGACTTAAGTTAAGTGTAAACATTATCAAGGAATGTTGGTTAGTCCATGTCTTGATGTGAAAAACTTGAAAGGAAGTTCTTGAATGATATTTTCATTAAATGCTAAGTAGAGTTAAACTAGAAAAGTTTATGGATTGCCCAGTCTTCTAGTTATTTCTCCAAAGGTTGTTTGAAAGTTTCCTTAAGAGTATGTTAAAGAAGGATTTGATTTTAATGCATCTTGCTTGATCTTAAGCAGCACTTTGTTTTTCTTATATGTTTTCATCCCTTCTGAAAGTAGTTTGGTGAGATTACTGGATTGTTGTCTGATAAGTTAGCTTTAATACAAGCCGGTCCAAAGAAGTTTATGGTTAGCCTTGTCCTTTGGTTGGTTTCAAACAGTTGCTTTAAAAGGCTTTTCTTGTATGGAAAGTTGATAAATCCTTGTTGAAATTATTGGATTTTTCCACTTTCTCAACACTTTTAATGTTCCATTCCATCATTTAATCTAAAGGATATTCTGATATAGATGACTTGCCCCTTGGACCACTCTTGAAATTGTTGCACAATTAAACCCTTTTGTGACTCCATTGCCCAATGGTTTAAAGCCACATCATATTAATCCTATCCGTTGAACACTTCTCAATATACTTGCATCTTCACCTTTTGGAAATCTTTCATTTTGTGATATTCCATCCAATTAAATATCATACCTGACCAACCAAACAAACAAAAAACCCTTGTTCTCAATAACTAGCCTAATATCTTACTTCCACCTTTAAAGATAAATCAATCTTTGCACTTATAGAGAGATCCCTCTTTGGATTTAAGAGGGCTAGATCTTAGAATCCCAAAGTGGTTTTTGATGTAGTCTCTGCAGCATTTAGTCTTGCCACTCTACTAAATTATAGAGACCTAACATTTCCTGGTGACCATACTGGGGAACTTTCTGAAGTAATAGATAACTTCACAACTCAGATAATCCCATTTAAAAAAATGAACCAAGTGTATTCCTATAGTGGTTTTGATTGTTGATGGTGAACAACTTTCAAGCCCTGAAATCAAGTAAAAATCCTTCACCTGGTGACTCCACTGAACATTAGTAGGCCTGCTGATTTTCCTTAGTTTTCTAAGAGATTCCACTTAGGAATTCTAAGTGAAATCCTTAAAACAAAACACTCAACATTCAGTGCGGTATAAGTAGCTCTCTTCAAGCACTACCAAAGCTAATGGTAATTATGATAGGACTTATTTGAATTAGTGACAAAATAAGTAACCCTTAGGATTCTCATAGAAGCCTTATCAAACCTTGAAGGAATCAGCTAGCTAAGCCATAAGAGTAAACTCTGTTTGTCTCATCATCGTAGCTAAGTGTTGAAACAGATTTAGGACACTCTCATAACCCATAGGACTCTAAAAACTCGGACTCTAAAATTGTACACCCTTGCACGCGGGGGGGTCCAGGGGAGACTTGTCCCCCCCGCAGGGGTTTCGGGGGCAGTGCCCCCGAAGCTAAAAATAGATGTAAAATTGCCTTGTAAAATTATAGTAATTTCTAGTCAATATGGGCCGTTCATTAGGCAGATGATCTGACGGTAGAAGTTATGTTTATTTTATGGTTTTTTTCCCTAGAAGGCAACCCCTCGCTTTTATGAGGGTATTGTATAGTGGCTGTGTAATGCATGTGTATTCTCTGAGCCGAAAACATATAGGAAGACTGTGAGAGAGAACAAAGGATATTACAGCGGATTTGCTGTAGGTTTTGTCTCTTCATTTTGCTGAATAATAGAAAGGAAGGACTGGCTGTTCGGGGTGGACGTAGCCCAAATTGGGTGAACCACGTATATCTGTGTCTCTCTGGTTTTATGTGTTTTGTGTGCTTGTATTTTCGACATATTTTATGTGTTGCATTGCTCTGTAATATTTAATTTTATAACATTCAGAACTAGGTCACTTGATGATATAGATCAGATAGATTTTGAGTCTCCACCTTCATCCCAAGATAGAGGTGAACATCCTGGTAGCAGAGAAACTACTCCACCTGATTTACATTTCCTACATAATTTTGGTTTCTCTCATCCTAGATCTGCTCAACAATCTCTTGTTGGTCCATCCATTTTTTTTACCCATACACCCACTGTTCAAACTACACCATTCCACCAACCCCCTCCTATCTTACATCCTCCACCCGTAAACCCCCCACTTTTTCCACAACCTCCTATCATGGCAACATGGTATTCCCCTCTAGTTCTTCCTTTACCTCTAGTCAATCTTCCACAAGATTATCAGTCTAAGATACCATTATATGATGCTAGTGGTACTACTACTACTTCACAACATGTGGACAAGATGAATGACTACTTTGATAGAAATGAGATTGATGATGAAATTGTCAAACTTAGGTTATTTGCTCAAAGTCTAGGGGGAGAAGCAAGAAAATGGTTCAAAAGCTTAACCCCTAACAATATTAATGATCTCCAAGCTCTCCATCAGTTGTTCCTAAACAAATGGGAAGTTAGAAAAAACCCTCTCCAAATAATTTCAGACTACAACAATCTCAAAAGAAACCCTGGAGAAAGTGTTCAAAATTATTGCACTAGATTTAATAGTGTTTATAATGCCCTGCCCGCAGAATTAAAACCTCCACAAGGCTCAACCTTAGCCAAATTTCCTGAAGGATTTGATCCCGAAATGGCATATCAGCTAAGAGAAAGAGACCCCTTGACTTTAGAAGACATGCAGAAGGGAGCTTTAGCTGTGGAAGTGAATCTGATTGAGAAAAGAGCCAGGATGAGGAATGAGAAGAAAGTATTATTTAGGGAAGAATCTGCACCCTCCACATCTAGCTCAAAAATGGAAAGGATGATGGAAGAGATGATGAAAAAGATGAGCATACTTGAGAGAGCACAATTTATAGAAAACCAATCAGCTCCCCAAAATAGAAATCAATCTCAAAATCAAAATCATAACTTCAGGAGAAACCAACCTCAAAACAGACAGAGAGAGGATGATCAACAAATCAGACCTCCTTTCCTAGAAAACTATGTAAGCGTGGTTGAAGAAACAATTGAACAAACAGAGGGAGATGGCATAAACATGTTGGGAGTAGGTAGTGACCATTTTGATGTTCCTATTAATAGAAAACAAGGTCTATACACACCCTATGACGATAAAAGAACAGAGGATGAAAATTATTATCAAGAGCTGGAAAATGTCATCATAGAAACTCCAAAAGAATATGACCTTAGGAGTAAAAAGAATCAGGAAGCTCCCAAGAACAAAACCTCTGACAATTCTACAAAAAACAGCCCTGTGAGAAAACCCAAAAACAATAAAAAAAAGGACAAAACAGTGGCTGTAAATTCTGATCAAAACAAAGAGAAAGGCACTCAAATTAATGAAAAACAGAGTGCAGATCTTAGCAGCGTTAGTACTTCAGCTAATGCTCCTATTAAAACAATTTTGATCAATGTAAATAGAGGAAATCAACAAACTGATTTTTCTGATAAAGTAGTGATTAACAAGACTGAAACAAACATTGTAAAAAAATAGCTGCCTTTTAGTTTGGAACAAGAAATTGCCAAGATTAAGATCTTCGTTCCCCTCACTGAATTAGTCACCCAAGATGTATATAGATCACAAATTTTGAAAGCTTTCAACATAGTATAAAATAATGACACTGTAAACCTCAATGATAACCAACCAGAGCTCTTATTTGGTCCTAAAATTGAGGGAAGATACCAAGAAGGGCCAGTTCCTCCATTTTATGTTAGTTTGAAAATTCATGACAAAATTTTACACAATGCTATGCATGATTCAGGGGCCTCTCACAACTTAATGCCCAAAGTAGTAATGGAGAGTCTAGGCCTTGAAATCACCAGACCATACAAATATCTATATTCCTTTTACTCCAGTAGAGTGAAGTGTTTAGGTTTGATCAAAGACCTTTTTGTGAACTTAGCTCAAATTCCAGCCAAGTGTTTAGTGATGGATATTGTAGTGGATGATGTACCCCCCAAATATGGTATGTTGTTATCAAGATCATGGGGAGCTAAGTTACAAGGAAAAATGAAAATGGATATGTCATATGCTACCATTCCTGTTTTTAATCAAACTAGAAGACTTTATAGGGAATATCACATGCAATACATGGTCAGTAGCCAAGAAAGACCAGACAACTCTCCTCTTTATTCTGTGCATACAGGCCTTGACTCGTTTATTCTCTTCAATCATGAAACATTCAATGAGAAAGATACCTTAATTGACCTAGTGGCCACCCCTCACTGTAACATAGTGGCAGACATAGAAAAGGAGGAAGACAAGACAAAGGTATCAAGACAGTTTTCCATATCAGAAAATCACAACAAACAAATCACAGGTCTAGGACTACAAAATAGGCATCCATTGTTTGTCAACCTTGAGAGTCAAGAGAAGAGTCATCAACATGATGAACAACATGAGGAACTAAACCAAATTCAACATAATGCTAACTTACAAGAGAAATCTAAAAGCACAATAGATAAAGAGGATAGTAGCCAAACTAGTAATTCTGAAACTAGTCCTCTTTGGAGCATGAATTTTGTTGGGTCTTGCACTAAGAATAATGCTGGAGCAGGCATATCGATACACAACATTGAAAACAATCATGCTGAAGAGCATTCTTATAGGTTAAATTTTCAATGTTCAAATAACATAGCTAAGTACGAAGCCCTCCTTTTAGGCCTACAATAATAGAAAAAATTAGGGGCCAAAAGGATAAAGGTTCATGGGGATTCAGAGTTGATTATTAGGCAAGTGAATGGGGAATATAGTGCCAAACACCCCAGACTTAGAGCCTATAGAAATGACGTCATTGACTTATTAAAAACATTTGATGAATTCCAACTTATCTTTGTCCCAAGAAACCAAAATATCCTTGCTAATGGTTTAGCCTTTGCTGCTACAACTTGTCTAACACCTTATGAGACCAAGCAATGCACCACCCAAGTCAAATTTATACCAGTTATCCCAAACAATGAAAAATACTAGCAAGTGTTTGATGGAGATAAACAAATAGAAGACTTCCTACAGTCCATAAGTGAATTTGAGCCACCAAGTTCAGATTCAGATTATGAAAATGACTATCCTATTGAAGAAAACCCACTTGATGAAGAAATAAATTCCCCAGAGATCGCTGATATAAATATGATATCTAATAAACTTAAACATACAACAGAAGTTAGTGCAGATTTAGGAAAAGAAGACTTGGAAATGCTGTAATATAGCACTCAAAGCTTGCCAAAAGGTCTGGTCCCACTGGAAGAATTGTTTGATTTCAATGATGTTGCCAAAAAACCAAAACTAGAACCTGTTGAAACTGAAGTAGAAGAATGTAACATAGGCAGTGAATAAAAACCAAAATGATTAAACTGTCGAAAACCTTGCCAGCTCACACTAAACTAAAATTTATTAAGCTCTTTAAGGAATTTGCTGATGTATTTGCATGGAGTTATGAGGATCTAAAATCATATGACACAAAGATAATTTAGCACATGATACCCCTCAAAGAAAACCAGAAGTTCTATAGACAAAAATTGCGCAGAATAAACCCTGTTCAATTACCCCTGGTTGAGAAAGAAATTAAGAAAATGTATGATTCTAGAATTATAGTCCCTGTTAGGTATTCAGATTGGGTATCCAATCTTGTGTCAATTAGGAAGAAAACAGGAGAAATAAGGCTTTGTATTGATTTTAGAAACTTAAACAGAGCCTCATTAAAGGACAACTACCATATACCCAAGATGGATCATATTTTACAAAAGGTAGTTGGTTCTAAAAGAATTTCTTTGCTAGATGGCTTCTCAAGTTACAATAAGATATTAGTACATCTTGATGATCAACTCAAAACAGCCTTTACTAAACCTTGGGGTACTTTTGTGTATGTGAAAATGCTCTTTGGTTTAATGAATGCTGGTGCTACATTTCAGAGAGCCATGGACATTGCATTTTTAGAAGAATTATGATACTTCATCATTATTTACCTTGATGATATTACTGTTTTTTCCAAAATAGATGAAGAACACCTAGAACATTTGAGAAAAGTCTTTGAGAAATGCAGAAGATATGGGTTATCTTTAAATCCAAAGAAAACAATGTTTGGTCTCCAAGAAGGTAAACTTCTTGGACACATCATATCAGAAGAAGGGATAAAGATAGACCAAAAAAGAATTCAGGGTATATTGCAAATCAACCATCCTAGAAACATCAAGGAACTGCAATCTTTCATTGGGAAGATTAATTTCTTGAGAAGATTCATACCCAATTTAGCTGAACTCCTTAGAAATATGACAAATATGCTCAAAAGGGAAGAAGGAGTTAAGTGGACCTTAGAAGCAAAGAAATAATTTGAACTGGTAAAACAAGAATTAACCAAAACATCAGTTCTCATTAGTCTTGATTTTACAAAGGATTTCTTCATTTTTTCATTTGCATCAGAACACACAGTAGCTGCTGTCTTATTACAGAAAAATTTGAAGGGACAAGAGCAGCCAATTGCATTCTTTAGTAAGGCATTAAGAGATTCACCTCTGAAGTACAATATCATGGAAAAACAAACCTTTGCCCTAGTCAAAGCCTTAAAAGACTTCAGAGCTTACATTTTACATTCCCACATAATTGCATTTGTGCCAAGTTCAGTTGTAAAAGACATTTTAACCTAGGATCCAGATGGTAAAAGAGGAAAGTGGATTGTCGTGATACTTGAATATGATTTAGAGATCAAGCCCACTCAGCTCATAAAAGGTCAAGGACTAAAAAGATTAATGGATGAGTCTAATTTTGAAGCCCTTGATATAAACATGATAGATGCATTAGATGAACAGGAGGAATTTTCAACTCCCACTATTGAAGATCATTTTCTGTTTTCATCTTGGTATGCTGATATTTCATATGTTTTGCTCAATTTAAATACACCTCCTGGTTTGTCTAAAACGAAGGCAAGGTTTTTAAAGTTGAAAGTTGTTAACTACTGCATTTTAGATAAATGTCTATATTGGAAAAATGTTAGTGGATTATTGCTTAAATGTTTGCCTGAAAATGATGCAGATAAGATCAAGCATGAGTTCCATGAAGGAGAATGTGGAGGCCACCTCTATTGGAAGACAATTGCCAATAAAATCCTTAAAGCTGGTTACTATTGGCCCACCCTCTTTCAAGATGTCCACAAAATGATTATTTCCTATCACAAATGCCAACTCTTTGAAGGCAAAAGAAAATTGTTTCCCTTACCTCTGCAACCAGTCACTCTTGAAGCTCCTTTTCAACAGTGGGGTATAGACTTCATTGGGGAAATTCATCCAACCTCATCTGCCCAACATAGATGGATCCTCACTGCAACAAACTATTTTACCAAATGGATAGAAGCCATCCCTTCTAGGCAAGCCACTGACTCTGTTATCATAAAATTCCTTGAAAATTATATCCTATCTAGATTTGGATGTCCTAGGAAGATTATCACTGACAATGCTGCTGCAATTGGATCCAAAAAGATGGTTGAATTCTATCATAAATATCAGATTGCATTGGGCCATTCTACTGCTTATTACCCTCAAGTTCATGGGTTGGAAAAATCCTCAAACAAGAGTTTTGTGAATATAATAAAAAAGTTTCTGGAAGACAATAAGAAATCATGGCACGCAAAGCTAGTACATGCACTATGGGCTGATAGATTAAAACTTAAGAAATCAATTGGAATGTCACCCTACCAGCTAGTTTATGGAGCAGATGCAATTTTTCCCACCAGTCTAGGAGTGCCAGTCATGAAGCTGATCCAAGAAGTATAGTCTGAAGAAAATGATATGACAAGGAGAATACATCAGACTATACAGCTTCAACAAACCAGAGAGGAAGTTCACAACAGAGCACTTCACAAGCAAGAAAGCATCAAGAAGCTGTTTGATAAAAGAACAAAGGCCAGTGATTTCAACATTGGTGACAAAGTTTTAAAGTGGGATTCTAGGAGAGAAGATAAGGGCAAACATGAAAAATTTGATAACTTATGGCTATGCCCTTATCTCATTCATTCTATTACTGGTAACAATGCTTATTTCTTGCAGGAATTGAATGGAACTGAACTCTTTGGAGGTCCTGTCAATGGCAGGATGCTCAAGCATTACTTCTGTCAAGAGTCATGAGTTTCAAAGCTTTTTACTTTCCATTGTAAATTATCATTTTCTAAACATTGCATTCAAAGTTAGAAAAAAATAAAAATACAAAAGCAATAGAAAAGAGAAAAGAGGGTAGATGATAAAAACAAGAAAGGTATAGCCCCATACCAAAAAAGAGAGACAAATTCTGAAAGTGTGCAAACTCAAATGCCACTCCTAAAAACACACTTCTAGTTAGTCATACAACCTAATCATGACTATTTTTTTTTTTTTCAATTTCCTGCTGATAGGTTAGTGAATTAGATCAGCCAAATAGCATAATATTGGATCATCAGTAAGGTAGATCAAGATAGAAAAACAAAGGTTCAAACATGCTCAAAACTTGAACTAGATGAGAAAGAAAACACAGCTCAAACAAATTCAAAAACAGAGCTAGAAAAATAATGAAGGATGTTTTTAAATTTTCAGATCTTAAGTCTTCACAATTTTGTTTTAATTTTCAACAAATTTTAATCTATGTGCATCTTTTTTTTATGCCATAGATCTGAAGCAAGTCAGACTGCTTAATCATGGCTTGACTACTTTTAAATTTCTTGTCTTAGAATTTAGAGAATAAAGGTTTGTCAGACAGTCTAATCGTGACAGATAATAGTCTAATTAGAGGAATTTATGAACTCAATTGTTTAAACTGAGTTCATG
The DNA here is from genome assembly GCA_034641835.2 of Pinus albicaulis. Taxonomy (NCBI): domain Eukaryota; kingdom Viridiplantae; phylum Streptophyta; class Pinopsida; order Pinales; family Pinaceae; genus Pinus; species Pinus albicaulis. Next base: position 146,544 of record JAXQQM020082430.1, read on the forward strand.
GAGAAATAAGAGTAGACTTAGATTAGTTTTATGTTTTTTCAAAAGAATAAAATGTTTATGAAAAGAGTTTGCCAATTCAAATGCACTCCGAAGAAGAAAAAATGTTAGAATCATAGAAGTGGGTAGCTAGAGATGTTGTCTGGATAGAATTCCATTGTTTCAGATTGTTCCAGAGATCATCAAATCAAAAGAAGATTAGCAAAAGAAAATAAAGTTGATGCCCAATGGATGAAGGCACTAGTTAACTGAAAAGCCAGAGATCAATAGCTGAGGTTTTGGACACCTAAAGAACTAGTTGTCCTCCCCAAGTGGAGCCACTGTTAGCCACCTACAAATTTTGTCATACCCAATGGTGGCTAATTTTGTCTTTAAGACTTCAAACGATACTTTCCTTTGAAAACTTATCATCTTTTAAGGTCTTATGATGATAATTACCCTTTGAGTTAATCTTCACTGTTGTTTCAATATTAATCCTAAAGTACCTGCTATTTGCCAAAAAGAAACTGCTTATAAGGCTCCTTTCTCCATTTTTTCACTTCACCATTTCACTCTTAAAAAACTCCATTTTCCCCTTTATTTCCTTCACAATTTTCCCCTTCTTTCCTTCACTCAACCTCTAAATCACCAAAACCCTCTTTTTAAACCTTATATCTCCCTTTGATTTGGTTTAAATCCCTTCATTTTACCTACCGAAACCTCATTTGGCTTTAAAAAACCATGTTAAAGCCTAATAAAAAGTCTTTCGTGCTATATAGGTCTTAAGCCCCCAAGGGCTTATATCCATTAGCCCTTTTCCTCCATATGGTCGAAGCCCTGCAATTGGGTGCTCAAAACACAAAGCCTCCGTGCCAAAACCCTTTTTTCCTTTGTTTTTTCATTACCCTGACGATATGATTTTAAACAAATCTTGACCGTTGATCTACATAGATCAACGGCCATCGGGCCCCATCCTTCCGCCCGATCACCTTCCTTTCCTTTCTTCTCCTTTCAACATATCCGCCTCCTCTTTTAATGCTGACCATCCGTCAAAAAGATTTAATGATCGGGACTTAACTTGATCTCACCCATTTGATCCGCTACACGAAAAAGCCACTGACGCAATTGTCGGTCCCACCATACTTCCTCCATGCAGCTTGCCCTCCATCGCGTTCAACCCGGACCGTTGGATCTCAAGCCTTTAATTTGATGGCCAACACGCAATATTGCGCAGCATTCGACCCCCCTCCCTCACCGTGCTACTTCCGCGCGAAATGGGTGGTATTCGGAGGGACGCGTGTCAGGTAATGTATGGAATCACGTTTTTTCGACCAAAATCATAAACCGCCTGAGCGTTGCGCGAAAACCATTAATGGTTTTCAAAAACCACCATTCCTTGATTTGCGCCAAATTTCGAATTTGAAACCCTATTTCTATGTTTACCATGGAAACCCATCCTCCGCTACATTTCTTCGTCCTCAAGCATTTTCCGCTGCCTCCATTAAAACCTCTGAAACGTAGTATACCATTTTCGCAGGATTTTTTAATGAGTTTTTTGTGTTTTGCAGGGTTAAGTGGTGGTTAATTTGTGTTTTTCCATAGTCACAGATAGGTGACCATATGAGTACAGGGTGACGATCCTATGTCTTATATTCGCAAAGAAAGGAACCAGTAGGGTTTTGGACTCTAAATTGCATCGATGGATCACGATCCTCGATCCCATATGAAACCCTCCAACTGCATAAAGCCACCTGTATAAACAAAGCAGCAAAGTGTATCAGTGTACAGAATTAACGAGTAAAGAAGATTAAAGCCAAAGCCTGAAGATCAGGGTTTTAATCCTCAGGTTTAAAGAGATAAAGACAGTATTAAAGAACAAAGACCCGAAGATGAGGATTAAGGCTAATTAAGCCTAAACATGGACCAAAAGAAAATTAAAAGTGTTTTAAGGTAAAACAAAGAGATATATCAGTCCGAAAGGCCTCCACTGCCACATCAGAGGCTATTTATCCTCTTCAGCTACCAAAGTGCCACCTGCAGCCTCAAATAAATCAAAAGAAGGCATAGTTGTTGCCTTAGTCAGTGATATTTTTGCCAGAGTTATTGCTAGCCTGCCTAAAGAGTTTTAAAGTCAACAAAATCTGCCAAGTAGCTTAATACTTAATAAAAACCAATTAATACAGAGAAATGTCAGAAAAATTCTCTATTGAACCCCTCAAAGATAGAGAAGGATTAACTTGTATTAATTGAACCTAGAGACCTTTTCTTTCATTCCACCTCCTCTTTCTTCTATAAATACTTCTAAAGAAGATGAGAGGTTGGTTGGTTGTTGGATTTCTGATGTAATAGTTGCTGTATCGAATCATTGTTGAATGTAAATAAATTCTAAAGCTCTAAAGCTCTGTTAAGTTATTGAAGAAGTTAGGCTGAGAAGAGAAGTTGTTGTTGTGATGAAACATTGGACATGTAGTTTGTAACTAGATTGACATCAATATACAAGCCGATCTTTGGGATCCTGGTCTATATCATTGGTGAAGTACCTCTTACTATTATTGTTTTCCTTTCATGTATGAAATTTTGTTCACTTTTCTCTGATAAAGAGAAGCAAGCATAGAGATAGGATTTACTGTTAGAAGTACCCTGCTCTCACTGATAAGCTTTATCTTTATCTTTTCCTCCAATTGTGTATTCCAGAATGACTTAATTTAAGTGTAAACATTATCAAAGAATGTTGGTTAGTCCATGTCTTGATGTGCAAAACTCGAAAGGAAGTTCTTGAATGATATTTTCATTACATGCTAAGTAGAGTTAAACTAGAAAAGTTTATGGTTTGCCCAGTCTTCTAGTTATTTCTCCAAAGGTTGTTTGAAAGTTTCCCTAAGAGTATGCTAAAGCAGGCTTTGGTTTTAATGCATCTTGCTTGATCTTAAGCTGCACTTGTTTTTCTTATCTGTTTTCATCCCTTCTAAAAGTAGTCTGGTGAGATTACTGGATTGTTGTCTAATAAGTTAGATTTAATACAAGATGGTCCAAAGAAGTTTATGGTTAGCCCTGTCCTTTGGTTGGTTTCAAATAGTTGCTTAAAAAGGCTTTTCTTGTATGGAAAGTTGATAAATCCTTGTTTAAATTATTAGCTTTTTCCACTTTCTCAACACTTTTAATGTTCCATTCCATCATTTAATCTAAAGAATATTCTTATATAGATTACTTGCCCCTTGGACCACTGTTGAAATTGTTGCACAATTAAACCCTTTTGTGACTCCATTTCCCAATGGTTTAAATTTGCATCATACTAATCCTATCTGCTGAACACTTCCCAATATACTTGCATCTTCACCTTTTGGAACTCTTTCATTTCGTGATATTCCATCCAATTAAATATCATACCCGACCAACCAACCAAACAAAAAACCCTTGTTCTCAATAACTACCCTAATATCTTACTTCAACCTTTAAAGATAAATCAATCTTTGCACTTATAGAGAGATCCCTCTCTGGATTCAGGAGGGCTAGATCCTAGAATCCCAAAGTGCTTTTTGATGTAGTCTCTGCAGCATTTAGTCTTGCCACTCTACTAAATTACATAGGCCTAACAAGATAGAGCTGTGAAACTTAATCCATTGGGCTATGGAGTCACAAAAGGCTGAATTGTGCATCAACCTTTCAAGGGCATTCACAGGGCAAGCTAAATATGCAGACTGGATCTTACTGGCAGTGTGAATATGACATGGGAGAATGTAGTGGGTTCAGAAATAGCTAAAGATCAACTAAGAATTCTTTGACTATACTTCAGAAGAAAACATTAAGATAACAAACACAAACAGAATTAAGGTGCTCGCTCAGCAAATCTTAATCTAATTTTTTTTTTTGAAATCAGATAAATTGATGCACAACATGAAAAAGCAGAGGAAAAACATTAACACAGAGGAAAAACATCACCATTAACATAGCTCAAGAATCCTGTGAACGGTCTTTTATTATTGATGCCCAGCTCAAAGTTGTAATGCTCCAATACAATGATATTTTACAACGCAGAATCTAACAAGGTCCAAGCCTTCATAATGGAAGTTCAAGCAGTATTTAACTAAAACTTGAGTCGGTTTCCCTAATCCACTTTGGCAAGCTTCATTAATTACAAATAAACTGAATTTAGACAAGTGTGGCCATGAAAGGCCCGAGAAAAAATATCTAACAAAACACCTCCTATAGAATTAATTTTGTGCAGCTCTTCATGGATCTAAAAACTTCGATGGCTCTTCATAAGATCAAAAAATTAGGTTTGAAGGTGGCTGCGATGGTCACGAAGAGGCAACGAATGGTGGCTCTGACATGTGGCCCTACTTTTCAGAAACTCGACGTTGGGTAATTAAATCTGGTGTAGTGCTAGCCAGTTTTCATTGATTGGTGATAACACTGATGTGTTTACTGCCTTTTCCGCTTCTGTCAGTATATTACACTAGTTCTAAATGAACGCCCTTTATCCGACTCGACCTCCTTCGCTTGCGCTCCTTGTCGGGGCTAATTCTACCACAAGTCCTTCATGTCGTGTTTAGCATATTTCTTCATAAAATAGCACACAAAAATCATCTGCATGGACTTGAAAACCTTTAAATTTCATCTTGAACCACATGGCATCCACACCAACATTGCACTTTGCATTTCACAGTTTTTTAAATTTACCTTTGCACTTATCTTTTGAAACTTGCAATGAGCTCTATGCGATCGAGTCCCACCATCATTGCATATCGCATTTCAGTGATTTTAACACTTACCCTTCGCACTTATCTTTTGAAACTTGCGATGTGCGCTATGCGATCGGGACCCACCATCATCGCATATCGCACTTTGGAGATTATATCATGAACTCTTTGCACCTATACTGCAAAACTTGCGATTTGTGATTGCGATTGGGTCCCACCGTCGTCGCATATCGCACCTCAAAGATTATATCACGAACCCTTTGGGTCTATCCTGCAAAAATTGCAATTTGCGATTGCGATCGGGTCCCACCGTCATCGCATATCACACTTCAGAGATTGCATCACGAACCCTTTGCGCATATGCTGAAAAATTTGAGATTTGCGATTGCGATCAGGTTCCACCCATATCGCACATCACACTTCGGCAGTTTTATCATAATCCTTTCACGCTTACTTGTTAAAATTTTTCCATTTGGGCCCATACAACCGAACTTCAACTCTTTTTCAGCTTCTACAGACTTTGCATTCAAATCATCCAGATTTAGGAGGGGTACTTCAACAATGAGCAGTATTAAGAAGAGGAGGTGCATAGTATTATGGGCATGCCATGTAGCAGCATGGGTGGTTAATGGATACTACCATTTCGGACCCCCCTCTTTGTTAATGTTCGGAGGCTGAGGGGGGGTGAAAAGCGTTGTGGGCCATCTAATATGTGGAGGTGAGTGGGGATGGTTAACGTGGATCCGACGGGACAGGTGATGTGAGGTGGGGCCGGGGTATGAGAGTCGAGGGGGGTGAAATGAAACTTAGGATAAAGAGGAATAAAAAAGGGGTGGGGTAAAATGATATGCAATGTGGTCGGGGACTTAGGATAAAAACATACCATAAGGTCCAAAACTTGACAAAAATCATCCCTTTTCAGAACCTTAGAGAAAAATTCGAACTTTTCAGTTTGATTTCTGTTCAGTTTGATTACAGGAAAACAATCAAGCAGTTTTTAGGCTGCATATCTATAGCATGAACTTTGCATTTCTCCTTTCTCAACAAATCTACCTACCCAATTTAAAATTCCTAACATTTTCTCCTTTTAGGGTGCATTTAGACTTGCATACCCTTACATCATTTTTTTATTTTTGAATTTCTAACCTATCACCTATCTCTTATTCCTCCTATTGGTTCAGATTAGGTTGTTGAACCAAAGTCATTTTCTACTTATCTATCGATAAGCCAAGATTAAATGGTTTGGAAAATCTTCATTTTCTAACGTATCAGCAGAAATTCAAAATTGTACAATCGTGCTTAAACTGTATGATTGCACAAAACCCTTCTCAATAGTAGTGGCATTTTGATTTGCAAGACTTTCAGAAATAATTATCTTTTGTGTGGGGCTTTCTTTTTCCTTTTTTAAATACCCTCTTTTCTTCTTCTTTTGTTTCTTTTTATATTTCTTTGGAAAATACTTTTGAATATTGAAATCTATGTAGAATATGAAAAATTTGCAAAGAGGAAGTACACAGTCACCTGGTCATACTGTAAATTATGGGACTCTAATAGTGTCTCCAACTGGGGATGGCACTTTTGTTTAGGGAAGTGTCAAGAACACCAAGACCAGTAGGCTTGTATACTTCTCCTCTACAACATTTTGACCGATCTCTTTCTTCCCTCTCCTTTTTTTTATTTTCTTATCACACTAGGCTTATGGCCTTCACTTCGGGCTTCAACCTTTTCCAATGAATTATTGAAAATTGTAAGGCTATGGCATTTGCAATGATGATAATTAATTTGATATTTTAACAGAAATAATGTTTTAGCATCCTGCCATTGACAAGACCTCCAAACAGCTCTGTTCCATCCATATCTTGCAAGAAAAATGCATTATATCCTCTGAAAGAATGAATAATGTATGGGTCTTTCCATAGGTTGTCAAACTTGCCATGCTTACCTTTATCTTCTCTTCTAGAATCCCACTTCAGCACTTTATCTCCGATATTGAAATCATTTTCTTTTGACCTTTTGTCAAAGATCTTTTTCATATTTTCTTGCACCACCTGAGTTCTATTGTACACCTATTCTCTGGACTGTTGCAACTGAATGGTCTGGCCAATTCTTCTTTGTACATCATTTTCTTCATCCTGCACCTCTTGAATGAGTTTCATGGCTGGCACTCCTAAGGATGTTGGGAAAACTTCATCCATCCCATAGACCAACTGATATGGTGACATGCCAATTGATTTCTTGGTTGTCAATATGTCATCCCATAATGCATGGACCAATTTGTTATGCCAGGATTTATTATTGTCTTCCAACAAATTCTTGATAATGTTGACCAGTCTCTTGTTGGAGGATTCAACTAGTCCATTACCTTGAGGGTAATAAGCTGTTAAATGCCCCAAAGAAATGTGATATATGTGGCAAAAATCCACCATATTCTTGGATTTAAAAGTAGCGGCGTTATCTGTAATGATTTTCCTAGGAAAACCAAATCTAGACAAGATGTTGGCTTCAAGAAATTTGATAATCACTGAGTCAGTAGCAGTTCTAGAAGGAATGGCCTCTATCCATTTGGTAAAATAGTTTATAGCAGTAAGGATCCATTTATGTTGGGCAGAGGAGGAAGGGTGGATTTTTCCAATGAAGTATAAACCCCATTGTTGGAAAGGAGCATCAACAGAGATTGGCTATAAGGGCAAAGGCAGCAACTTTATTTTCCCCTCAAAAATTTGGCATTTATGACAGGTAGCTACCATTTTGTGGATATTTGGGAAAAGAGTGGGCTAATAGAAACCAACCCTCGGGATCTTCTTAGAAGTGGTTTTCCAGTAGAGATGGCCTCCACAATCCCCTTCATGAAATTTATGCATAACCCTATATGCATCTCCTTGAAGCAAACATTTAAGCAATATGCCCCCAAAATCTTTCCAGTACAAAACATTTTCTAGGATGCAGAATTTTACAGCTTTCAATTTCAAGAATCTAGATTTTGTTTTGGACAAACCATGAGGAGCATTTAAATTAAATAGAACATATAATATATCTACATACTAGGGAGAATTTAGGGAGGCTTCTTCAACAGGTGGAGTCATCAGCTCCTCTTGTTCATCCAGTGCATGAATCATATTAATATCTAGTGCTTGAAAATTGGTTTCAGCCATCAATTTGGCCAATCCCTGTCCCTTGATTAGTTTGGTGGCTTTAATCTCTAAATCATACTCCAAAATGACAACTATCCACTTGCCTCTTTTTCCATCAGGATCTTGTGTTAGGATGTCTTTGACAACTGTATTGGGCACAAATGCAATGATGTGTGAATGTAGAATGTAAAATTTGAAATCCTTCAGTGCTTTGATCAAGGCAAAAGTCTACTTTTCCATGATATTGTACTTCAAAGGTGAATCTCTAAAATCTTGGCTAAAAAATGCTATGGGTTGCTCTTGTCTGTCCTTATTTTTTTGCAGCAATACAACAAAAATTATGTGCACTGAGGCAAAGGAAAAAATGATGAAATCCTTGGTGAAATCAGGGTTGATCAGAACTGGTGCTTTTGTGAGTTCTTGCTTTACCAGGTCAAAATATTGTTTAGCCCCCTTGGTCCACTTGACTCCTAAGTCTCTTCTAAGCATGTTAGTGATATTCCTCAGGAGTTCTGCAAGGTTTGGTATAAACCTTCTTAAAAAATTTATCTTTCCAATGAAAGATTGCAGCTCCTTGATGTTTTTGGGAATAGTGATTTGTAGTATTCCCTCAATCCTACTAGGGTCAATCTTGATCCCTTCTTCAGATATGATGTGGCCTAGAATATTTCCTTCTTCAAGACCAAATAATGATTTCTTAGGATTCAAAGATAGACCGAACCTTTTGCATTTTTCAAAAAATCTTCTCAAATGGGCCAAATGTTCTTCATCAGTTTTTTTATATACTGTAATATCATCAAGGTATATCACAATGAAAAGATCGATTTTTTCTCAAAAATCAATATCCATCGCTCTTTGAAAAGTGGCACCAACATTTATTAATCCAAAGATAATTTTTATATACATGAAGGTTCCCCAAGGAGTAGTAAAAGTTGTTTTGTGTTGATCATCTGAATGCACCAGCACTTGATTGTACTGATCTGAAATGATTGTATTAGTTTTGTTGTGCTAAGTGTCTTTCAGTTTTAAAAATGTGTGCATAATCAGTTCATTAGTTTTCATAAGGATTAAGGAGTTGTTCAATAATTTGTAGATGATTTTTAGTGAATTAGAAGCATAAAACAAGCATAAACAACAGTGAACAACAATGTAAAATAGAGAAATAAGTCACTAATCAAGAGATCATGTCCATAGTTAAAAAATGCTCAAAAGTGAAGTGCTAAAAAATGTTTGCAACCTGAGCGACTCGAAAGGTCTCATCACAGCGATTTGGCACCGTGAACGATTCGTAAAATAGAGGTTGTATGCAGCTATTATGAAGGTTTGAAAAAGCCCAGAAAAATTTGAAAAATGACATTTTGACCCATTTTGGACTTTGTCTAAATTTTTTCAAAAAAATATATATATTGGAAAAATTATTTTTAATATAAGGTTTTTGGGCCAATTAAGGGCTGCCACGTGGTAGGCCCGGAGGCCGCCATGTGGCCTCAGGTCGGAGGAGGAATGACATATCAAAAATATTTTTGAGTTAACAGGAATTGAACAGCGGACCTCCCGCCTGACAGTGTAGTGCCCAACCGTCTCTCCACGGGATTGTTCTTGTTATCTGTTGGACCATGCATAAATTTTAAATGTTTATGATAGTGCGTTTGGGGGACCGGAAAGGGCTAGCCCCTCCTTCATGCGACCAAGCCCCTATGTCCAAGCGCTTAAAGAAACGAGGTATTTTTTTTTAATAGTGTTTAATTTACCATAATACGTGGTTAGCCTACTAATTATGTCATTAGCACTTAAAATGCGCTTAGCATTAAAAGCATGCTTATTCGCCCATTAATCTGCATTTAATTAATCTAATCTAGTTTTTAAGTTGGCGGAAATTATGGTGGCCATGCCATATTTGGTGGGAATGACCAACTTAACTGGAGTTAACTCAAGTTCTCCACATTTAGTGAATTTTTTAAAGGGATATTGGGTAGTTTACTATTATGGCCATAACTCCATGGATATTCGACCAATTTTGATGCATGGATAGTCAATTTTTGGTATTCTTGACATTTGGAACACATTGGCATAGGTTTCAGAGCCATCATAGGTCATCTTGTGTAGGTTTATCTTTAGGAGAGGTTAAGGAGCCACTAGGGCCACTAGGGTGTTTTCAGTGTATTGAGCATCCATTCTCTGTTTTCTGCAAATGAATAGTCATTCCTGGCTAATTCAAGATTTTTGAAGCTTTTTTTACAAAGATCACAGCCATTTGAGGATTTATTTCACATGTACTTACCATTTTTGAGCAATAAGATATGAGGGACATGCCATTGGGAGCTAGACCATCAGATGTAGCCTAGGAGGGGTGAAATACTTCATGAAATTTGCTGAGTACTGTTACATGTGATGCTTAATTCTATGTTATTTACTGTTGTATAATGTTTTATAAGCAATTTACATGCTTTAACCTCACACGGAAATCTGTTTAACTAAGATAAAACCATTTGTTTCACCTGCAAACTTAAGTAAACCTTATGCACATATTTTAATTACTATTTGGATACTTAGCACAACAAAACTAATACATTCCATTCAGATCAAGTTGGTATCGGAGCTTAGGTTGAGCATTAGGTTAAGCTAGAGAGTTTTCTCTGTTTAACTTTTGTGCAAAAGGATTTGTTTAAAAGTTTGCAAAGTTTTAATGCTTACTAGGCTAAAGCTTAAGAGAGGAGAAGGTCAATTGGTGAAAGTTCAAAGTAATCCTCAGCCAAGGAGGGCAAGAGTGCCATTATCTCCACCTTCAATTTCACCTCAAAGAGAAGCAGAAGAAGCCATAAGCATGTATTCAAGGGAAGGAGAAATACATGAATAAGTTGATCCCAAGGAGGAAGAAAGAGTTTTCAGGAAAGCATTCCTTGACTTAACTGAAATGGTGAGAGTCCTTTATCAAGAAAGGAATGAAATACTTGAAGGAGAAGGATCTAAACTTCACAAGGAAGGAGAAGGATCGTCAGGAGGCCATAATGATGAAGATAAATCCAAGAAGGGTGTTAGTCATTAGTAATTTTTTCTTTTTTTTAGATGACTAAATACTTATCCTAGATTTCTAAAAAAAAAAATTCATGAATATTGTGAGTTTTAGAAATCTCACTGCCTTCATTATCCTTAGGGTAGATTTCTCACTATTTCACTACTCTATCATGTCATGGTCAGTCTACCACTCCCAAAAGCCCCATCATGGGCTCATGCCACTCATATTCATCATGTTTTCCCACCTATGACCTCAACACTTTGTTTTTCCTTTGCCTCACCCCTCCACTTTCCACCTAAGGTCACCAAATAGCCTACTCTTTCCCATGATTCCCAAAAATTCCTCAAGCATTGATGGTCTCAAAACTATCTCTGTAGGCTCTTTAGATAAATCAAGTACATTGGATTTTGAATCTTTATTACACCACTTGGTCAATACTTTGTTTTTCACTTAAATATTCCAAGCCAATTTTCAATCAAAAAGAGGTCAAAGAACCCCAAACTAGGTCAATTAGGGTTTCATGTGTTCGAAGGTCATCATTTCCAAAGAAGACTATCATTCGGTTTCAGAGTCTACATATGAGGTAATGGACAATATTGACACTTTTTTAGAAGTGTTAAAAGGTCATATCAGCAAGCGTAAAGCCATACCAACTCATAAACATCATGCCTCCATCATTTTCCAAGAATTCTTTCCAAAGGACAAATCATTTGCCACACCTAGGGCCAGGTTTTCTTCAAACTATGTTTCTGACCAAAAAGAGATGAATTTGACAAATGTGAGAGAGGTTTTTGTCCATAATAGGTCCAGGAAGAAAAAAATCCTTCAGTTTTTACACAAGTATCTTGGTTTTGGAGGAATATCAAAAATACAGGTGTCACGGGAGAATTTCTGTACTTCTGGAGTGACCTTGGGAAATTCATGTTTTTTCACAGCTGGAGTGTCCAAATGACTTTCTTAATGAGTCAAATAAAAACTAGACTTGAATACATTTCTAGTGAGCTATTATGAGCTCAATTTTGAGTTAAGGAAGGCCTCCAAAATTTGTATGCACCAACACTCTGCATTTCTACACCATCACTCAGCACTTTTTGACCAGTCTTGGGAAAATCAACTTTTGACAGAGAAAATCAACTCCACTTAGGGGAAAATGGTATACTTGGAAAGTAGATAGGATAATATTTCCAACGAGCTATCATGGGCCCAATTTGGACATCGGGAAGGCCTCCAAATTCCCTCTGCAAAAGGCACTACGCATACAGGGTCAAGCGCTACGCTTAGGGAGGAATTTCTTGTGTAAATTGCACTGCGCTGTGCGTACAGAGGCAGGCACTGCACTTAGGGTAGAGAGAGGCCCGAATGGACTAGAACTTGCTTGGTGCTGCGCTTAGAGAGCCAAACTAGCCTGGAACTTACCCAGCACTGCACCTAGAAGACTGGACTCCCGACAGATCATGCAGGTGCTAAGCCTAGGCCAGAAAACCCTCTTCCACTTTCAAAATTGCTAAAAATAACAAGGGAGCACCTCCAAGCTACATCCAAGGACCTGCAAAGAAGTCAAAAGTTTGTAGGTGCATGTTTTACTTCTCCTCCAGTAAAAATCATGATTTGATGATTAAGGAAGTCAGCTAAACCCTAAGGACTAGAAACCCTAAAACCTCATGCCAAAAGCACTGTCTTAAACTCCATGATCTACAAACAAGGAGTTATCAGTCATATAGGGTATGGGAATGGATTAATCAATGATGAAAAAGAAATCAGCAATGAAGTAGAGGCCATGGATGTGGATGATAATGAAAAAGAGGTAAGTGATGAAGAAAGCAACAATCACACTAAGAATATTGAAGATGAAGAGAAAGAGGATAGCATGGGCACAGATGAGGCAAGTAACAAAGAAGCATAAGATAATCCTATGGACAACAGTGAAACTAAGAGCCCTAGAGATTGTCAAAACAATGAGGCTCTTAGTCAAAACAGAGATGAGGGAAAAGATGAAGAGGGCAGCCCAAATGAAGATGATGACTATGCAGAAAATGAAGAAGAGGTTGAAGGCAACATGGAAAACAAGGAAGATAGTCATGAATGTCATGAAAATAGTCATGACAGTCATGAAGATAGCAGAGAAAATCAAAAGGCTGGAAGCCAAAATGAAGGTCACAACAATGATGAAGGCAACTACAATGAAAAACAAGATCAGAGTGCACAAATTAGTGAAGAAGCCAGTAGTGAGGCTAATGATGAAGGCAAAGAGGTAAGCATCAATCCAAGTGATGAAAAAGAAGGCATAAATACAAATGATGAAAACCAAGAGGAGGACACCAAAATAAACAAAATGGAACCTTTTCCCTTGGCATACCACAAAGGAGAAAAAAATGTGTTTGTTGCCTCTAAAAGGCAAGGGGCCATGAATTATACCCCTATTAGGCCAAAGGACAAAAGAAAAGATAAAGGAAAGGGTAAAAGCAAAGACAAAGGCAAAGAGGGACCTTAACTTCCAAAAGAAGATAACCAAGCACTATGCATTGCAAAATCAAATTGCAAAGGCTAAACTCAAGAGAGCCCTTGCCAAGCTACAGGCACTCAAAGAGGAAAAATACCAAGTAAACATTGGAATATTGGCTCAATATTTTCTACAGGCTTATCAAACCCCATGAGGAAGGTGTCCACCAATTCTGGGAGAATTTTGACAATTTTTTGTTTTTTGCAAATTTTGAGGCTTATAAGCGCAACACCCTTGGCGCTACGCTTTTTCCTCAGAAATCCTCAGAGGGAGAACTTTAAATTTTGGAATACTCATGTCTAGTACAGTATTCTCACCAAATTTCAAAGCATTTGGAGCATTTTTTAACCCCTCAAAAGGCCAAAAAACACCTCATTTTCCACCTTTCTGCCTCATTTTCAGGCTTGGCGCTACGCTTAGAGCAGTATTTTTGATAGGTAAATAAATTTCAATCAAGAAACCAAAGGTATATTTGGAAATTAGACTCAGCCATATTTCGAACAGGCCATCACAGAGCAAATTCTGACATCGGGAAGTTCACCAAAACTTGGCTGCAAGTGGACCCATTTTCTGCCTTTGCTGGCGCTGCGCCTAGAGCCGTTTTGGGAATTTTATATTTTGGATAGGTAAATGAAACTCAATCAAGAAACCAAAGGTATATTTTTAAATTATACTCAGCATTATTTGCAACGGGCCATCACAGAGAAAATTCCGACATCAGGAATGTCACCAAAACTTGGCTGCAAGTGGACCCATTTTCTGCCTATGTTGGCATTGCGCCTAGAGCAGTTTTGGGAATTTTGTCTTTTGGATAGGTAAATGGATCTCAATTAGAAAAAAAAAATGAATTTTTGGAAATTAGACTCATCAGGCTTTCCAACGGGCCATCATGGGGAAAATGTCGACATCGGGAAGGTCACCAAAACGTGTCTGCAACAGGACCTATTTTCTGTCTGGGAAGGCGTTGCGCTTATAGACCACACTGTGTGTTTTTCGCCAAAAGTAAAAAAAACACACTCATTAATTGAAAAATGATATTTTAATGTTTTTTTAGGAAAATCACTCTAAAATTAGGTTCTAGGAGTTATTTTTGCATTTATTTCATGGGATATTTTGTGCCTTGGGCCTTGCATGGTCTCTTGGGCATTAATAACATTTATGAGTGATTTTGACATTTTCCAACCCTATGTAGGGTTTTTTCCCTCCTTTTCTAAATAAATAGAGCACGAGGGCTTCATTTTAAAATGTTGGCATTTGATGACTCTTTGGAGCAATACATAGTTTTTTTGGACGTTGAAGAGAAATTGGTGTTGTGGAGCTTGTGGATGGCTTGTTTTGCTTGTTGATGGAGAAGGCTTGCTTGCAAAATCGCTGAGCTTGGTTAATGGTGAAGTGCTTCTATTCAATTATTGTTTTCTTATGTATCATTGTGTTTCATCCTTCTATGTTGCAATAGGACAAAGGATTTAGACTAAGAAATGTTCTTCAAAGGCACCGTAGCTCTGTTTGTTCTTCACTGCCTTTATGTTTTCCTCTACTAGGTCAGTTTAGAGAACCCTTAATTGCTCTCTAGATCGACCCAAGCTTGTTTATCTCATGAATGGTGTAATACACTAGATATTATAGATGTTTTATGGTTAGCCCTACTTATTTTATATCACTAAAACACTGTTCTTGAGGTCACTCTTTAAAGTACCACGGTTTAGGTTTGCCAAAGAGGCTATGTTTTGATCATACCCTTTGTCCATGCTTGAAAAGTTGTTTTGAAGATATTTATGGCTATGATCAATGATGTTTATGAGTTCCCTCTTCCTTGATTAAAGTTATGTGTTTATCTTAAATTTTTTCTAACCTTGAAGGTGAAATCACTAGAAGTTAAATGAGTTTCTCGCCTTCTATATTTCATTGGATTGTTTGTTTGAAATACTTATTTGCTTGAGTTAAATCAAAGAGTTATTAGTATGCCCTATATATTGATTACTTCTTTATGATAAATAGTGTTTAAGTCCCTTATTTTTAAAAGTACATGACAAAGAATTCTTGATTTCCCTTTGCCCTACTTTTGTTCACAAATTTGATGTTCATCTCATTTCCATAAACCTTGAAAATCCATTTGACCATGCTAGATTTTCCCTGTGATGCTCCCTGATTCATTATTGAAATTCCCATGACTTTTGTAGAATCCATAGCCCAATGAATTGAAGATTTCCTCATTCCATCTATTCTACTTGACTATCTTACCCAACCAAAACAATCAAACAAACCCTACACTTAACAACTAGCCTAAAATCAAACCCTAAAAGAAAAGAAGTTCACATCCTTTGCACACAATAGAGAGAGCCCTCTTTGAGTCCAGGAAGGCTAGGTCCTAGGACTCCAAAGACTGGTCTGATGTTACCCTGTGCATTTGGTCTACCAATCTGCCAAATCACGGGACACTAAGATAATGAAGATCATGGTGGGAATTTTTGAGTAAGTAATAATCTTAGACATCCTTAAACAATTCAGAAGCCCTTGTTAAATAATATCTAATGATTTATAGTCACCTCATCGCCACTAACATAATGGCGATCACGGTGGGACCTTCTGAGTTAGTGACAATCTAAGCACTCCTTGGAGCTTCAAAACCCTTATCAAATCATAGAGAACTCAAACTGTTAGCCAAAAGTAGAATCTAATTGTTTCACTATCCTAACAAAATGATGATTCAAATGGAAGACACTCATACAAAACTTAGGGCTATATAAAGGAACTCAGAAAACCCCAAAAACATCCCTAGATTGGTTTCTTGTCAGTTGTTGGTGGTGGACCATACACACATATCCTCAAAACAACTAAAAACATCCACCTGGCAACTCCACTAACCTCTAGTAGGCCTGTAACTTCACTGGTTCTCATTAAACTTCCCTAGGATTGTGTCAAAACAACCCTGAGAAGTTTAGAGTCCTAGTCACACACTGTGTGAGTTTAGCAAACACTAAGAGAGGTCAGCCTTCTGAAAACCATCCTAAAACTTCCAGCCTCTCTACATTTTGAGTTTGAAATCTGACTTCACAAAGGATCAATACCAGATCTCATTCGGACCCAAACCCTCCCACCATAGTTGATGAACCAGAAAATATTTTGTGGAAAAATTATACAACTAGAAACTTAATACTGTTAGGACCATTCATAGAGCAAGCTCCATCCCTGAACATCTTACAGCCATGCAAGACTCCAAGTTTAACTTGCACCATACAAGAAACCTTTTTAGAAACAAGTCACAAAGTAGGATTGACTAGACTAACCTCGAGCCCTTAGATTTGCAACAGTGTTCAAGAAGAGAAGCCTCTCCTTCCACTCCTCCTGACTCTCAAATTCTCCATCACTTTAGCTCTTTTCATACCAAGCCTGCTCAAAACCATTTTACTGGTGTAAGTACCTCTACCACCCCCATCCACACATCCACTGTCCAAACCACTCCACTTCATCCGCCACCCCCTCTCACAAACACTCCCCTTGTAAATCATCCTTGGATCCCATTCACTCCCTTCATGGCAGCATGGTATGCCCCCCTGGCACTACCACAACCTTTTTTACGTTTGCCACATGATTACCAATCCAAAATCCCTCACTTTACCGAAGCTGAATCTATCACTGCCCAACAACATGTAGATAGGATAAATGATGCCTTTGATTACATGGAAATAGAAGATGAAACCATTAAAATGAGGATATTTTCAAAAAGTTTAGGAGGAGAAGCCAAAAAATGGTTCAAAATCTTGACTCCTAACACCATACATGATCTCCCTTCCCTTTACCAGAAATTTATAAACAAGTGGGAAATCAAGAAAAGCCCTCTCCAAATCCTCTCAAAATATATCAACCTTAAGAGAAATATTGGGGAAAGTGTCCAAGACTATTGTACCTGGTTCAATAGTGTTTACAATGCCCTCCCACCAGACATGAAACCCCCACAAGGCTTAGCTTTAGCAAAATTTCCAGAAGGTTTAGATCTGGACATGGCCTATCAACTAAGAGAGAGAGAGAGCCCCTAACTTTAGAAGACATGCAAAAGGGAGCTATAAGTGTAGAGGCCAACCTGATTGAAAAAAGGGCTAGGATGAGATCATAAAAGAGAGTCACCTACAAAGATGAAACTATGGCCTCAACCTCCTCATCTGATTCCAATATTGACAATCTAGTGAGGGTAATGGAAATAATGATGGAAAGAATAAACCTAAATGAAAGAATGCCTACTAAGGAAAACCAAGAAAATCCCCAAAACAGAAATAGGAATCCAAACTTCAGAAGAGACCCTCCCTAAAACAGATCAAGAGAAAATGACCAACAAATCAGACCTCCTTTCCAAGATAATTATGTAGATGAAGAGGGAAGAGAGACTGAAGAACTTGAAGAAAGCCATGTAAACTTGATAGGTTCTGATAATGAGGGTGATGTTTTTCTCACTGAAGAAGAACATGGTTTCTTTTCCTCTGATCAAACCAAAACAACTATGAGGATTCGTAAGACTACCAATTGTGATTTGAAAATGCCATAATGGAAGTCCATAGGCAATATGACCTTAGGAGCAAAAGAAACCAAGAAACTTCCAAGAAAAAACCAAATAGACACTGCTGTTAGGAAAGCCCCTAAAAACACTCCTAAGAGGACAGAAGACAGTACCAACACCATGGCTAAGAAAGCCGATCCAAACAAAGACAAAAGTAGCCATCAAAGTGGTGCCCTAAGCTTCCCTAGTGCATCTACTAGTGGCCCTAAAAAAACTCTTTCGTCCAAAGTCCCAAATTAGATTCAGTAAACTAAACTTGGGGAAACGATTATGGCTGAAAAAACTGATGTAAATATGTCCAAACCACAAGTACCATTCAATTTTGAAGGAGATATTGATAAAATCAGGATAACCATGCCTCTCACTGAACTGATTACCCAAGACATGTACAGGTGTCAAGTTTTGGAAGTTTTGAACATAGGGAATAATACTGACATTCTAAACTTCACTGATAACAACCCCCCTGTTTATTCCATTCATTCAAACCTTGACTCATTCATTTTGTATAACGAAGATGACATCAATGAACAACTAAATGAAATTGAAACAAATCCAAACGTACCACAACAGTCAAACCAGACACCAAATGAATAACTCAACAGTCAAAACATTAGCAGCCCCGAACAACAACATGGTGGCAAATGTGAACTAGAAACACTGTGGAACATCAGCTTTGATGGCTCTTATGGAAAATTTGGTACAGGAGCTAGTTTTTGGATACATAACACAAATGAAGGCCATTCCTATAAACTAGATTTCCAATGCACTAACAACATTGTAGAATACGGATCTCTCTTCCTCGGTTTACATTTGCTAAGAGACATAGGAGCTAAGAGGATCTCAGTCGAAGGAGATTCAGAATTGGTCTTTAGGCCAATTAAAGGGGAGTATTTAGCTAAGAATCTTAGACTAAGAGAGTATAGGAATGCTGCCCTAGACCTCCTAAAAACCTTTGAGAAATATGAACTCATTTTCATCCCTAGAGCTCAAAACAGCCTTGCCAATGAGCTTGCCTTTGCTGCTAGCAATTTACAAATACCCCATGCAAATGAACAATTCACTGTCAAAGTAAAAATCGGCCTACAGTACCTGACAACGAAGAATATTGGCAAGTGTTCGAGGGTGATAAATAAATTAATTATTTTCTGCAATCTAAAAATGATTTTGCAATACCAGGACCAAGCTTAGGGCAGGAAGAAGATTGATTTGCTGAAAAACAAGCCCACAAAATAGAGTTGTACTCCACAACTGATATAAATCTGCTTGAACATCCTTACAAGGAAAAATTGTTTGAAAATCTAGATCAAAGGGACCTTGAGGTTTTACAATGTAAAGATGACACATTACCAAGGGGCCTTACACCATTAGAGGAACTTTTTGATTTTAATGATGTGGCTAAAAAACCAAAGATGGAGCCCACAGAGACTAATGTGGAAGAATATAACATAGGAAGCATAAGAGAACCCAAAATGATTAAACTCTCCAAGGCTCTTCCTCCTCGCATAAAACAGAAACATATTGAGCTTTTTCAAGAGTTTAAAGATGTGTTTGAAAGGGGGTATGAGGATTTGAAATCACATGACACGAGAATTATTCAACATAAAATTCCTCTTAAGGAAAATCATGAACCTTTCAAACAAAAATTGAGGAGAATAAACCCTGTCTTACTACCTTTAGTTGAGAAAGAGATTAAAAATATGTATGATGTTGGGATCATAGTTCGCCTTAGGTACTCAGAGTGGGTTTCCAACCTTGTGTCAGTTAGGAAGAATACTGGGGAGATTAATCTTTGCATTGACTTTACAAATTTGAACAAGGCCTCCCTAAAAGATAACTACCGCTTGCCTAAAATGGATCACATACTTCAAAAGGTAGTTGGTTATAAGATAATTCACTGCTTGATGGATTTTCCAGTTACAACCATGTGCTAGTACTCCCAAGTGATCAACACAAAAATGCCTTCACCACACCTTGGGGTACATTCATGTATGTCAAAATTCCATTTGGGTTGATGAATGTGGGGGCCACATTCCAAAGGGCCATGGACATAGCTTTTTTAGAAGACATAGGCTACTTCATAGTCATTTACCTTGATGACATCATTGTTTACTCTAAGATTGATGAAGAGCACCTAGTTGACTTGAGAAAAGTTTTTGAAAAGTTTAAGAAGTATGGCCTATCTTTGAATCCCAAGAAAACACTATTTGGTCTCCAGGAAGGTATCAAAATAGACCCCAAAAGGATTGAAGGCATATTGCAAATCAACCATCCTAGAAACATCAAGGAGTTGCAATATTTCATTGGGAAGATCAAATTTTTGACAAGGTTCATCCCCAACCTTGCTGAACTCTTGAGGAATATTAAAAACATGCTCAAAAAGGAGATAGGAGTTAAGTGGACCTTGGAAGCCAGACAATCTTTTGAACTGGTTAAACAAGCACTCACCCAAACACCAGTTCTAATCAATCTTGATTTTACCAAAGACTTCTACATTTTCTCATTTACATCTGAACATACTGTTGCTGCAGTGTTGTTGCAAAAGAACATAATGGAGCAAGAACAACCCATAGCCTTCTTTAGAAAAGTCCTTAGATATGATCCTCTAAAACAAAACATCATGGAGAAACAAGTCTTTGCCTTGATCAAAGCATTGAAATATTTTTGAGTCTACATTTTGCACTCTCATATCATTGCTTTTGTTCCGCATACAATTGTCAAAGACATTCTAAATCAGGACCCTCATGGTAGAAGGGGTAAATGGATTTCTATTATATTAGAATATGATTTAGAAATCAGACCCACTAAGCCAATTAAAGGACAAGGATTAGCAAAACTCATGGCTGAATCAAATTTCCAAGCACTAGAAATGAATATGGTTGATGCATTAGAAGAACAAGAAGAGTTTATAGCTCCATACATTGAAGAATTACTTTTGAATTCATCTTGGTATGCTGATATCCTATATGTGCTTCTTTATCTTAATACTCCTTCTTTCTCAAAGACAAAAGCTATATTCTTGAAACAAAAAGCTTTAAATTTCTGCATTTTAGATGGGGTTCTGTATTGGAAGAATTTTGTTGGCATATTGATTAAATGTTTGCTTGAGGATGATGTAGGTAAAATCATGCATGAGCTGCATGAGGGAGAGTGTGGAGGTCATCTCTACTGGAAAACCACAACAAAAAAATCCTTAGAGTTGCCTATTATTGGCCCACCCTTTTCCCTGACACTTAAAAACTGGTTATGACTTGCCATAAGTGCCAAATTTTTGATGGCAAGAGAAAAATCTTACCTTTTCCTTTGCATCCCATCAGTGTTGAAGCTCCGTTTCAACAATGGGGTTTGGAATTCATTGGGGAAATCCACCCTTCTTCATCTGCCCAACACAAGTGGATCACTGCTACTGATTATTTCGCCAAGTGGATATAGGCCATCGCTTCTAGGAATGCCACCAACTCAGTCATTATCAAATTCCTTGAGACCAACATCTTGTCCCATTTTGGTTGTCCTAGAAATATCATTACAGATAATGTTGTTGCCTTCAAATCCAAAATAATGGTTGAATTTTTCTATAAGTATCACATCACACTAGGGAATTCCACAGCTTATTACCCTCAAGGTAGTGGGCTAGCTAAGTCCTCCAACAAAAGTCTGGTGAACATTATCAAGAAGTTGTTCGAACAGAACCAAAAAGCATGGCATGGAAAAATAGTGCATGCACTATGGGCTAATAGACTAACCACCAAGAAGTCAATCAGTATGTCTCCCTATCAAATAGTGTATGGCATGGATGCATTCTTCCCAACATATTTAGGAGTTCCAGTCATGAAGCTCCTCCAAGAAGTGCAATCATAAGAAAATGACATGCAAAGGAGGTTGAACCAAACCATTCATTCGCAACAGACAAGGGAAGAAGTTTACCAAAGGACATAAGCAGTGCAAGAAAACATAAAGAAGATCTTTGACAGAAGAACCAAAGCCAATAATTTCCACATTGGAGACACAATGCTAAA
This sequence comes from Pinus albicaulis, assembly GCA_034641835.2. Taxonomy (NCBI): domain Eukaryota; kingdom Viridiplantae; phylum Streptophyta; class Pinopsida; order Pinales; family Pinaceae; genus Pinus; species Pinus albicaulis. Next base: position 168,432 of record JAXQQM020082430.1, read on the forward strand.
ATGGGATTATAGGAGGGAGGACAAACGTAAACATGGAAAATTTGAAAATTTGTGGCCCAAGGTCATTATATCATTCATTCAATTAGATGTCATAATGATTTCTTTTTACAAGAACAGAATGGAGAAAAATTATTTGGAGGTCCTGTCAATGGCGAGATGCTAAAGAAATATTTTTTTCAAGAGTCCTAGTTTAAACCTTCATTCATTGTACATAACATTGCATGAGGAAAATCAGTAAAAACACAAAAACATAGAAAGAAGGAAAAAAAGGGCCGATTTGGAAAAGAGGTACAACCCCATACCCAAAAAAGAGTACTGCTGAAAGTGTTCAAGCCTAAATGCCACTACTTGTTCAAAAAGGTCTTGTTCAGTCATCTAGCCTAATCATTACTGAACATGTTTTAAATTTGTGCTGATAGGTTAGTGAGAAAGAGCTTGTCAGAACATCTAAACTTGATTTGTCAGTAGGAATAGATTAGGAAGAAACGATATTGGTTCTCCATGCTCAAAACTGAACCAAAGAGAAAGATGAGAGGCTTAACAAATGATAGATCACAACCCTCATATTTCTAGTTTTTTTTTGTACAAAAATAATGTTTGTTTGCAGCTTGTCCTAATGCCACAGCCCATGGTAAATCAGATTGCCTAATCCTGGTTTAAACCATGTTTTCAATTTCATGTCAATAACTTAGAGAATGAAGTCTATCAAACAACTTAATCTTGACAGTCAAATAGTCTAGGTAGAGAATAAAAGAGTTCACTAGCATAATTTGAACTCTCATAAGTGATAAGGGTACAAATAGATAGTTTTTTTTTGCTTTCAAAAGAAAAGAATGTCAAGGGTTTGCCAGTCCAAGTGCACCCAAGGAAGAAAAAATGTTAGGCAAGTAAGATGGGTAGGTAGAGATGAAGTTGAAGTAATCATGTTTTTCATATTCTTGAGATCCTAACTTCAAAAAGAGGCAACAACAAATGAAAAGAAGAAAAATCTGCCTAATGGATGAGGCACTGGTCTTCATAAACCCAGAGATCTGAAGTTCTGAACACATCCTAAAAAGGAGTTTCCCTCCCCAAGTGGAGAAATTATTAGTCATCAGTAATTTTTGCTTTTTTTTAGATGAAGAAATACTTATCCTATATTTCTAAAAACAAAATTCATGAATATTGTGAGTTTTAGAAATCTCATTGCCTTCATTATCCTTAGGATAAATTTTTCACTATTTCACTACTCTATCATGTCATGGTCAGGCTATCACTCCCAGAAGACCCATCATGGGCTCATGCCACTCATATTCATCATGTTTTCCCACCTATGACCTCAACGCTATGTTTTTCCTTTGCCTCACCCCACCACTTGCCACCTAAGATCACCAACTAGCCTAATCTTTCCCATGATTCCCCAAAATTCCTCAAGCATTGATGGTCTCAAAACTATCTCTGTAGGATCTTTAGATAAATCAAGTACATTGGATTTTGAATCTTCATTACACCACTTGGTCAATACTTTATTTTTCACTTAAATATTCCAAGCCAATTTTTAGTCAAAGAGAGGGCAAAGAACCCCCCACTAGATCAATTAGGGTTTCATGTGTTCCAAGGTCATCATTTCCAAAGAAGACTATCATTTAGTTTCAGAGTATGCATATGAGGTAATGAACAAGCTTGACACTTTTTCAGAAGTTTTAAAAGGTCATATCAGCAAGCATAAAGCCATACCAACTCATAAACATCATTCCTCCATCATTTTCCAAGAATTCTTTCCAAAAGACAAATCATTTGGCACACCTAGGGCTAGTTTTTCTTCAAACTATGTTTCTGACCAAACAGAGATGAATTTGAGAACAGTGGGAGAGTTTTTTTTCCTTAATAGTTCCAAGAAGAAAAACCACCTTCAGTTTTTACACAGGTAACATGGTTTGGGAGCAATGTCAAAAATACAGGTGTCACGAGAGAATTTCTGCACTTCTGGAGTGACCTTGGGAAATTCAGGTTTCCTCACATCTGGAGTGTCCAAATGAATTTCTTAATGAGTCAAATAACAACTAGACTTGAATATATTTCCAATGAGCTATCATGATTTCAATGTGGAGTTAAGGAAGGCCTCCAAACGTTATCTGCACCAACACTCTGCATTTATGCACCATCACTCGACACGTTTTGACCAGTCTTGGAAAAATCAACATTTGATAGGGAAAATCAACTCCAATCAGGGGAAAAAAGGTATATTTGGAAATAAGACATGATAATATTTCCAACGAGCTATCATGGGCCCAATTTTGACATTAGGAAGGCCTCCAAATTCCCTCTGCAAAAGGCATTATGCATACAGGGTCAGGCACTACGCTTAGGGAGGAATTTCCTATGTAAAATTGCACTGCGCTGTGCATACAGAGGCAGGCACTATGCTTAGGGTAGAGAGAGGCCCGAATGGCCTAGAAATTTCCCATCGCTGTGCTTAGAGAGCCTGACTAGCCCAGAACTTTCCCGACGTTGCGCCTAGAAGACCCGACACTCGATAGCTCGTGTAGTCGCTACGCCTGGGCTAGAAAACCCTCTTCCACTTGCAAAATTGCCAAAAATCACAAGGGAGAACCTCCAAGCTACATCCAAGGACATGCAAGGAAGTTAAAAGTTGGTAGGTTCATGTTTTCCTTCTCCTCTAGTAAAATTCATGATTTGATGATTAAGGAAGTTAACTAAACCCTAAGGACTAGAAACCCTAAGACCTCATACCAAAAGCCATGTCTTAAACTCCATCATCTACAAACAGGGATTTATGAGTCATATAGCATATGGGAATGGATTAAGCAATGATGAACAAGAAATCAACAATGAAGCAGAGGCCATGGATGTGGATGATGATGAAAAAGAGGTAAGTGATGAAGAAAGAAGCAATCACACTAAGAATATTGAAGATGAAGAGAAAGGGGAAAACTTGGGCATAAATGAGGCAAGTAACCAAAAAGTAGAAGATAATCCTATGGACAACAGTGAATCTAAGAGCCCTAGAGACAGTCAAAACAGTGAGGCTCTTAGTCAAAACAGAGATGAGGGAAAAGATGAAGAGGGCAGCCCAAATGAAGATGATGACTATGCAGAAAATGAATAAGAGGCTGAAGGCAGCATGGAAAACAAGGAATATATTCATGACTATCATGAAAAAATTCATGGCATTAATGAAGACAACAGAGAAAATCAAAAGGCTGGCAGCCAAAATGAAGGTCACAACAATGATGAAGGTAGCTATAATGAAAAACAAGATGAGAGTGCACAAATCAGTGAAGAAGCTAGCAGTGAGGCTAATGATAAAGGTATAGAGGTAAGCAGCAGTCCAGGTGATGAAAAAGAAGGCATAGAGACAAATGATGACAACCAAGAGGAGGACGCCAAAATAATCAAAATGGAACCTTTTCCCTTGGCATACCACAGAGGAGAAAGACATGTGTTTGCTTCCTCTAAAAGGCAAGGGGCCATGACTTCTTCCCCTATTAGGCCAAAGGAAAAAAGAAAAGATAAAGGCAAGGGTGAAAGCAAAGACAAAGGCAAAGAGGGACCTTAACCTCCAAAAGAAGATAACCAAGCACTATGCATTGCAAAATCAAATTGTAAAGGCTAAACTCAAGAGAGCCCTTGCCAAGCTACAGGCACTCAAAGAGGAAAAAGACCAAGTAAAATTTGGAATCTTGGCTCAATATTTTCTATAGGTTTCTCAAACCCTAAGAGGAAGTTGTCCACCAATTTTGGGAGAATTTTGACGATTTTTGGTTTTTTGCAAATTTTGAGGCCTATAAGCGTAACACCCATGGCGCTACACTTTTTCCTCAGACACACTCAGAGGGAGAACTTTGCATTTTGGAATCCTCATGTCTAGTATAGTATGCTCAGGAAATTTCATAGCATTTGGAGCATTTGTGACCCCTCGAAAGGCCAAAAAACACCTCATTTTCCACCTTTCTGCCTCATTTTCAGGCTTGGTGGTGCACTTAGAGCATTTTTTGGAATTTTTTCTTTTTGATAGTTAAATAAATCTCAATCAAGAAAAAAAAGGTATATTTGGAAATTAGACTCAGCAAGCTTTCCAACGGGCCATCACAGAGAAAATTCTGACATCAAGAAGGTCAACAAAACTTGGCTGCAAGTCGACCCATTTTCTGCCTGTGTTGGCACTGCGCCTAGAGTAGTTTTGGGAATTTTGTCTTTTGGACAGGTAAGTGAATCTCAATCAAGAAACCAAAGGTATATTTGGAAATTAGACTTAGCACGATTTCCAATGGGCCATCACAAAGAAAATTCGGAGATTGGGAAGGTCACCAAAAATTGGCTGCAAGTGGACCCATTTTCTGCCTGTGCTGGCACTGCGCCTAGAGTAGGAAGAAAGGATCAAGCGCTCAGGAAAAGGAGGTTGTTGGATCTGAGTGTTACTCTCTTCCTTCTCATCCTTAACCTCTTTAGGCAGATATGGAGGATGATTTTCTGGGATTACTCTTCCTGACCTGAGATTGATCTCATATATCTCCACAACATAAGCTGGATAGGATGTCTCTCCATTGTAAACCTGTTGTGTATGCTTGTTGTTCGTGTTTAGATTGGGTTGGGCAGAGATCTGAGGCAGCTTAGATGGAGTATAATGGGTGAGCTAAGGTTGAGTTTTTGGTGGAGGCAGTAAATAAGGTGGTTGATTATGTTGGGGCCTCCACCCTTGTGATGGGTTGCTCCACTGAGGTGGTTGAGGAACATATTGTTGGAATGGTTGGTTCACAAATTGAGGGTGATATGGAGGGTTGTAAGGCCAAGTAGGAGGTGTCAGGCCATGATGGAGGAGTGTAGGTGTACCAAGAATGCATAGGTGCATTCTGATTGGTATGATCGTAGGAGTAAGGTGCACCTTGCATACCCTGCTAATATGATTGAGACCCTTTAGGCCTTCTCTGATTTATGAAACAGAGTTTCTCGGGTTCTACTTCCCCACCTTGATATAGAACTTTGAGCCCAGGTAAGGAGGTACAACTATCTATGGCATGATTATCTTCACATACTAAGAAAACCTCTATGAAATTTAGTTGACATTCATTCTGAGGGTGGTTTATAGTACATCTATGGAAGAAGATAGCCAAGGCCCTTTATGCTTCCTCTTGCTTCCTCTTGATCTGCATTGTGTCCATTTGCAAAGAAAAGGTGTGTAGCATCTCAATTTTGAAGTCCTAGAACATATTTCCAATCTCATGCTTGATGGAGGTGGAAGAGGAAGGGTTTGGTCATACTTTGGCTAGATCTACCTTTCTTCCTAGCTTCCCTAGAGTGGTTCCTAAAGAAATTTTTAATATTCTCATAAGGCAGCTGGTATATATCTCCTCCTGATAGCATATTAATGGTTTATATTACCTCCTCCCTGATCCCTCAGATAAGTACTAGTTTCAGTGATCTGGGATCAAGGGTGCAGTTGGATCTTTAATAGTTTTGGTGGAATATTCTTCATAATCTTCTAGGGATTCATCAGGTCCTAGAGTCATCCTAACTATTTCCTCTTTGGTTTATTTGGATCTACAATAGTCCCTGTAATTATTGTTAAAGGAATCTTGCATCTGTGACTCTAGAAATTATATGCAATAAGCATGCATATGTCATTTATTCACCTGATCTCACACTATTTAACTTTATGCAAAACATTAAATCAATTCCACTTGTTAATCTTTTGCGGAAAACTTAATTGCACACACATGTGAAGCATAAACAAAAATAATCAATCGCACATAACACAGTTTTTTTAACCGGGAAAGCCTGAAGCTGAAAACCCCAACTATATATAATGTATCATGGAATCATATGACAATCCTCATACAAAGCTTATCAAGCTCTCAGTACAGTACAATCGTCATACACTAATTAGGACCAATCTTGCAAATCCATGCATCGATCTTTGCCTCCTACTAGCCTGCCTCCACTGCGCAATCCCTGCTAAAGAATAGCTCTGAATGAATTTGAATTACTCTTGCCTTGACTGCGCAATCCTCATTGGCAACTCGAATGTGTATGCAATCACCATCACTATAGTCACATGGGTATATTTAATTTTTGTTTCTTTCACCTATCTTCTGTTCCGGGTTCCATCAAATTTATGCACTGAAGAACGTATTGTTTAGTTGATTAATGATGTTATTATTTGTGAATTAATTAATTAATTAATTCACTCATCACTAGTGTATCATTCAAATAGACTTGATACAACTAGCTCAACCTAGTTCAATCGTAGTTAACTAAATACACCCATAATTACTTTTCCAACTATGTTGCTAATCACCACTTGGAGTTCAATCGATTCTCTCCATGGCTTAGTTCAAGAACCCTTGGGAATTGTAATTTCTTCCTCTACCCATGCCACATCTGTGCACTGAACTGAAGTGCTCCAAGAGAATAAGTTGTTGTTGAGAGTCTGATTATTATTAAGAGCTAATAATAATCGACATGCATCTATTTTTAGATTGACGATCTATAAATAGACTTCGCCCAATATTCTAAAAATAGAATTTCATCTATTTTTCCAACTTGATCAACCATCCACAAATAGCATCGTGCAACTTCTGAAATATGATCATCATGTCTAAAAAACAGACATAGTCTAAAAATAGACTTGCGCCAAAAATAGCCTGCGGGCCCACTTAGTGAAGGCGACTCTTTTCACTAAGCTCATCATCTTGTTGAATCTCAACACTCCCTCTCAACAAGATAGGGATTATCCTTCACCCCGATCCTGCCTCTATGGTATTTTAATTTTCTCCTGGTGAGTGCCTTCGTCAGAATATCTGCATCTTGATCCTCCGTAGGAATGTACTGAAGCAACATGATCTTCTGCTGCACACAATCTCTGATATGATGATACCAGATATCAATATGTTTAGATCTATCATGAAACACATGATTAACTAAGAGTTTAATGCAACTTTGATTCTCACAATGTATCACTGTGGGATCTAAATGTGAACCGAACAAACCAACCATAATCTTCCTCATCCAAATAGCCTCACATGCAGCTTGACTTGCTGCCATGTATTCTACTTCCACTGAACTGAGTGCCACAGATCTTTGTTTCCTGTTGTACCAATAAACTGTTGTAGATCTGATACTGAAAATCCCTCCTGATGTGCTCTTTCTGTCTGTTGGACTTGCTGCCCAATTTTTATCCGTGAAGCCATACAACTTCACCTCATCTATCTATCTGTACCCTAAACCATACTTAGATGTGCCCCTGAAATATCTCAAAACATGCTTTCCTGCCTTCCAAAAGAGCTTGGTAGGCTTAACCATCACTTGTGAAAGCTGGTTCACCGCATAGCATATGTTCGGTCTTGTATTGACTAAATACATGAGCAAACCCACCAACTGTCGATAAAAAATGGCATCCACTACCTCTTTCGATGTAGAATCCTATTTCTTCCAATTTCATGGAAGAGGAGTTTCGATAGGCTTGCAGCCTTGCATGTGAAACTTCTCCAGTATCTCTCGGGCATACTTGCCTTGAGACACAAACAGTTCAACTTCCCATTGCCATATTTCCAATCTAAGGAAATAATGAAGGAGGCCCAAGTCCTTCATCTCAAACTCCTTTGCGAGATCTACCTTGCATGAATGTATCAACTGCTCATTACCCATAAGTATTAAATCATCAACATAAAGTACAATGATTAAAAGCTTACCCTCAACCACAATTTGGTATAGGTTTTCATCCACCTCACTCTTTGTGAAGCCAGGTCCAGTGAAATAGCTGTCGATACAAGTGTACCAAGCACATGGTGCTTGTTTCAGCCCATACAGTGCTCTTTTGAGCTTGCACACATGCGAATTGCTGCTGAAGATCTCAAATCCTTCAGGTTGCTCAATGTACACCTCTTCCTCAATGATCCCATTAAGGAACATAGTCTTCACATCCATCTGATGAATGTGCCAACCCATCTGCACTGAGAGAGCAAGGATGGTCCGTATGGAAGAATACAATGTGACAGGTGCAAAGGTTTCTTCATAGTCAATCCCCTCAATCTGTGAGAAGCCCCGGGCAACAAATATTTCCTTATACTTCTCAACACTCCCATTAGCAGCTTTCTTTACCTTGTAGATCCATCTTGATCCTACAACTAATTTTCCCACCGGCCTTGGAACAATCTCCCAAGCATTGTTTCTGATAATGGAGTCATACTCCTCCACCATGGCATCTACCCATGTGGGCTCCTACACTGCTTATTCAAAAGAAGATGGCTCTGTCACGATACACTTTCTCATAAGAGCCATGTATCCAGTAAATCGGTCAGGTGACTATCTCTGTCTGCGCTGTGATGTAGGAACTCCTACATTCTGTGACGCATCAAGCTTCAGTCTCTCAGCTTCTGTGGTATGATTTATACCTTGTATGATGTTTGGATCTGCATGAGTGGACTCCTCCACTCCATGAATCTCCTCTTTTGGTTGATCCACATCCGGAGGCTCATCTTTCGGAACAAGCAGTTCCTTCACTGCATGCAAGTCTAGATCCCTCTCAAGCATAGCTTGTGTAGCACACACAATCGTTCTATTCTTCCTCTTCACGACCCCATTCTGTAGTGGGTTATGAGGCACTATGAGTCCTCTTCGAATTCCTTCTTTGCTACAGAATTATTTGAATTCGCTCGAGATGTATTCACCACCATTATCGCTCCGTAGAGCTTTCACTTGCTTCCCCAGCTCCTTCTCTACCAATGCCTTGAACTCACAGAACTTTGAGAATGTTTCACTCTTCTTCTGCATGAAGAAGATCCATCATCTACGAGAATAGTCATCAAAAAATATAAAATAATACATGTGTTTTGCTGTTGAAGCAACTAAGAAATGTCCACACACGTCTGTGTGAATTCTCTCCAGGATCACCGAAGCACAGTTTTCCTTCTCATGAAAGGTGTTCTTCACAAACTTACCCATATTACATCCCTTCCATTGATCTAACTACACAAGATTACCCTTGGGAAGTCCAGTAGAAATTTTCTGCAAACTTCAAAGCGCCATGGTGAAGATGGCCCAATATCCTGTGCCATAATTCGCCCTCATCCCGGCTCACCACTTCTTCTACTTTTCCCACCATTGCAGTGCAGCCATCTACCTCCAGCTTGTAGAGATTCTCAATTTGAACCCCTATCTTCTTGGTTTTACCCATTGTTTTATGTTGAAGGAAGGCTTTTCCCTCACTGAAAACAACATCATAACCTTTGTCTTCCAACATTGCGACCGAGACCAAGTTCTTCTTCAGACCTGGAACATGCATGACATTCTTCAACAAGAATGGATTACCGGACTCCTTCTCAAAGGTAATGGTCCCAATGCCAGTTGCATTGTATCGACCATCATTGCCCATCTCTATATGCATCTGGAGGTCCTTCTACTCCAAGTCACTAAACAACTCTTTGTCTCCCGTCATATGGAAAGACACACGACTATCAAGATACCACACTGATCCCATGTAGCTTGAAACCAAGCATGCGATCAAAGAGAAATAAAGTTCAAATTGCGAGACTATGGCCTCTCCAGCTGCAGATCCAGCAGCCTTCTTGTTCTTCTTCTTCTGTGGATAGTTAGTGGCGAAATGCCCATGTTTGTGACAGTGAAAGCACTTCACTTTGGACAAATATTGCTTCTTGCCTTTAGCATCAGATTTTGAAGGATGTTTCTTCCCCTTATCTTTCCTTGCTTTGGCAGCCAAAGCAAAATTCTCTTCATCTTCATTCTTCGATGAAGATCCATCCCCGGTACCCCGCCTTATCTCCTCCTGCACAAGATCCGACCAAAGTCGCTCCCATCCCGACAGTTTCTCCTGTACATTGACAAAGTCTTCGTAGCTATGCCAACTCTTCGGAAGCCCAAGGAGATCCAAGCTCACCAATTATTCTTCATCAACAGTAACCCCCACACTTCCCAGTTCATCCTTGCAGTGGACAGACTTTTTGAGGTATTTTGGAATACTGTCGCCCTTCTCCATTTTTATTTTTCTAAGCTTGTCTTTAAGCGCCAACTTCCTCTGGTCACTTCTGCTTTGGAACAAGTTTTTCAAAGCCTTCCACATTAATAATGGAGTGGATTTCCCATGAAGGCTGGATAAAATATGGTCCTTCACACCTTCCAATAGAATTATCCTCGTCTTTGATGTCTTCTTTTGCCATGCGTCAAGTAATGCAACATCGCTAAATCTTGGCTTAGGAACATCGCTATCGATGAATTCCTTTAGCCCATTATCCTCCAGCACCACCTCCATCCTATCCTTCCAGGCTATGTAATTCAAGCTCCCATCAAGGGCATACTCCAATTGCAACCCATTGAAAGACATTTCAATGTATACTCAACTTCTGCACCAATAACCGTATAAATTAATTGTCCACCAAAATATTAAACTCACTTTTAATAATTGCAATAATTAATAAAATGCTCCAATACCATGAAATTATATGCGCTAACAGTATATGTCCTTGATTCACCCGATCTCACACTATTTAACTTTATGCAAAATACCTAATCTATTCTACTTTGTTAATTCCTTTTTTTATGAAAACTTAATTGTGCACACACATGTGAAGCATAAAAATAATCAATCGCACACAACATGTTTTTTTTAAATCCCAAGTTTAAATAAAAATCCTGTTCAGTATTATGTATCATGGAATCATATGACAACTCACATGTGCTTAGACGTTTCTACATAAACATAACCTCATACACTAATTAGGACCAATCTTGCAACCATTCTGGTCTTTGCTTCTCGTTAGTCACTTCCACCGCGTTAACTCTACCAAGAATAGCTGAATGAATTCGAATTACTTCTACCTTTGATCAAAGGCACCTCATTTGGTAACCTAATGTGTGTGTTATGTAACAATGTATCACTATAGTCACAATAGAGTAGTCCATCTCTACTTTCTTCACTCATTCCTCCACCGGGTCTCCACCGAAACTTCCATGCACCGTAGTTAATCGTTGTATTGTTCAAATATCACGAGCATGGTTTGTGTTCAATTAACTAATTAATTCACTCCACTCTCACTAGTGTATCATTCAGTTAGACTAGATACAACTAGCTCAACTGAGTCTAACTAAGTTAAACTAAATACAATTCCATAACTACTTCTTCCAACTATGTCATAACTCTGCCACTTGAGTTCTAACTGATTCCTCCATGCATTAGCTCTAGTAAACCCTTGGGAATTGCGTAATTCCCTTAGTCCATTGATGTGCCACATCTGTGCACTGAACTGAAGTGCTCCAAGAGAATAAGTTGTGGTTTAGAGTCTGATTATTATTAAGAGCTAATAATGATCGACATGCATATATTTTTAGATCAACGATCTATAAATAGACTTCGCCCAATATTCTAAAAATATAATTTCATATATTTTTCCAACTTGATCAACCATCCACAAATAGCATCCTGAAACTTCTGAAATATGATCACCATGTCTAAAAATAGACATAGTCTAGAAATAGACTTGCGCCAAAAATAGCCTGCGGGCCCAATTAGTGAAGGTGACTCTTTTCACTAAGCTCATCATCTTTTTGAATCTCAATAGTGACCAAGTAGTGATTTTTTTCCCAATAAAACCCATAAACCAGCGTAAGGTTTCATCCTTGAGGGTGGATGGGAATAGTTTCAACTTTTGGAATTTTGAGGCATAGTCCTAGGCCTTGCAGACAACAACAAATTCGAACATGAAGGTGTTAGGATCATCAGAGGTAAGTCCATGGAAATGTGGATGATCCAGATTTATGCAGGAACACAATAAAATATAAAAATAGACATAAAAGCAGATATGCAGTAGAAATAAAAATTCATCTCGTTAATAACAAATAACTGAAATATTATTACAAACATAATGGAAATAAACTAGCTAGGGTGCTGGTAGCTTATCTTTGAGAAGATATGTGGCAGCTACGGGCCTCTGAACTATGTTACAATGAGGCTCAAGGGCCTATTTATTATTTAGAAATAATGGATAACCCTAAACAACCTAACCCTAGGAGATGAAGCGCCAAAACAATGGGTGGGTAAATTGGTACATCAATCTTCTCGGGGACGCAACTTTAGCATACAATATATGTTTGATGTGCACAATACATCGTTAGAAATATATGTTCGAGGAATGCAAATTTTGATGTGAGAAACATCAAAATAATTTCCATCTTGCTCCTAGTTTTTCCAAAAAACGTCGTTTAGGGCCTCAAAATGGCTCCAGAAGTTCAGGACCCGAAAAAATACTAAAAATAGTAAATTGTGCTACAATTAAGGACCTAAAAAACTAAAAGAAACAATGGTGGGACCCCGAGTGGAATAGGTGGGTGGCTACCAATATCCACTAGATCATTCCTCCCCCCTTAGGAATAAATGGTCCCCATTGCATTGAGTTCCCCCATGAGATGAGGAAACTTCTGAACTTGGTCCTTGGTGAACCATTTGCCTTAGTGCAGGAGTTGGTCAGCTTTGAAAACCCGATACAGTTGGATCTTCTATTGGCGAGTGTTCTTGATTTTCATGTCCATGATACGATCTGTGGTGGCCTATTCCATATAGGATGGTTTTAACTTTGTTGATTTTAGTTGTTCTGTAATGTCGAAGGTGTCTAGTAGAGGTGGGAAGTAGGGCCAAAGGTGGTCCACATTGAATACTAGGTGCAGACCAAGGAATCGTGGAATACTGAGCTTGAAGGCATTGGCCCCTACAGCCTTGGTGATGGGGTACGACCCATATCGGAGCGGGCAAACCTTTCGGTGGGGTCCAGCGAGGCACTCCTTCTACAAATGTAGCCACACTTTGTCGCCCACCTGGAAGTTGTGTGGCACCTGATGCTGATCATGTCATTTCTTGTACTTAGCATTAGCTATGTCCAATCTATCATGAACCTATTGGCAGATGTGTTGAATGTGCTCAATGAAGTTTTTTTCTTTGTCAGCTTCAGACTGAACATGGGCTGAATCGGCCTAAGTATCTACGAATGGCATGGCTACGTCAATGGGACATGGTTGGAATCCCAATCGTTCGGTGAATCGGGTGTCAGCTGAGTTGTGAGTCGTTTCATCCTGTTGTACATAGATGGATCTTGTCACACTGTGGCCGGATTCTTTGAATTTTACATGCGCAGAATGTGCATGATCATCCTATTGACGACATCTATTTGGTCATCAGTTTGGGGATCGAAAGCTGTGGACTTGGTGAGATTGGTGTCCAGCATTGACCAGAGGCTGGACCAATTTTTTTTGAGGAACCTATTGTCCTGATCTAAGATGATAGACTCTAGGATCCCATAGTGCACCCACACTCATTCAAATAAGAGTTTAGCAGTGAATTCTACTGTGATATTCTTCTTGCAGGCCGCCATAATGGCCATCTTCAAGAATCTATCGATGACCATGAAAACACAGTTGTTTCTATGCTTAGTAGAAGGAAATATCGACATGTAATCCATGGATATGGATTCCCAAGGTCGACTAGGAGTAGGTAGAAAAGTATAGATGCCTTGCTTCTTGATGGTCGTTTTGGCAATAATGAAAGTAGTGTAGGATCTAATGTACTTCCCGACATCCTGTCGAAGGTTCGACCAATAGAAATACTTCTACAATACTACCATTGTTTTCTCAACCCTAAAATGCCAAATGACCTGATTGTAGTGCGCTTCCAAAATCATCTTGGCATGCTCACTTGAAGGAAGAAAAAGGTGTCCCACGTGACATAGCAGTGCATCTTGGAGGTGAAAATTTGGAACTTGTGTACCCTCCAAGAGTGTCTTGTATGTGTGGCCGAATTATGGATCGCTCTTGTAGAGAAGTGGCCAATTAGAAGTCTCATGCCCACAAGAGCTGAGAACGGTGGTTAGCACCAGGATCAGTGGTCGAATGAGGCAGTCTACAACATTATTGGTGCTTCCCTTCTTGTACTTGATCTTCAAATGAAACTGTTGCAAATATGTGGACCACTTCTGATGGCGATCATTTTGAAAATTCTCTTGCATCTGTATGAACTGCAGGGGTTGGTGGTCTGTGTAGATTACCGTTCCCTTCCCCAAAATGCAATACTTCCAGTGACGACAATCCTACACAATGGAATACATTTCTTTGTCATAAGTGGGATACTTGCGAACTGTGTCAAACAGTGTCTTACTATGATATGCCACTGGATTCCCCTGTTGAGTAAGAACTTCCCCAATAGCCAGAGGTATTTTTCTCGATCTCAAATGGTTGTTGCAAGTATGGAATGAGATCATTGTGGCAAAGCAAAGGCGATGTTTCAATTCTATGAACGCCTTATGTTGAGATTAAAACCAAAAGAAATTTTCTTTCACTCCTCCCTTGGTGACTTGACTCAAGGGCCAAGTGATATGAGAGAATCCCAACACGAACCTGCAGTAGAAATTAAAGAGACCCAGAAAGTTGTGAAGTTCTATTAGAGTGGTTGGGGTTGGCCAATCCCAAATTACTTGGATCTTATATGGATCCACATGTGCCCCCCGCTCATAAATAATGTATCCTAGATTTCGAACCTCAGTCATGCCAAAAGTGCACTTCTCCAAATTGGAACACAACTTGTGTTGCCACAATGTTTGGAGGACCTATCGGATGTGGTGGAGGTTCTCCTCCGAAGTTTGGATGAATTGGTGAATGACCGCAGTATTTCATCCAGCTACACTACTACAAATGAGTTGGTGAATGACTATAGTATGTCGTCCATCAGCCTCATGAAGGTTGCAGGAGCATTCTTCAACCCGAAAGGCATGACCAACCATTTGAAAAGGCCCTCCTTGGCTTTAAAGGTAGTCCTCCACACATTGAAGGGTTCGATTGGTACCTGTTGATACCCAAAATTTAATTCGATCTTGCTAAAATATTTTTCCCCTTTGAGTTGGTCCAAAAGGTCATCAATCTGTGGGATAGGGTACCTATTCTGGACACTGATCTTGTTCATTTCTTGATATTCAATACAAAGTCTCCAAGTACCATCCTTCTTCTGCACCAACACAATCAGTCTCCCACAGGGTGATGAACTCTACCGGATGTGACCTTTCTGCAATAGCTCCTGAATTTGCCTCTTGATTTCATCGTTCTCCATAACAGAGCACTAATAGATCGGTCCATTGGGAAATGATGCACCTAGGGTTAGATCGATGGGGTGCTTGACCTGACAGTGCATAGGCACCCCTGCGGGTGAGGTGAATATTTCCCCGTACTCCTCCATGACCTAGTTCATTTGTTGTTGTCTTGCGGAGGAGCCCTGTCTGGAGGTCATGACCACAGTATTCTTCTTGCCCTGAGGGCGGATCATCAGGAAAAAAAATTCCCAGTTTTGGAAATGAGCTTACTGCATTATTTTGCAGTAACCAGAGAGATAGCGGCAGGCAGTGGTACCTCTGGTATCCTATATAACTTATTTCCTAAAGTAACAATAACAGCACGAGGTTGGGACCCATACACATCATGTCTCTTCCACAAGTATGGTTGGCCTAATAATACATCACAAACATCAAGAGGAGAAATGTCACATAATACCTCATCTGTGAAGGGCTTTATGTTGTAGGGAAGGTGGCACTATTGGTTGACGCAGAGATCCTGGCCTTGGTGAAGCCACCCGATGGTGTATGATTGTGTGTGTGTTGTGGTCGACAAGCCCAATCATTTCACGACCTCTACTAAAATGAGGTTCTTTTGGCGCCCACTATCAATAATGAATTGTAGTGGGGAACCCTTTACCCACATCTAGGAGTGGAAGAGACAATCCTCCTCCTCAGGATCTTCCGGTTCCTCCTTCTGGATCTTCGTGGTGGTATCGGTGGCATTGGTTTCCACATAGATAATCTGCTTCCATTTTTCATTCCCGTTGTTGGGTTTTGATTCAGAGTCAGGGCATGAATCTAATTCAAAAGCCTTCATCTCGGCTACCATTGATTGCTTCACCCAACACTCACTTGCGTTGTGAGTGGAGCTCTTATGGAACTCACACCACTTTCCCGTGTCCTTCTTCGGCTTCGCGATGTTTTTCTTTTCTTGCAGCTTTGGAAGTTTGTCTTGGGCTGCCATGCCTTGGCTTTGTCCTTTGTTTTTCAGTTTGGGGGCACCTTTTGCTTGCTTTTGATTCACAGATCCAAAGTCTGCTTCTTCTGTTTGAATTTCTGCTCAATCTTGGGAGCATACCGGTATGCGGTACCAAGAAAGGAGATGTCGATGAGCTCCATTTCCTCCTTAATGTATCTATGCATACAACTACGGTACTTCAGGACCAATTTTTTCTCTGAATATTTGATACTCTACTTTGTGCGTAGGGTATGGAACAGATTCGTTAGATGATGCACATCTTTATCCCTTTTCTGCCGCAGCATAGTCCTTTGTATGTACTTTTCCTCATAGCTCCCCACGGGGTAATACTGTTCCTTAATGGCATCTCAAAAATAATTGCAAGTGGGTACGACCAAGATCAAAGAGGGTTCCCAATGGTACTAATCCTGGTAGCACTGTACCATCTGTCATTGTCCATCTCAATATGCATCTGGAGATCTTTCTCCTCCAAGTCACTGAAAATTTCCTTATCTCCCGTCATGTGAAAGGAAGTGCCACTATCGAAATACCACACCGATCCCAATGCACTTGAAACCATGCATGAAATCAAGGAGAATTCAAGCTCAAATTGCGAGGCAAGAGCCTCACTAGCTGTAGATCCAGCAGCCTTCTTGTTCTTCTTCTTTTGTGGACAGTTAATAGGAAACTTCCCATGTTTGTGATAGTGAAAGCACTTCACCTTGGACATGTCCTGCTTCTTGCCTTTAGACTCAGATTTAGAATGGAATATCTTCCCCTTCCCCTTCTTCACCTTGGCAACCAAAGAAAAATCCTCTTCATCATCATGTTTTGATGAAGAGCCATCTCTGGTGTTCCGCTTGAACTCCTCCTGCACCAGATCCGACCACAGTTGTTCCTAATCTAGAAATTTTTCTCGTCTGTTGATAGATTCTTCATAACTGTGCAAACTCTTAGGAATTCCTAGGAGAGCCAAACTCACCAAATCATCATCAGCGACTGTTATTCGATCCACACTCCCTATTTCCTATTGACATTGGACAAACTTCATGAGATACTTTGGAATGATGTTGCCCTTTTCCATCTTGATCTTCCTGAGTTTATCTTTGAGCGCCAATTTCCTATGGTCGCTACTGCATTTGAATAGATCCGTCAAAGCCTTCCACATAGCGTATGGTCTGGCTTTCCCATGGAGGCTTGAGACAATGTGGTCTCATACTCCCTCCAACAGGATCCTCCTAGCCTTTGCCACTTTCTTTTTCCATGCATCAAGATTGGTAGCATCTGCAGCATCTGCCTTAGGAACATCTTTTTCGATTAATTCTTTCAAGCCATTGTCTTCGAGTACTGCCTCCATCTTGTCCTTCCAAGAAATGTAGTTCGAGCTGCCCTCAAGTGCATACTCTAACCTCAAGCCATTTAAAGCCATTTTGATCTTGAATCAGTTGTAGCACCAAGAAATTCTTTCTGCAAATTCGAATTCTATCTAGTCACAAACTCATCTCCTACTTCACTTTTGCAATTTCCTGTGCTCTGATACCATGTAGAAATTATAAAATATGCATGTATATCTTAGATTCACCTAATCTAACAATTTGATAAAGTTAAATTCTGAATCGATTCTACAAATTATTTTGGAATTAAAAACACAATCGCCAATCACATGAACATGAAGAAAGATCAATCACACACAACACAAATAATTTTTCGGGAAAAGCTTACAACTAAAAACCCAACTATCTTCTATTGTATATTATATCATGGATCATGAAACAATTACATACAAAAATCTTCTCACAAGATCCCTCAGTACATTAGCTAATTGTCTCACACTATCATATAAAATTTGGAAAATCCCTTAGCCAATTTACTGTCTCGAGACAGCCTTCCTTCACTGCGCAATCCTTGAATTGATTGAATCATGCTTGCCTTGACTGCACAAGTATCATGGGCACATCCAATGTTTGTTTTCTTGCATGTGTGCAATCGGATAATGTCACAACTGATAGTCAACTTCACTTTCACCTAGAACTCAATTGGGTCTCTACTGGATATGACATGCATGCAACTAATATTAGTAAATCCTCAGTTGCATGTGAGATCACTGATTGTGAATTAATTAATATTTAATTGACTAGATCTCTCACTAGTGTATCTTCAATTACAACTAGCACAACTAAGTTTAACTCACTTAACTGATTTACAACTTGCACAAACTCATGCACCACTACACTTTGAACTCTATTACAACTAGATTCACTCAGTTACAACTCGAATTACTCTGCATGTCCCACCAACCAACCTCTAACTCGAAATTCACTTAGCTAACTGATTTTTCCACTTCAGTTAACTATTTCAATTCCACATTGAGAATATATTACAGTTTAATGTCCATCTAAATTAAGGGATAATAAAAATAGACATGCACCTTAAAATAGCTTATGGGCCCCACCCTAGTGTAGGTGCTTAATTTTTACTAGGATCATGGGTGCCAAAAATTTCTTGTTGAATCTCAACAAGAGAGAGAGGCTTTAACACAAAAATTTGGATTTTTATATGCTACTGTACTATGACCTACAAGATTCTAACTACAACAACATGAAATGGAATAAAACTAAACATAGCAAGATGAAATGTAAGAAAAATAACTAAAACACATGAAATAAACTAACTACAATGGCTTGGAAAGGAAACACAAATACATAAGAGAGACTGAGGCCAATGGATTGGACCCTAACCCACAAGCTCAACTCTCTGAAACTAAATTAGTGAAGGAGAAACTGAATACTCATTTTATTGCATAACCAATCTCATTACATAGCATATGAAAGGCACACATTTCTATTACATTAGCAAATATTTCTCTATCTATCTCCAAAAATCTAATCCTAATGAGCTCTTGCGTTGCCCCATTTATCCTAAAGGGTAGCTACAAACAAATCCCTAAAAAGTAGGTGATTTGTCCCCTTGGACTTCGAGAGAAGTGGAGCTTTGATTCCCTTGATCTTCCACTTTCTTCGCTGCATTTGATTTCAAGTTATTGGAGGAGAATCTCAAGGATCCCTTGGCCACCTTTAGGAGTTAAGGAGGTGGTCAACCCCCCCTTGTTGTCTACTCTGATCTTTGAGTGCACAATATTTAGCAAAAATGTCATATCTTCGTGATTATCCCGCATTTGAACCATATTAGGAATTCGAAGTATGACAACCCTTAATTCACCATATGCACTAAGCAACATATGACCATAATGGAATTAAGTGTGATAAAGTGAGACTAATAAGGCTAAAAAGGTGATATTTAACCCCTAAAATATACCTAATGATGGTGCTCATCAGACCTAGTGGAGGAATCAGGACCTAGGTGGGAAAGATGATGGATGGGGTTATAATAAATGGAAGGGGAGTGATATATGTGGATGGGGAAGTAGGAATAGACAACAAAAATTGGGGTTTTTATGTAGTACCACCCCAAAACCCAAAGGTCAGTAAAATAGATCCCACAAGACTAAGATCCCATGGTAACATCCAAAAGAGGTCTAAGGGATAGAAGCACAAACCTAAACCACTCTTTCCGTTGAATCCCACCATTAATCCATGTCCATCAGTGTCAATGATATGCAAACTACAATACTCAATTACCAAATGACAAGGCATACCTTAAGGTTCGGGAGGCCCACCTTCAAACATACGATCATGATAGATGTAATATTCCTAATTAGCGACAGCTAATTGGAATATTCGACCTAGTATATTTTTTCCTTATGTGGTTTGTAGATAAATAAAAAAAGTGAGTAAAGGGGGTCTAACTCACTTTAGTGGAATAAAACACCTTCCTAGTAGCACAACGTTGTGACTTGAGGGGGGAGCCAAGGGGGGCCACACACCACATGGAGGAGGGGGCCTACATGCACTCTAGAAGCTTATGTGTAGATAAGGATGAGGATGTGGAAGAGAGAGAGTACGTTGGTTTTGGAGGGAAACCAATGCTATAAAATATGGAGGAGCCTCCTCATTTGGATCATTATGGATTTGTTGATTTTATAGTGAGACTTTGGTCTTCTTTCGCACGCTGGCTGTTTAGCCTGTTTGCAGCACTGTTTAGTGCACCGAGTGTCTCCGTGCGGAGATCTCACCCTTAGCCCCGGGGGACTTCGAGTGCCTGCTCGGGCAAGGTTTGTTTTCTTGAATTTTGCAAGTTGTTTCATTGTTTGGGTTTTTTGCAGAGCTGGAGCTTAGAGAGATTGCACAGTCACTGGGAGAGAGGACGCAGTCCCTTGTGGCAGAGCTTCGGTTTGGGTGTTTCTGCAGGATATTTTTCCAGGATTTTGAGCAGAGGGTCAGCCTTTTCTTTTCGGTGGGTTTTTGCGGAGTTTCTGGCAGTTTTTCAGCTGTTTCCATCCATCTACTGCGTTGTCCCTTGGAGGCCAGCGTAATTCACTAGGGAGGCAATTTCTGGTGTGTTTGGGGGTTGGCCATTCTTGGAATGGTTTGTGGATCTTGTCCGGGTTGTTGAGGAGAGGAGGTTTTCTGATTTTCATCTCATTCCGGCAAGGGGATCAGCCCCTAATCTTTAGTTGCTTCCAGCAGAAGCAGCTACATGGCATTTCTCCAGCAGCTAGGACGCAATTCTTGGTGCAGCCATTTCTTGTTATTTCTGAGGGTGTTTTCTCACTTTCCTTGCGCAATATTGCCTCTTGTACTTCATTGCATTTCTCAGATTAATAAAATGGCTCAGCTTTTGCTTATATGTTTTCTAGTTAAATTGCCATAGTTGGCTTGGTTGCCGTAGTTGTTGTATCCTCTTTCTATTTCTATTGTTGTGTTTAAGCGCTATAGTTCTATACCACTTGGTGTGTTCTTCTATCACTCCTAGACAGAGTCTGGAAAGGGCCAGGTAGCCTCCAGATCTCGTACTCTCTTAGAGGCGACATATCCGGTAAATGCCCTCCCAGTCAATCTCTGGTTGGAGTTTGGCATGTTTTTGAGATATCCCCGAAACGAGATATTACAGTGGTATCAGAGCATAGTTCTGGCTCAGCCTATGGTCTATGACATCAGGAAAGAGACCCTACAGAGGCAGGAAGTATAGAGACCGTGAGCGTAGGTTGGAGGCCACCTACGAAGAGGAAGATTGTGCTCAAGTAGAAAACATAGATCAGGAGAGAGAGCCTGAAAAGGACACAGAGGAGGTAGAGATTGTGGTAGATTTGATGCAGAAAGCGCTGATGGCAGATGACACAGAGGCCAAGTAGTTTGGAGAGGCACTCCTCAAGTCGGTGTAGGATTTAGCCTGAAAAATTGAGGTGATGGGCCACAGGTTCACAACTGTGGAGGCTAGACAGCGTGAGACTCCATGGGCTTTTGAGGTCGAAGAGGGATTGGGTGCATCCCACCATTTGCCGAAGCAGGGTGCTGCTCAGCGTGATATTCCTCAGCCGATGGCTTCTTGTGCACCTACCCGCTCTACTATGCCCACTTTCTTGGGAGCTGATACAGGGGCAGAAGCCCATCAGGAAGCAGAGTCCAGGCGCTTGGGTGAGTACTTTGCAGAGCATCAGTCCTACGGGCTGGAGTTCAGGGATGCTCTCACATTTAGAGATTTTGTGCAGCTCCAGCGGGACGGTAGACCCCACGACCATCATAGAGGGCACCGACATCACCATGATGGAGATTCCCACCATGCCTCTAGTAGATTCCATTTGCCTACATTTGATGGATCGTCAAACAGTTTGGCAAAGTCTTGGGTGGAAAAGATGGACATCTATTTCCAGCTTAAGCAGATGTAGGAGATGGAGGCCATCAAGGTGGCAACGTTACATTTGGATGGTGAGGCCCAGGATTGGTGGTTCCATGGGATGGTGACACTCAGACATTCCGTGGTGACGACATATGCTGATTTCACTAGGAGATTGATAGAGCGTTTTGACCGGAGGGATCCGGAACAACATTTTGTTGAGCTAACGAAGCTCAGACAGATAGGGAGCCCTAAGACCTACATTGAAAATTTCTTGAGGGTTTCGGTGATGGTGCCAGATCTATCCGTGACACGGTTGATCTATATTTTTATGGAGGGATTGGCAGAGCCACTTCGAGGTCTAGTCAAATCAACTAGACCAGCTACACTCCAGGATGCTATCAGGAAGACCGGGGATTTGCAGGATGCATTGCCCAGGACGCGGACACCTTACCCCCAGAGACAGGGTACCCAGCCCAAGGGGAAGGATGTGAAGGTTCCTCCTCCAAAGGGGAATCCAGGATGGGCACAGGTCGATGATGAGGCCAAGAGGGATTTGAGGAAGAAGCGGCTATGCTTCACATGTCAGGAGCCATGGGCACCAGGGCATAGGTGTGCTATTGGAAAAGCACAGTTTATTGAGGTCTTCTCCGATGAGAGCGGGGAAGAGGATGAGGAGGATGATGAGGAGGCAGGAGATACTCATACGGCCCAGGATCAATTTCCGCCTCCACCTCCAGGGATGGGAGGTGAAGCCTTTGCACCTACAGGAGGGGCCCTTTCAGCTTTGCAAGGAGTTCCTAAGTATTTGACGCTGCGCGTACGTGGGACAGTACGTGGCCAGCGAGTATCAGTCTTGGTTGATAGTGGGGCAACCCACAACTTTATTGATGTGTAGATGGTTGAGCGAAGGGGTATACCGACCGAGAGTTTTGATGGATTTTCAGTATTGGTCCCAGGAGCCCAAACGATGCAGTGTGCCAAGTATGTTCCAGAGTTAGCAATGACGATGGGTACTTACACCGTGATTGATAACTTTTTCGTGGTCAACATACCAGATACCAATGTGGTATTGGGTGTTCAGTGGCTGATTATGCTGGGGAAGGTCACCATGGATTGGAAGGCCTTAGAGATGGAGTGGGATGACAAGAAGACTGGGAATCATGAGAAGATCCGCGGGATGCATACTTACCCACCTCAGATAGTGTCGGCACACCGGATGGAGGCAGTCTTCCGGAAGGGTGACATAGAGTGGGCAGTTGAGTTGCGGGCATCAGAGGCAGATACCACCGGTCAAGCAGTTCATCCAGAAATACAGGCCATCCTTGACAGACATGAGGTGGTGTTTGGGGCTATACTGCCAAGTCAGCCACCAGATAGAGGGTTTGAGCATACCATCGAGCTGGAGCAGGGAACCCAGGCGGTGATCACTACACCCTATAGGCATCTCAAAGCCTATCGAGATGAGATTGAGTGGGCCATCTAGGAGTTGTTGGCTCTTGGACACATCAGACCGAGCACGAGTCCGTTTGCTTCTTCAGTAGTGCTAGTGAAGAAGAAGGACGACACTTTGAGGATATGCATTGACTACAGGGCCCTGAACAAGAACACTCTGAAGAATAGGTACCCTATACCCAGGATCGATGAGCTGATGGATGAGTTGAGAGGAGCTAAGTTCTTCTCAAATATTTATTTGAGATCAGGGTACCATCAAATTCGCGTGAGGGAACAGGATATTCCCAAGACCACTTTCAGGTGTCATTATGGGCACTTTGAGTTTCTGGTTATGCCTTTTGGGCTAACCAATGCGCCAGCTACTTTTCAGTCCAGCATGAACCATATCTTCCGCAGTCATCTGAGGAAGTTTGTATTAGTTTTCTTTGATGACATACTCATATATAGCAGGACGTGGGAGGAGCATCTCCAGCATATAGAGGCAGTGCTACGCATCTTGGAAGAGAAAAAATTCTATGCTAAGCTCTCCAAGTGTGAGTTTGGGATGACAAAGATGTTGTATTTGGGTCA